>JAQPPZ010005569.1:0-497944 GCA_028583015.1 Wollemia nobilis
GAAAGCACGAGATTCCGGTCCAAGGAAACACCAAGTGCAATTGCATTCAAAGTTAAGCACGCCTAAGTCCTAGAGATGTAAATTGCATGAAACGAAAAGAGACATGTTGTAAGAGACGCAATCAGATAAAGAAAAACAGCCCTTTCATTAATTTCTTTCGATCTCTGTTACAATAATGCCTCCTCCCTTTTCAGGGGCTAGGAGTGCAAATAGGGTTTGATTACAATCGCTGAATGGTTCCTCCTTTCGCGTGCCCACGATTGCACTGGGCGGGCTAAGATGATGCCGCCGTTGATGTTGATGGGTTCTTCGCCTCTGCTGCTTCTCCTGCAAACAAAGAAATTATCAAGACGTTAGTAGCACCTGTTGCAAATGAAAATCATTCTCTCTCTAAAACTAACAAAATATGCATACGAATATTTGCTCGAAACCATGAAAACGAGTGAATCCAAATTGCTTCAAAATCGACGGAAGGTAAGAACAGTCACTGAAGGCTACACGCCATCGAGGCAGCTGGCCAATTCACCTTAAACTAGAATTCATCCCTGGGCAGGACGAATTCTGACTGTAATTCGTCCCTGGGTGGGACGAATTCTTCTGAATAGGAGAAATCGACCTTCTGCTGCTCCAATGTCGAATCTCGGGACCTGCAAAACTCTTGCAAACAGGGGGGTTAGGTAATTGGGGCCATTTTGGGATGACCCAGATGGTCGGATTTTCCCAATTTGGCCTCCTCCCTCGGGAATTTAACCTTGACACCTGCAAGTTAGCGAAACGATAAAGCAATACAAAACACCCTAAACTCTGACCAAAAGCTACAAAATTGCAATTATAGACTAATCAGACCTAGTAACATAGAATGCAATATAAAAATTAATCTAAAGTGCTCAAAAACTGAAATTAGAACTTGGGGGTGCGGGGGTGCCCAAGTGGGCCTCCCACCGTTGGCGCCCTCGATTTTGGAGCCAATCCACCAAGGATGGGCCCAAAACCTTTTAGGATTGGGTGGTCGGCGAATTGGTAGGTTCAGATGTCCATGCGTCGGATTTGAGTAAGGTTCGAGCTTCCAAAGGCCACCCAACAACCTCCCTTGCAAAAGAGATTGATGGATGTAGGAAGGTGAACAAAAGGGGATGCAAATGAGTCTTCGATTCGGCAGCACTTCGTTGCTTCAACACTCCTTTTACCTACCTGTTTTGGGTGAGAAAAGTCCCACCTTTTATAGACCCAAGGGGTCTCTTTTGGGAGGGAAGCACAAAAGCCAAGTGTTTGCCATGGGCGCCATGTGGCAGTCTTGTCTTCCCATGAGGGAGGTGAGTCCTTCATTGACTTGAACTTTGATAAATGCTTCTTGTAACAGTCCTCTAACGGCCCCTCTGTCAACTTACACATGCGTGCAAGGTAGGAGCCCTTAACTGACTGTTCTGGGTTGCCACTTGGCACCATTTGCCTTTTTGCCCGTTAAGCTTAGAATTCGTCCCACCCAGGGACGGATTCGTAATCGTCTGGGGTGGGACGGATTCTATTTTGAATTCGTCCCCGGGTGAGACGAATACTTGGGCAAAGTTTCCAAGTGTGCCAAATTGCTCCTTGACCTCACAAAATTGCTATGAAAGTGGTTAAGACCACTGTTTAACCTCTGAGGGCTGCCCTGGGGGCTGTGTTAGTCAAAGCGATCAGTGTTTGCAGTCACATAATCGGATTGGTTCTGTTTTGGTGTCTACAATTCCCTATCATTCCTCCCCATTGAGAAAGCATTGGTCCCTAATGCGTACAAAGGTGGAAAATAAAGAGAGAAAGAGACAGGAGTATCAAGTACAACCTAAAATGTACTCTTGTTAAAAAATAAAAAGACTAAAATGACAAATTTTTACAGGTGTTTAGAAAATCAAAAACTGATGTTGGCACTGAAACATACTCAAAAAATGCTCTTCAATCACTATAAATACTGCTATACCAGCAGATAACTGAAATGGTTCCATTGATTCGATAGAAGAAAGCAGCAATTGATGGTATAATGAAAATGCAGAAGAAGATTCCTCGAAAATGATACTAAAAGAAGCAAGCATAATTAAATGTTTTGATTGGCATTAATTTTTTATTTTTAATACTAGGCCATAGGAATTAATGAAACATGACAAGCATTAAGTTTTGAGGTTTCTTGAATGACAACCTTATCCATTACAATAACTAATAACTTATTAAAAATAAAAAATGGTAATACATTATTCCCTTTAGTATAGAACTTTAACTAATACTTATGATAGTGTATTCATATGTTTATCTACAAATATACATGTTGATTAATTTATAAATATAGTTTTACACATGTTCCTCTATGTTTCATTGGTCTTGTGTACATGCTTTGTTATTGGAGGGTCATAACTCCATTGGATGGAGTTGATATGGGATCATTTCAAATGGAACATCACGTTGGTTAGGAAAATAACTACCCTATTGATAGTATCTCTCTTGTAAATAAATGTTCCATGATAGTGGGATCTTGATAGTCAATGTGTGATGTGTAATTTCTTAGTTTATATGATCCATAAGTATGTAAAGATTTTTTATGTATTTCACAATGTGGGAGCTATTTTAAAATGTGAATTATTGTATCTGATTAGAATTATTATCATTATTGATGTTGAAGAAAATTTATGTATCTTTGATATAAATTCATTGTAGTATATCTTATTATTGCTCTATTTGAAATAAAGGTAAAGGTTATATTGTACTTTGTATAGAATGTTGAGTATGAAAAAAATATATTGCTTCATTGTATATTATGAAAAAGTGAATGAGTCATGAGTACATACGACCAATTATTCTTCGTTGAAAGGTTAAAGATGATAATTGCATGTTTGTTATTCCTTTTAAGATTAAAATAATATTTTGTTATGAACCAAAAATGGAGTGAGTACAATCAAAATGCGTGCTTGGTTACAATTAATGCAATACTTGATTTGATATTAAATAGACTATACTATGAATATATTTCATAGTAATACTTAGAAATTTTCTTGTGCACTTTGTGTAATATGGGGTAAATGGGTATCCCGAAATGGTTTCTATTTTTGCATGTAATGATTGTGCTTGTGGAAAAGTGTTGATTGGATGTGATGTGTGAAATGGGGTATGAAAATTGCATGCATGGAAAAATTGATAAGTGGGGGCGTCTAATAAGCCAAATAGATATTTAAATGTGCTTTTGTTTAACTGTTTTGACCTCTTTTTAACCACCTCATTTTACATGCATATGTGAGAAGGGTTTGAACATTTTTTTTGCATTGTTTGCTACATTTTTTATGTTTTTTGCGTGTGTGAATGGTATGTATGGAATGTGGATTTTATGGTGAACGCACATGTGCAAAAATTTGAATAATCGAGAGGTTCATACGGGTTCATGCAAATCAAGGTGGTTCGCACAAGTCGTGCGAATGCGTGTTTTTTTTATCATGCATATGCATATGTAAAAGCAAAATGGATTGATTTTATATACATGGTTGCTAACTTATGACATGTATTTTATGGCATGTGAAGAATATATTTACATGACATCGGTTGCGGAAGTGTAGGAAGGGTTTGTAGGATGTATGGAGGGTGGAAGATGGGGAATAGTTATAGGTAGTGGGATTATATGGTGTGTGGGAGATGCATGAGGTTCATGTGAACCACGTGTATATTTTTGCTCTTTATGAGAGGTGGGATCCAGATATGAACACCTTTCACTTGCCTACATGGGAGATAACAGTGACCCTGGAGGACATCTACCGTATCTATCGGTTGTTGATAGAGGGGATCACAGTGATGATGGTGGATAAGGATTTATGGGATGGGATTTTGGAGACGGTGTTCAGGAATCAATGGCAGTGGGTGGATGCCATGAGCAGGGTGGATTATGTGAAGTATTGGTAGAAGAAGTTTATGTAAAATTGGCATGCAATGGCGATGCTACTGATAGTGAGTCATGCACTATCAAATACTTCAGGGGTGATATTTCCCTTGAATATTATGGGGATTGTATGTGATATGATAGAGTAGAAGATAGTGTATACATGGGCACCCCCATTGCTAGCATAGGTGTATAGAGAGTTGCATGTAGTGGTGAGAACAGAGCAAACATGTATTAGTGTGATTCCATTGTTGTAGGTATGGGCTTGGGAGCATATTTTGATTTTACATCCAATTAATCTACTACATGAGGCACATATGATCGATGAATAATATGTACCCTATGCTATGATGTGGAGGGTAGACATGGAGAGCAGGTGAAAGAGGGTATGTGAGGGTGATTTGATGTATTACCATGAGCAATTGGAGGGCTTGGTTATGGATTAGGTGCGATGCAGGCCATGGTGAGGAGCACCTAATTAGACTGAGGATGCATAGTAGTTGGTACACATCAAGAGAGGGATATGGGTGGTGGGGAAGTATCTATCATAGGTAGAATATTTTCCTCTCTCTTGAGTGCAGTGATATTTTGGTTTATGAGAGGGGTAACCAAAGTTGCCTATGGTGATCTATAGAGTGGTAGGAGATACAAGGTTGTAGCTAGTAGTGCCACCATTATATTTGATGTCGAATGATCCATTGGTTTTCCCTGATGTAGATAATGTAGGGACCATACTAGATTATGGTGTATGGTGGGTGAGATAATGATGGAAGCTAGTGCTTGGTGTGGTTGATGGATGGGTGGAGGCAGCAGGAGTGTTACCCGATAGGGGTATACTAGGTGGGGTAAGGGTAGCATCACCAGGACATGTGGGATAATTAAAGCTAGGTGAGGAGGAGGAGATAGTGCTAAATTTATTTATTAGAAATGTGAGATTACATCATGATGATATAGACTAGTTGGTGAGTGATAGCATTACAGGGCCATTGACAGAGGGTGGTGAGGGGATTGTAGAGGGTAGAGTGGAAATGGGGGATGTGCCCATGATGGAAATCATGGATGACTCATCATATGAATCCCCAGTGATGGAGAAGGGAGGCATTGGTGGATATATGGTAGAGTTGGAGGATTTTGATTTTGGTAAAGAGCTATAGGGTGCCATGGTAACTTAGGATGAGATGCGATAGATGTGAGGGAGGTGAGGAACCTTAGGGATAGGATGTTAGATACAAAGATAGATTGGGTGAGTGATCACTCAACTTTGGAGTAGGAGAAGGAGGTAGAGGTAGATCTCAGGGCCACCTTGGAGGAGCAAGATGAGGCTAGGGTGTACTTGTAGTGGATGTTGAAGGAGAGGGATGCGATAAGGGTGAGCTTATAATGGATGGTTAAGGAGAGGGATGTGCTTAGGAATGAGTAGTATATCCTGAGGGATGAGCGAGATGCTACTCGAGGAGAGAGGGATGAGATGCTAGAGGTCACATATTGGCTTTAGGGCTTATTAGATGTAGATAGGGCATATACAGATGTTGTAAAGGTCAGTCACCTAGCGAGGATTATGGAGTTGGAGTACAACATGCATGAGGTTTTGGCCATGAAGGAGAGAGTATATTAGGACATCACAAGATTAGTTATGATGGTACCAAAAGCTAGAGCAGGTGTTAGCAGAGGTGGATCATTTGCAGTAGGCAAACAAGGGACTGATAGCTTCCAATATGAAGGAGGCTATGAAGAGGATGAAGTACAAGGGAGAGCTACTGATACGAGGGATATTGGTAATTTCATACTTTGGGTCAGATTCATTGTCACAGGGAAAGTCACATTGGAGTCATTGGAGTTCTCCATCTATTGGTGGTAGGATGTAGTAGATGGTAGCACCTACGGTATCATATGCAATAGGGATGACACCATCGACACAGGTAGAGGCACCTAGGACAACGAATATGGGGGATGCACAATCAAAACAAGTGGTAGCAGTAGAGTGGGTTCCAGTGGATGAGAAGAGTGGAGAGACTTCTATGAGGTAGTAGGGACGAGGACGCTGGAGGGATCATCCTATGAGTTTGTATTTTTGACAATTGTACATGAGTTATTTTTGGTAGTTGTGTATCAGCATGGATACACAACTCTTTGTAGTCGTATGACATTTTTTGATAGATGGGTGCATAGACATGATGCAGTCATGTGATGATGTGCCAATAAGGGAATTGCATATATATATACATGATTTTCTACAACATTTGTATTTTATTGCATTTATGTGTTTGTTTGCTTATGCTTATAATGGTGTATGAATGATGTAGATGCAATAGTGGGTAACTACATATATAAATGGTATGGTTGAATGTATAGGTAAAATGACATATAATGAGTATGCATAGGATGAAAATACGAATGCGGATACGTATTATTTGGGGGTAGCATTTGTATCTTTGTAGTAATTAGATGATGTAATCCATTTTGTTTTTCAAGGAAGTTGGAAATGAATATTGTAGTGAAGAGATTCAAACATTATAGTTTGTAAGTAATAAAACCCATTGAATAAGTGAGCAACACTTCATATATAGGGTCTAAGTTATCTTGGTAAACAAGACCTCAATCCTAGATTTGCGTGTGTAAAGTGTTGTTCATTTCACCATTTTGAAAAAGGGTGGTTTGTAACTACATGGTAACTTAGCTTATAAGCGAGCTCATTGGTAAGGACCAAAGGAATAAAAGGATTCAAGCATTTGGATAACACTCTTGAGGATTTTTATTTTGTTTTTAGCCCTTGTATTGTAAGTGTTTTGTTTCGTTTTTTTTTTTTTTTTGTGGGTGTTGTCTTTTGTTTTCTTCCCTTTTTCTTTTTATTTGTAGCTTGTATTTTTTTCAATCCTCAGGTATGAGATAAATCATGTGAATTCTATGATGCGCATGGTGATTTTTTGCTATGCATCAGCATGCATATATCGTAGCCAATACTATTTTCAAAATGTTCTTAGTGTTTAGGACGTGCAATTAAATATAGGAATGAGAGAAAGGTAACCAAGGGAATTCTGGACATGCTTTTGAAATGTTCCAACTTTGGATGGTGGTTGATTACATAACTAGTTATGGGTAAAGCACTCAAAACATTTCAATAATCCTATCTCCTAAAACTGTGTTTGGGCATCAAACTGTTATGGTAGCATGTGCATGTTTAATTCGCTAAGTATGGTATTCAAAATGGTTATGGATAGATGCATGTATGGATGCAAATTCTAACAATATTGGAATGTATGCATGCAGAGCAAGGGTATGCCATAAATGATGCAACACAATAGATGAGGAAAGTAGGAATCTATTTGCAAGGTTGCCCCAATATTATGTACAATAAAGTGGGGTGATTAAATGAAATAGGAGATGACAGGGAAGGAAAGAGAAAGAAAGGAAGGTAGAAGAGAAGAGGAAAGGAAAAGGAAAAATAATAAGAAGAGAATAAAAGAAACCAATCAAAGGTATGTAGTCACTCAAAGCGTGACCATACGACATTGACAAGTAGCAATAGTAGGAGAAAATAAGAAGAAAAGAAGGAGATGAAGAAAAGAAGGGGAAATGAAAGGTATGTAGACGCTCGAAGCATGACCATACAACATTCATTAGAGAAGAAGGGGAGAAGAAGAAATAAGGAAAGAAGAAATGTGAGAAAAGCATATTTGGAGTGAAATGCAATTTGATCTAATGCCATAGAATACCAAAAATGGTGAGGTAGCTATTTTTGTATTTTTTATTTTGATTATAAACATATGTACAAGTGGTGACGAGCTACAATGCCTACTCTCAAGCATATAATTCTTGAATATGAAGAATTTTTATGGGCTCAAGTTCAACAATGCCTTCCGATGTGTTAAGGCAATATGCCTTGGATCCAAAATTTTGAGTGACCATGTAGGGTCCTAGCTAATTAGGTGTAAATTTGTCATGGAGGTGACGTGGTTGGCTAGTAATTTGCTGGTTCTCTTTGAGGGCTAAGTCTCCAAATTGGAATTCTCATTGGTGTACCTTAGAATCGTAGGCACATTAGAGAAAATATTTGTAATCACGAGTATGTTCAATAGCATTGATACGACACTCATCCAATAGGTTTAATTGGTCTAGTCATGCTTGATGGACGATATTATCATCGATGAATTCTTGCATAGAAACTCATAAGGATGGGATTTTGAGTTCCAAGGGCATGATGGCTTCAATGCCATATACGAGGAAAAATGGGGTTGCCCTAGTTGAAGTATGAATGCTTGTGCGATAGGCCCATAAGACCAGTTGCATTTGATTATACCAATCATGATGTGACTCTACAATAGTTTTGTGAAGGATGGCATAAATGGTTTTATTTGTAGCTTCTACTTGGCCATTACCCTGTGGGTAGTATGGAGTAGAAAAGCTATGTTGGATGTTAAATTTCTCACATAAAGCATGAAAATTCTTGTTTTTGAATGGTGTACCGTTATCAAAGATGATTTTATATGGGATGCCAAATTGATAAATGATGTATTGTATGATGAAATCAACAATTTTAGTACCAGTCATTTGAAATAAAGGAATGGCCTCAACCCATTTTATAAAGTACTCAATTATGGTGATGATGAATTTGTGATTGCTAGATGATGCAGGAGTGATTTTGTTGATAAGATAAAAATCACATTATGAAAATGGTCACATTGATTGAATATGTTGCATAGCCTAGGAAGGCAAATGCGTAATATTGGTATGATGTTGGCATTTGATATACTTATTGACATAGGCACAACAGTCATGATCCATTATGGGCCAATAGTAGTCCATTTGTAATATGCATTTGATAATGGCCATACCACTAAAGTGGTAACCACAAGTACCATCATGAGCCTCTTGGGTGATACATTGGGCTTCGAAAGGTTCCATACAACACAACAAAAATGTCATCATAACTTCGCTTGTAAAGGATATCACCTATTAATGTATAGCGAATGACGTGTAGTTTGAAAGCTCATTTGTGAGTATGATTAAGATCAGGTGGAAGAATACTGAGCTTGATGTAATCTTTGACCTAGGAAAACCATGGGTCATGCGGTTCAACTTCGACAATATTGATGCCATCATCACAAGGAGGTGGGTTGGTAGAAATGATGAAATGGAAGAGGGTGTGAATGGAAACGTTAGTGGTATCAGAGAGCAGGTTTTTCAAAATGAGTGAGACTATAGAAGCCATAGTATCTGCAAAATAGTTTTTGGATTGAGGAGTAGGAGTGATATCATACCACTCAAACTGGACCAACAAGTGTTCGATGACCTATTTATACTGTTGAAGGACTAGGTAACGACATTGTTATTCTCTCTTAACTTGATTTACAATGATTAGGGAGTCACCATATATGTCGAGGCACCTAATGTGCATTAATATTACTTGTTTTAAGCCTAGGATAAGAGCTTCATACTTGATATTTTTATTGGTGCAAGGAAAGCCTAATTTGAAGTAAAATGGGAGGGGCTCCCCTTGTGGTGTGAAAAGGACTATACCTGAACCCTTTTATGCTCACAATGAGACCCATAAAAAAATAAGGTTAATTCAATGGTTGATTTAGGTTTCATTAGTTCTTCAGCTTTAGTAATATGAAATACGGAATCATCGAGAAGTTGTATGAGTAATGGGGTATCACTTGGTAAATGGGGCTTAATCTATCTAATCGATGATGACTTAGCCTTTGATGGATTTTTGACTAATGAATTTGAGATCAAATTTCATGAGGAGCATGATCCATTTGGTCATTTGACTATTGTGGTAGCTCTTACCCATCATGTAGCAAAGTGGGTTATCATAGGCAACTACATAGGTAGTATGGTTGATCATGTAATGTCATAATTTCAAGGTGGCAAAGACAATGACAAGGAAAAATTTCTCCATGTAAGCATATTGTGTAGACACCAAAACAACACCAATCCGATTAAGTGACTACAAACACTGATCGCATTGACATACACAACTTTCAGGGCAGCCCTCAGAGGTCAAACAATGGTCCTAGCCACTTACATAGCAGTTCAGAAGGTCGAAAAGTAAACAAAGCCTTGATCAAAACAAAGTCTGAATCTAAGTCAAAAGCAAGCCTTTATCAAAACAAAGTCTTCATCAAAACAAAGCCTTCATCAAGACAAAGTCTTAATCAAAAGAAGGGCCTCGATCGAAGTGTCGTGATATCGCGACGTCGCGATATCGCGACGTCGCGATATCGCGACACTTCGGTGCCCAAAGCAAAGCTTTTCCTGAAGTGTCACGATATCGCAACGTCGTGATATCGCGATATCTTGCGAAAGAGAGGTTGGTGGGTGGTTTTCAGAAGCGCAAATCTGACCTTCAGACCCGACGTTGGATCACAACAACATCCATCCGACGACAATTCTCTTTCTGAGATTTCGAGCCCGTCCCTGGTGGATTGGCTTCGAAATTAAGTTTTAGCGTGGGCGGCCCGCTCGGGTGCCCCGCATGCTTTTTGTTCATTCTAGATTATTTTGTTATCGCGTATTTACATCACGCTCATGCTGTTTGAATAGTTTACGTTTTACGTTCAAATATGTATTGCAGTTAACAGCGTTCGAATGTATTTTCCAAAAGACAGTCATTAAATATATATGCTGCGATGCAATGAAAATACTAACTTGCAGGTAACGGAGAGCAGATTCACCGACTGTTGCTGGCAGCAGCCTTTTGGTGATGAGTTAATCAATCTTCTGCATGCATTTCTCATTGCTTCTAAAGACAAACGTTCTGTCCTCTTGTTGCAGGTGCTACTAAACAGTTGATTGTTTCTTTGAATGCAGGAAGAACAGCAGCCGGCAAGGATTCATCAGCATAAGCGACGGCAACACTGGCTTGCCCGATTCAAATGTGGGCATGCGGAAGAAGATCACTGTGCACTTTTTGTAATGGAAATCATGCTATTGTAACCGAGTTGGAACCACATGAATAAAAAGGGTTGTGCTCCTACTTTTGATGGGATTATATTCATGTTATTTCATGTATCAAACTAGTTCTGTTTTTATTACATCTCAGTATTTCTTTCTTCCGGAATCTCATGCTTTCAATGGCGATCACGGTGGGACCGTTCCCTGATTTTTAAATCACAGAAACTAATCAGATTTGCTGTGTTTTGTGCTTAGCAGGTACCTTTTTTTTAGCCGAAGGTCAGAAACAGCAAGTTTGGGCAGAGAAAGGTAAGGGTTTTAAAACTGTTCCCGTTGTTTCTTGTTCATTTTTCTGTTCCTGCTTCCTGTTAATTTTACCTTCTTAGGGAAAGCTTAATCTAAAAAAAAAAAAAAATTATTTTTTGTTTATGTTTACTTTCATTCGTTTATGTTTAAAATTTCATTAAGATAAAAAAAAAAAAAATCAAGGAAAATGAATTTTTTTTTTATTGTTTAAAAGGTAGAGAAATTTTCCATAAATTTTCTTGCTTTATTTAGTTAAAAAAAAAAAAAATTCTTTTTTAGCTTCCTTTTCTTTAGGGAAAGTTTTCTTTTTTGCTGCTTGTTTCATTTTTTTTAAATAAAAAGAACCACACACACTTCACGTGGTAAAATTAAACCAAGGAGCTGGTCGTAAAACCCTAGCCCTTGATCAAGACCATCGGTGGATTTCATCACCACCTTGGCTTAATTTGCATCCATTACCCCGATTGTCACTGTTGTTAGGCGTAAATCCTGACGAAAGCTGACCGAGTGTCGTTGGGGTGATTCCCATGCGCGCGAGGATAAGTCTTCTATGGTAGGTGCCATTAACAGGACAATCCCCCTTCCGTACCACCTACGTACCACGTACCATCTGCTCTCACGTACCTATAGTCTCCCTCTCGTAAGGGCGGGTATATAGAGAGGTTGGTATATCGGCCTGGTTGGTATATTGAAGGGGCGACCATTTTGGGAGTTATATGAGCCTACATTATGCATTTAAACGTTCTTCAAAACTTGCAAAAACAAAACAAAACATCAAAATGCACTAAACCAGTTTAGGACACACTATTTAAACCCTTAAAAGAGATAATCACGGTTTGTGTATGTGTGTGTTCATTTCTGCTTAGTGTAGACAAAAAGAAAAATCATCATAAACGAGATAAAAATCTGCTTAGATAGTAGAGAAGCACCACAATGGTGTACACCCGTAGCCAAGCCCAATCAAGGGCAGAAGCTCCGGAAGGTACACAAGAAGCAGGCACAAGTCGCCTTCGCTTTAGTCCCGAGGACTTGGTCATACCGCCTTGGCGGTCTGGCCCACAAGAAGGTCCACGTCAGACCACATCAAGAAAGAATTATTGGGATCCCCCTCTGTGGGGTATGCCCATTGAACACAGCCCCTTTCGGGAAGACGCTTTACATGTAGATCTTAATGTAAGTAGACAACTGCCTTTTGAGGCTAGATCTGAGTGGCCACAGTGCGATGAAGCGCTAGAGAGGCATAGTATCCATGAGGAGAGACAACGTGAATACGGTACCTCTTCTTTGCCTCCCATTAGAACAGAAAGACAAAATCTAGAGCGCAGGGCTCTTCACACAGGGCGAGCTCACTCCGCCCGCCCCTTTCAAACCCATGAAAGGGAGTACGAGGAAGACCATCGCATTCCTCGAGAACAACATACAGCGCGGGAACCTTGCATTTTTGCACCTGCTAGATATCATGGTCACCCTTCGAGACCAGAGCCTCAAGTACATGCCGCCTACCTCGACAGAGGGAAGCGACCCATTGAAATTTTAGATCATCAAAATCGAGGCAAACACATAGGAGAAACATTCAAACCTCCTGAGCAAAATAGGGTAGACCAAATTGACCCGGCAGTCGCCAGACATGCCGCTCGCCAAGCCCGAATCAAGCAGCTTGAGCAAGGTCATCAGGAGTTAGAGTACTTATACCGCCTGAATAAAGAGCGCATGCAGCGCGAAGCGGATGAGTTGCGATATAAACTACCTGAGAGGGTGCCAACCCCTCGCACCCAAAGAGCCGAACAATATGAGAGGCACAACCCGTTGGTGCAGGACAGGTCTCCGTGACCTCGTCAAGCTTTGCCTCCGAGACCTTATAGACCCGAGAGGGAGGCCACTCCCCGAAACAATGATGGGTACCCTCAGCAGGGACTCAATCAGGGTCATAGGTCTCGCCCAGAGACTCCTCAAGAAGTTTATGAGGAGTATGAGCCAGAAATAGAATGGGCCGAAATGCCTCATCAAGGCGGGAGGGCTGCCACTCGGCCACCCCTCCATAGGCCTCCAGTCTCCCATAACTCACAACGGGAGCAAACAAAAGAGGAAGAAATAAAATCTTCAGATGCATACAAAGCGCTATTAGAGCGTTTGGAGTCCGTAGAGACAAAAGCTGCTGGGCATCAAAAACCCACATTACGTCAACTCCGTAGTCATCCTAGTGCATCCCTTAGTGCCCACACCTCTTTACCCCGAACATTTCAAGTTGCCTCAATTGGCAGTCTTTAAAGGTGAAGAGGACGCACAAGAACATGTCACAAGATTCCTAAGCCAATGCTTCGGCATCCAAGATAATGACGCATTGTTGCTTAGGACATTCATAACCACATTCGTAGGCCCTGCCTCGGATTGGTTCACACAATTACCAAAACACAACATAAACAACCTAGATCAATTAGTAGATGCGTTTCTTGAACGCTTTGCTTTCAACACAAGGAAGAAGGCATCACTGAGTGATCTGGCCAGCCTCGAGCAATATGAGGAAGAAACAATGGCAGCATACGGGAATCGATGGAGGGCTTTGCTTTCTAAGCTACCCTACCATCCCCCTATGTCTGATCTCACACAGATGTTCGCAAAAAGTTGCTTGAAATCGATCTTTGGGCTATTGCAGCTGCAGCAATACGCCAGCTTAGAAGAAGCTTTGGCGCAAGCCAGAGTTATAGAAGAGATCAAAATAGGCGAAGGCGCAATCGCCAAGCCTAAAAAGAAAGAGTGGAGTAAAACCACTAAGACCGGGACTACGCAATCACAACCCGCTGCGGTTAACCAAGTTGCGATAAATGTCCCCAAGCTTGTGCAAGAAATGCAGCCCCAAAAGGCTAATTACCAGGCAGTGCCTCCTAGTTATGAAAGAGAAAATACAAGACAGGAGCAGAATCAGCAGCGTCGCCCTAGGCGACAATTCACCCCTTATACGGAGTCCAGGGACTCCCTATTTGACCGCTTGTCAGCGGAAAATTTAGTCACCCTGCCAGAAATCCAAACTATAGACCCTAACGCTCCCAAGCCTAAGGGATACAGAGAGGAATTGTATTGTAGATTCCATAGGCGCAGGGGACATGACTTAAATGGATGCTAGAAATTCAAAGGATTAATCCAAGATTTGATCGACAATAAAACATTGGCCGTGGACAACCCCATAGCGCCAAACAATCAACAAATGGGGGTATTCAAGGACCCTTTGCCTGCCCACGAGGCACAGGCAAAACCTCTCCAGGTTAACGAGGTGCGACAGAATCTTCCCATGCAAGGATTTGTGGGAATGATCAGCATAGTGACCAGGAACAAAAAGTACCCAACAGTTGCCCCCGAGGTAGCTACAAGGGAAGTTCCAACAACATCGCAGCCTCAACAATGCCCTATGCAGTCGCCTCCGCCTAGACCCGAGGTCACGATAAGGACCAAACTCACGCAGAGTTTGCGGACCACATCGGCTAGGCTTTCCATTTACGAGCTTATTCAACAATCAACACCTCATAGGGAAGCTCTTATGGAAATTTTAAAAGCCATCGAATTACAGCCTCACGAAGCAAATTCTTTCAACAACTTCGTGGGACATGTGAAACGATGTACGGAGCTGGTCATTACCTTCAGAGAAGATGAAGTCAAAACAATATCGAATGACATGGCAGATCCACCCCTACACGTTATCGCGCGGGTCAACGGGATCCCGTACAAGAGAGTGTTGGTAGATACTGGCTCGTCCAGTAACATCATTACCACTGTAGCCTTAAAACATCTAAAGCTGCCAGCCTCTCATATCACAGCCTCAACATACACACTGCGAGCTTTCAACGACGCAATATGCTCGACAGTCGGCACAGTTGTTCTGCCTATCCAGGTAGGACAAAAGACAATACCAACATTGTGCCATGTGTTAGAAGGCGAGATGGCTTACAACATACTGCTAGGGCGGCCATGGATCAGGGACATGAAGTGTGTCCCTTCGATCGCTCACCAGTGCCTAAAATATGCATTTGAAGGAGAAATACATGTAGTCCCAATGGACTTAGAACCCTTCAAGTATTGCAATGCGGTGCAATTAATGCCTCAATCGACCCTCCCTTCAACGCATTTGGATTTTCAGCTAAATCCATCTAAACAGGGTCCAATACCGCAGGCACCACTGGTGACCAAAACATCAAAATCCCAGCCAGGTGAGTCTTCATCATCTGCTCCTTCACTACCAACGCCACCTGTCATGGCTAAACAGAAGGACAAGGGAAAACAAATCCTGGAAGAGGCTCCGCCCCTAGAAAAAGGGTTGCCAACAATATCAAGCATCACTCCTAACCCACTAAACATGGAATGGACTCAGGAAGGACTACCGTTCCCTCCCTCCCAAGCATCAACAATCACTGTTGAAATGGCCAGTACGGGCCTGGGGGAGTATTTAGTGCAGAATGTTGTGGCAACGCCCGCATTAGAGTCAGTACAGGACATGGGGAGACCTCGCCTTCCCATAGGGACAGTTGTTCCTCTAGGCTACCCACCAAACCAGACAAATTTTGTGTATGGGGGCCTTGATCATGGTCTTGAACCATGCAAGCAAAACAAAGAAGACGAAGAACCTTTTGCTGAAAACATCAACTATCTATCAAACCCAGACTTCGCTCTAAGATATCTCGGCCAATGCAATTGGCATGGATACGGGCTAGGCAGATATGAGCAAGGGATGCGTGTCCTTTGCCAACCAAGATATCAGATGCCATATGATAAGTCAGGAGTAGGGTTCAACCACCCCCTGCCCTTAGACATCTTGGTAGAAAATATGCAAGGCCTAGAAATAGGCAACAAGGGGGGATTGGCACCAGGTCTTTATGCCAACCCAAATACAGAATACACATTGGGAGATTACCTCCCATGGTCAACAAACACCCTTGGCAACAACAGTAATCCCTCTCCTTTGCTAGAGAGAGGTGAAAGTTCGGACATTAATCCCCAAAGAGAACATCAACGGTGTCCGGACATATTTTTGAAGCTATTCCCCTTAGAGGTTCCAGTTGAATCAATACAGTGTCAAGAGAATCAGGTCCCTCCACCAAGAGTGGAACAACCGCCATGGGACCAGATTAACTTACTAGAACAAGGAGAACCCTCAACGTCGCAAGTAATAGTTGCTGAAGAGAATGAACATTTTTGGGTCTCCGAAAGTGATTCAGAAGATGAGACTGAGATGATTTATCTTCGTCATGCGCGACGGCATAATCGCCCTTTAACTCATGAAGACCTGATGGGACAGATGGGCATAAGGTTAGGGCATGAATGGTGGGTAGACCCAGCGAGGTGGGACCAGGTGTTGGATCCATGGCTCCAAATTCATGATGAGCACCGTCCACCCCGAGACCCTATCATGACAACAGTGTCGAGAGTAGACCCTGTCCTCCTATCAACACATAGGGCCGATCCGTTCATACCCGTCCCTACAGAACCAGATCCAGAGCATAGGGAGCATCCACAATGGTTAAGTCATCACACCTGCGGTAATGGAGACCAAATTCATTCCATCCACATGATCTCCATTGACTTGACCGCACCCATCCGCAATCCGGCCGATCCAGCATGATCATTGCATCTAGACATAGATGCCATCGACTGGGATCGCGTCAATTCACCTTTATCACCATCAGAGTATCGGCCTTTCGGTGAAATGCTTCATTTTACCCCAGGGACAACTCAAGATATTTTTCAGGCTGAAGAGGGACCCGAGGTTCCAAACGTAGATTTAAACTCAGCCAATGATATCCATTTGATCCCGACTCCACATCAGTTGGAGGAAGGATCCCACATGTCAGTCGAGGAGACGACCGACGTAGACATCGGCTTAGACCCAATGAATCCACAGATTATCAAGTTGGGGGTAAGCTTATCCCTCGAAGAGCAAGCCGACTACATTGCCCTTCTCAAAGCGAAGAAGGAGGTTTTTGCATGGTCATACAAAGACATGCCGGGACTAGACCCGTAGCTAGTCACGCATAATTTAACGCTTGATCCGACAATCAAGCCCGTAAAGCAAAAACTATGAAAGATGCACCCAACAATGGCCTTGATGGTCAAAGACGAATTGCAAAAGCTGTTGGATGCACAGTTTGTCATCTGCATGGATTATCCGCCATGGCTATCCAACATGGTTCCCGTCAAGAAGCCCGACGGGAGGATTCGCATATGCACTGATTTTTGAGATCTAAACAAAGCGAGTCCTAAGGATGATTTCCCCTTGCCCAAGCATCGACGCATTGGTAGACGCTACAACAGGTCACGAAATGCTCTCCCTAATGGATGGTTTCTCGAGATACAATCAAATTCGTATCAATCCTGAAGACCAACTAAAAACGGCGTTCACAACGCCTTGGGGGACATTTTGTTATAAGGTCATGCCTTTTGGTCTTAAAAATGCTGGCGCTACCTACCAACGTGCCATGACGTACATCTTCCATGATTACATGCATAAAACATTGGAAGATTACATGGATGATTTGTTAGCCAAGTCTCTTTTGCGCTCAGATCATCTCGATGACTTAAGCAAGATTCTCGATCGCCTCATAGAGCATAAGGTCAGACTGAATCCCAAGAAGTGCGTATTCGGCGTCACATCTGGAAAACTCTTGGGTTTTATAGTCTCAAAGCGAGGCATCGAAGTGGACCCAAAGAAAGTCAAGGCAATCCTTGAAATGGCTCCCCCAACCACTATCAAGCAGCCTCGAAAGTCTGCAAGGAAAGGTCGCGTCGATTAAACGCTTCATAGCGCAATTATCTGACAAATGCCGACCCATGAACAAATTATTGCACAAGGGGGTTACATTTCATTGGGATGACGAGTGCCGGTCAGCCTTTGACGAAATCAAACAATACTTGGCTTCGTCGCCAGTGTTGGCACCACCTAGACCAGGAGTGTCGTTCTACTTATACATCTCGGCTACTGAGGTGGCACCGGGCGCCATGCTGGCCCAGAAGAATGAACTTCACAAAGAACAGGCTACTTACTATCTTAGCCGCACCCTGGTCAGTTACGAACTTAACTATGCATACGTTGAGAAACTCGCTTAGCAGTGGTGTTTGCTACCAAAAAGCTACGCCACTACATGTTGAGCAACACTACGTATGTTGTGTCTAAGGAGAATCCATTGCGATACATGATGAGTCGTACTTATCATAGTAGTCGCACGGCGAAATGGATCATGTTGTTGACGGAGTTTGACATTGAGTTCATAGGACAAAAATCTATCAAAGGACAAGTCATAGCCGATCAACTAGCAGAGGCTCCTCTTGAAGACGATCAGCCTCTAGTCATAGAACTACCCGATGATGGGGTCTTCCATGTATCAGAATCGCCAGATTCTGATGAGCCTGAGTCACGAGCCGACATAACCCTATTCTTCGATGGTTCTAAATGTGAGCAAGGTGGTGGCACGGGAATTGTATTCTTCACACCGCAGGGTGCTCCAATGCCCCTGTCATTTAAATTAAACTTCCAGAGCACCAACAATAATGCAGAATATGAAGCCTTGCTCCTAGGTCTTCAGACAGCAATCGCCATGAACATCAAATGACTGAACATCTTTGGTGATTCGCTGTTAATAGTCAATCAAGTCAAAGGGGTATATAAATGCAAATGCCCAGTTTTGCAGGCTTATAAAGCCCTTGTGGACAAATTCCTGGCAAAACTTGAGTGGTATGACATCGAGGCACTCCCTCGATCATCGAATCATTTTGCGGACACAATGGCCTCCTTGGGGTCACTAATTCCGCAAGACCTTTCCGGTGATATGACAACCATTCAAGTCAAAACCTTATCGCAATCCGTGATGGAGCGTGCAAGCTCAGACTTGACGCCAGGAATCCACATGATCCAGATCGAACCATCCTCGGATAAGTTCTTTCGAATCCGAGATCGTCTGAAACGTGCCAACCAGGGGTCCTTGTTTTCCCCTACTCCCATTAATAGCAACACAACGCTATTCTTGCAAGTTCTATCCCATTCAGCGTTTGTTAGGGAAGAACTTCAAAAGGGATTGGCTGTTCATACTGTCGAGGTTTTCGATCAACAAGACTGGTATTTACCCATTAGAGACTACATCAAGTTAGGTAATCTTCCCCTTGGATTGACGCACGCCGTAAAATGAACATTCAAGCAGAAAGCGGCTAAGTATGTCATGATAGGAGACATTTTGTATCGTCGCAGCCTATGACGGAATTCTTCTTCGTTGCTTGGACCAGCAAGAGTCCACTTGGGCAGTCGCCCAAGCGCACGACGGTACATGTGGTGGCCACTTTAGTGGTATGGCCATTGCAAAGCGCATTCTTCGCATGGGATATTATTGGCCATATTTAGAGCGAGATTGTTGCGCATATGTCAAGAAGTGCGTGAAGTGTCAACATCATGCCAATTTGATGCACGTACCTTCCCAGGCCCCGCAGACAGTCCAGTCTGCTTGGCCATTTTCGTAGTGGGGCTTCGATCTAATTGGAAAGATCTCCCCTGTGTCATCAGGCCGTCACACGTTTATCATAACGGCCACAGAGTATTTTACCAAGTGGGTGGAAGCAATTCCGCTGACCTCTACGACAGGCCCCCGCATTGTGGAGTTCATTTTGCATAACATCATATGTCATTTTGGTATTCCATCCAAAATAATCTCGGATAATGGGCCATCATTCAAGAACAAAGACGTGCGTGCTTTGACCACAAAGTACAAAATTCAGCATAGTTTTTCGACACCCTATTATCCACAGGCAAATGGGCAAGCAGAGGCGTCAAACAAAACACTAGTTGCCATCCTTAAAAATACGGTCGTAGACAGTCATAAGGATTGGCACATCCAAATCCCACTTGCCCTTTGGGCTTATCGCACTAGCATTCGGACGCCAACTGGGGCAACTCCGTTTTCGCTCGTGTATGGCTCAGAGGCAGTAATGCCTCTCGAGTTGGAAATTCCTTCCCTTCGCATATCAATGCAGGAGTTCATCGATGATGACGCTGCGTGGCAGGCCCGGTTAGACCAACTTACGTTGCTTGACGAACGACGCGTTAATGCTCTCGAGCACTTACGTATCTATCAAGAGCGGCTTAAGAAAGCTTACAACATGAAAGTTCACCTAAGGGACTTTCGGGTTGGTGATTTGGTTTTGAAGGAAAACCAACAGAACTCTAATTTGCCGTCCCACCTAAGGGACAAGTTCACGGCAAATTGGTTAGGTCCATATGTCATTGATAGCAAAATAGGACCCGGGACGTACCGGCTAGCTTCTCTTGACGGTATCAAGGAAACAGAACCCTTGAATATCAGTCATTTGCGACCATTTCATATCTAAGAGAGCCATATCCCAAAAATGCTCCAAGGATTCCTGAAATCGCTTGGTCAATCCCAAAAATGCTCCAAGGATTATCGCAATCACTTGGTCACCCCAAAATGCTCCAAGGATTATCACAATCACTTGGTCACCAAAAGCTCCAAGGATTATCGCAATCACTTGGTCACCCCAAAACTCCAAATTCCCTTCACCCCAAAGCTCCAAGGATTATCGCAATCACTTGGTCATCCCCAAATGCTCCAAGGATTATCGCAATCGCTTGGTCAATCCCCAAAAATGCTCCAAGGATTATCGCAATCACTTGGTCATCCCCAAAATGCTCCAAGGATTATCGCAATCACTTGGTCACCCCAAAATGCTCCAAGGATTATCTATAATCACTTGGTCACTCCCCAAAAGCTCCAAGGATTATCGCAATCACTTGGTCACCCCAAAAGCTCCAAGGATTATCGCAATCACTTGGTCATCCCCAAAATGCTCCAAGGATTTAACGCATATCACTGAACCCAAACAAAGCTCCAAGGATTATCACAATCACTTGGTCAAAACACCAAAATGCTCCAAGGATTATCGCAATCGCTTGGTCAATCCCCAAATGCTCCAAGGATTATCGCAATCGCTTGGTAAATCACCAAAAGCTCCAAGGATTATCACAATCACTTGGTCACCAAAAATGCTCCAAGGATCTCTAAAATTGCTTGGTCAATTCCAAAATGCTCCAAGGATTTCCATAATCGCTTGGTCAAAAATCAAGAAATTTCAAAAACAACAAAAAACATCAAAAAAAAAAAAAAATTTGCATCTCATTTCTAGGCATACTCAAATTCATCAATAGAGAGCTCTTCTCGCACCTCATCTTCATATTCACCAAAATCAATCCATCAAAAATACAAAAATACATAGATGCATTGCATCCATACATTGCATATTTGTGGTTATATAGGTCAAAAGCACCATAGGCTGTAATTGCTCTGCTAGTCCATCATGTTCCACACTGTTCCATTTTACAAAAATAGCAAAAAAACCATGCATTGCTTTTTACCACACTAGAGTCAGTGGTCTTTTAATGTATCAAGAGTTTTCATGATTCAGTCATTATTTTGCTCTTTAGCCATGTAATGTATCAAGTCAGACAGATTTTACGAAGGTAGAGTCATACTTGAAATACACATTGTTACGTAGCATCCTAACACAAATTAAAACACATAAAGATTCCCAAGTTGTGTGAACGAAAGATGAAACCTGCACAGTAATCCAGGTCACCATAAGCGAAACGGTTATCTTGCTCATCCCCCCGTGCGAATGGTTCTAGAATGCTGAGAATTGACAAAAGGACAAGCTCTTCCCTATCCATTCCCCTCCATATACAATGGTTTTCACCACTACCAAATCCCATTTGGTTCCCAAAGTTGTAAGGATTTGTACTACACGTCCCTGCCAAGGATGGATAGTCATCCCCAAGACCTAAAGGGACCAATACCATTTACAAACAAAATTCCAACAAATCATCATCCTAACACTTTCCATTCACCTTTGGTCTCCAAGTTGTAAGGATTCGTACTATCCGCCCCTAACCAGGATGGGTAGTCATCCCCAAGGCCTAAAAGATCAATGCCTTTACTCCATAATCCCCATCATCCCCTTGGTCCCTAACGTCGTAAGGATTCGTACTATCCGCCCCTAACCAGGATGGGTAGTCATCCCCAAGGCCACAAGGATCAAAGCCATTCACAAGCTCAAAGTCAAAATACACAAAACCAAAATCAAATAACAGTGGTTATCACCACTATTCAAAATCCTTGCTCAAAAAGAATTAATAAATAGTGATCTTCATCACTATATAGACGAGCAACTTTCTCAACCATTAAGCCAACAAATATCCTGAACTTGAATCCCTGGAATTCTCAGCATTCGAAAAACCATCTAGGTGATCCTCATTACAGGTTTGGTTGATAGCCTATCTGGCAATGGTGGTATCCTACCCGCATGACGATATGTCTGTCACATTCGCTTTGCGTGTGTGCAGACCAATGTTTGCATAAGGATGAGCTAGCTTATGGTATCCTGGATAACATCGCAGATTAATCTAACTAAATACAACAAAGGAGTTAGTGGAGCTAATTAGGTGATCCTCAGTACAGGTTCGGTTAAAAGCCCATCTGGCACTGACGGTATCCTGACAAATACCACATAAATGAACTCAATTGCACACACAGGGATGTGAAATAACTTGGTCAAAAACAAGTCCGATTCATACCTTGTTCAAAAGTCTGGTAAGATAAAGTACAGTCATGGCTAGTAAGTTAAAACCGTCTGAGTCTCAGAAAACCTTGGCTACATTTCTAAACCAACTGCGCTACTTTTCATCCTTACAATACCATCAGAAAATACAAAAAAAGAAAAACCACATGTATACATACAAAGTCATCCATCACAGCAATCGCCTAAAAAGACAAAATAATGGAGTTCTAAACAGTCTATGGTGCCATAGCCAAACATCACAAAGTCCATCCATCCATTTCATTTCTGCATATCACATATAAATCACAAACATTTGCAGTCATCATGCATCCATCAAAATAAATCAACATACAAAAACCACATAAAATCAATATAAAGTAGCATGCATCCATCAACATCAATCATTGTGCATAACATAAAATCATGACATATACACAAAGAAAGAAAATCAAAACAACAAAAACATCACAAAAATATAACACAAAAACATAAGCAATAAGTTGCCGGACAAGAGTGCTCTTGCACTTAACCTCTTGGCATAAAAAATCGATGTCGGGGCTCAAATTGTCATTTTCCCACTTCCCCAAGAAGGCTACCATAGCTGGACCGCTCCACGGGAAGACGGGTTTTTGATGATTTCACCTCATTATGGCATCACCAAAAGGGTTAACACCCACCAAAAATAGGTCCAAATGTCGGGAAATTGCACGTGCTTAAACGGTAAAACATCTAAAGGCACCCTAACCTAAGTCATCTTGGGTCAAGCGACTCGTCGCTTTTCTCATGAAGGTCATTCCCTCATCGATTCGTCGCTTGAGGGGGTAGTCACACTTAGTCACCAATCAACAAGCACACACCCAATCAAGGCAATGGCATGCATTCAAAGAATCATTGACAAAGACAATCACGCTCCTGCTTGGGGCAAGTAAACAAGCAATCATCAAATTGATCAAACACTTGGCATTCGTGAAGCATGAACACAAGGTTCCCCTATGGACAAAAGGTTGCGCCCTTTGCCTAATCATGACTGATCAATGTCCAAGCTCAAGTCACACCTCACCAAAATAGGTTAACACTTGAAATCAAATTCCTTAGCTCGTCGAAGCAAGGATTCAAGAATGCATGCCCTTTCCATACTTGGGGCATCAAAAGTTGGTTAGGTTACCAAGAAACCCTAATCATTAGTGCTTTGGTCATCTATTTTTGCTCAACACTGCATCACCCGCAGCGCTTCCCAAAAAGGGGCATCTGTAGACACCAAAACAACACCAATCCGATTAAGTGACTACAAACACTGATCGCATTGACATACACAACTTTCAGGGCAGCCCTCAGAGGTCAAACAGATGGTCCTAGCCACTCACATAGCAATTAAGAAGGTCGAAAAGTAGAACAAAGCTTGATCATTTAAACAAGTCTCAATCAAATCAAAGCAAGCCTTAAATCAAACAAAGTCTTCATCAAAACAAAGCCTTCATCAAGACAAAGTCTTAATCAAAAGAAGGCCTCGGCCGAAGTGTCGCGATATCGCGACATCGCGATTTTGCCCAAAGCAAAGCTTTGCCTGAAGTGTCGCGATATCGCGACACTTCGCACGACACGATATCGTGACACTTCGGCCCAAAGCCAAGCCTTGGCCGAAGTGTCACGATATCGTGACACTTCGACCCAAGGCTAAGCCTTGGCCGAAGTGTCACGATATCGCGACACTTCGGCCCCAAAGCATCCTTGGCCGAAGTGTCACGATATCGTGACACTTCGGGTGTCGCGATATCACGACACTTCGACACCCGAAGCAAAGCCTTGGCCGAAGTGTCATGATCATGACACTTCCCAAGGGCCAAGTGTCACGATATCGCGACACTTCGGGCCCAAAGCCTAGCCTTGGCCGAAGTGTCACGATATCGTGACACTTCGCCCAAAGCCAAGCCTTGGCGAAGTGTCGCGATATCATGACACTTCGCCCAAAGCAACCTTGGCGAAGTGTCGCGATATCGCGACACTTCAGAACTCAAGAAAGCCTTGGAAGTGTCGCGATATCGCGACGTCGCGATATCGCGACACTTTGACATTTGCGCTAGGCGTCATTAAAGCATTTAAAGGCAGACCAATCAAAAGCAAGCATCCAAAGGCGACATTCCGCCAATCAAAGGCAAACATCAAGGCAAAAATCAAGGCATTCAAAGTGCCATTAAAATGATTTAAGGTGGGCTTTAGACAACTGGCAGTGACACCACAGTCAGTTGCGTGGACCGTTGAAGGACTGTCACAGTGGCATTAACGGAAGCCCGAGTCGTGGGAGACTTTCCTCTTTCGAGGAGACACGACCGCCACATGGCACCTTTGACCAACGCGTGGCGCTTATGCACGACATTCAAGGAGACCCCCTGGGTCTATAAAATGGTGGATTTTTCCACCCAAAAGGAGGGAAAAAGGAGCATTTTTCTTAAACGCAACGAAGTGCTGTTCATTCGAAGACCCGATTGCACTCCTTTCCGAATTCATTCTTCTGCATCCAGAATCTCTTGCGAAAGAGAGGTTGGTGGGTGGTTTTCAGAAGCGCAAATCTGACCTTCAGACCCGACGTTGGATCACAGCAACATCCATCCGACGACAATTCTCTTTCTGAGATTTCGAGCCCATCCCTGGTGGATTGGCTTCGAAATTAAGTTTTAGCGTGGGCGGCCCGCTCGGGTGCCCCGCATGCTTTTTGTTCATTCTAGATTATTCTGTTATCGCGTATTTACATCACGCTCATGTTGTTTGAATAGTTTACGTTTTACGTTCAAATATGTATTGCAGTTAACAGCGTTCGAATGTATTTTCCAAAAGACAGTCATTAAATATATATGCTGCGATGCAATGAAAATACTAACTTGCAGGTAACGGAGAGCAGATTCATCGACTGTTGCTGGTAGCAGCCTTTTGGTGATGAGTTAATCAATCTTCTGCATGCATTTCTCATTGCTTCTAAAGACAAACGTTCTGTCCTCTTGTTGCAGGTGCTACTAAACAGTTGATTGTTTCTTTGAATGCAGGAAGAACAACAGCCGGCAAGGATTCATCAGCATAAGCGGCGGCAACACTGGCTCGCCCGATTCAAATGTGGGCATGCGGAAGAAGATCACTGTGCACTTTTTGTAATGGAAATCATGCTATTGTAACCGAGTTGGAACCACATGAATAAAAAGGGTTGTGCTCCTACTTTTGACGGGATTATATTCGTGTTATTTCATGTATCAAACTAGTTCTATTTTTATTACATCTCAGTATTTCTTTCTTCCGGAATCTCATGCTTTCATAGTGAATCTTGTAATAAATCAATGTGTAAATGATATAGTCGAGGAGTGTGTCCATTTCATTATTTTGAGCGAGGATTGTGTCAAATGCAAAATCTATAGCAAAAATGTATAGATATAAAGGTCGATCTAGATGTGGTGGTGATAATATGGATGGAGATGTTAGCTATTATTTAAAAGCATCAAAGGCAGCTTGAAACTTATCATCCTATATGAAAGGGACTCCCTTTTGTAGAAGATGATTGAATGGTTGAAACTTTCTGAAATTTGGATGACAAATCACCATATGGATTGAATCCTACCTTGCAAGTCGTGTAGATACTTAAGATTTGTAGGGGAGGAATGTCAATGATAGCTTGGACTTTGTGGGTATCAAATTCAATGTCATTTTATGAAATGATAAAATCCAATATTTTGCCAATGGTAACACCAAAGACACATTTCTTTGGATTTGGTGATAATATCATCGATGTAGTCCTTAATAGTTTTGTGTAAAAGGTCATGAAATATGTACGTAATGGTGCCTTGGTAGGTTGCCCTAGAATTCTTGAGGTCAAAGGGTATGAATTTGTAACAAAAGGTCCCTTGGGGTGTCATGAAAGAGGTTTTATATTGGTCATCTTGATTGACATGAATTTGATTATAACCTAAAAAACCATCCATCAGTGATAGTATTTCATACCCTATTGTAGCATCAACCAATGTATCAATATTAGGGAGTTAGAAATTATCCTTGGGATAAGCTTTTTTAAGATCCCTAAAATCAGTGCAAATATGGATAACCCCCTTGTATTTTTCGATAGGAATCATATTTGAAACTCACTCAAGGTAATTGATGGGTTGTATGAAATCCATGTCAAGGAGTTTTTGTATCTCCTCTTTAACCATAAGGGCCACGGTGGGGTGCATGCAATGTAAATTTTATATGATAGGTTTGGCATGGTCATCAAGGATAAGATTGTGCATGACTAATGCTGAATCAAGTCCTGACATATCCTGGTGAGACCACTCAAATACTTTAATATCATGCTTGAGGAAATTGGTAAAAAGGATGTGCTCTTCTTTGGAAATGCTAGCAACAAGATGAACGATGTGAGGGTGTTTTGAATCATTGCCAATGTTAACTTCAATAGTGTCCTCAACAAGCATGTGAGAACCATCATGAATTTGGTCAGCTATGGGGATAAGGTGGAGATCATAGATGGTCTCGGGGAGCTAGAATTCATCATCTAGATAAACATTCATATGATTAATCCATGAGATATGAGGTGGGATCGTAAGCAAAGGTGCATTAGTGTATCACAACAATTGAGGTGTCAGAAGGAATTCAACGGTGGACGAGATATCGTCAACGTAGACAAAGTTAGTGATAGGAGGTGGAGTGTAATAGGTATGGTTTGGCTAGTGGAGTGGTGTGTATAAGTCAACAGAGATCATGTTAATAGAGGTGCTAGATATAGTGGAGGTAGGTGATGAAGGTGGTGATGAATCATAGGAGGATAGCAATGAATTCAAAAAGGGTTGGTGATGACCTAGGTTTAACACCATAGGTGGGGGAGTAGAATGAGAATGTGTGTCATGAGGCAAATCTATCTCACAAATGGGTAAATAGAATAGCTAAAAGGGGTGAGGAATGTGGATCGATGGACAAAGGTGGATCGAGTGATAGGGTGGTTAATTGGTTAGCAAGAGCTTCCACTTCTAAATAAGAGAAGCGTTCATTGGGTTGGGATGGGTGTAAGAACATGGATGGAATGTCAATTATGGAATGAGGTGAGGAACTATCTATCAAAATATTGAGCTCAAATTCCTCATAGAAAAGGAGCTCAAGGGGATCAAGATCAATATTATGCAAATCATTTGCAAGGTTACTGATTATTGGGGAATGGTAACTGATTTCAGATAGGTTGGTGGGTTTACACGAGGGAGGACCGATATGGGTGTGACACCCTTGTTCATATCTCCCTAAACCATAACCATACCAGATATACATACGAATATAATGCCAAGAAAAATTGGGATTGAACATGTGGTTAAGGTTACCACAAAATCTAGTTTATGACGGTGGAAGTGCTGGAGGTTCTATAGGTGAATCAAGTCCCTCATATATGAAATTTGTGCAATTATTGGGTGGACCAAGAGTAACCACTACCCCAATAGTTAAGGGCAAATCATGAGGTTGACCAAAGTAACGAGTGGACTAGATGGTGGAAGAAATAACCTAAGCATTGCTTATGTTATACTCATCAAGACCTGTTGAAGTCATGAGTATAGAAACATGAGGAGGATTTGTATGCTCATATTGAGGGTAGGACCCCCTGGGTGGTAGAGAGTATGGTTGAATGGATGTAGGTGGATTGGTAGGTAAATGGTGTGAATTAGGAGGATCTAATTGAGATAACTAGTCATCAATTCGAGTGACATGCTATGTCCACTCATGGTACTCAACAGGTGTTCTAGTGATGGGATGATTGGCATAGGTGAATTGAGAAGTGGGGATAGAGGTTGTGGTTGGTGAATTGGGAATTACATGTATCCATGTAGATTGGGGCACAAAGTGGTGGGAAGATGGATGTGGTGTAGGAAGAATGAAAGGGTTGTTGGATGAGGATGTTACGAAAGGTGTAGTATAAAATGTGAATGGAGGGAGTGATGTGAAGGATGAATATGGGTGATGGAAAAATGTGGTAATATCTAGGGTACTAGGAGGTTGAGGTGTATTTGAGGAGGTTGATGTAATGTTGCTCAAATCAGGTGTGGGATGTGATTGTGAAGAGGACAAATAAGTGGTATCTAAATAATGACATGAGGTTGGAGTGAACTGCATAGATGATAATGGTGGACTTGGTGGAAGGGTGATAATATTACAAAATTTGAATGGATCACCGTCGACGGGGATGTAGTGGACCAAACCATTATGGACATATTTGATACAATGATGTAGTATGGAAGGGACACATTGCATATCTTGAATCCATGGGCATATCAAAAGGATGTTATACTACATCTCACCTTAAATAACATGAAAGAGTGTGGAGATGGTTTTGGTTCCAGCCTTGGTAGGATGGATGATAGTACCAATGGTAGGGCGCATAGAGCCATCAAAATCTCAAAGGTCCATGGATGAAGTGGTGATATGGGAGAGAGGAAGGCAAATTTGGCCAAGGGCTACAGTAGAAATGATGTTGATGGAGGAATCAATGTCAATGAGGACCCAATTGTAAGTGATGGTGTTTATGGAGGTTTGAATATGCAATGGCGGATCTACTCCCTTGACGATAAATCTCATAATTTCATGGTCATGGAAGCTGATAGAAGGTTTTAGGTATCTCTGAATATTACCAGAAAAGTTGGCAAATGCATTTGTATCATGAGTATCAATATCAAGGGAGTGAAGGATAGAATCAAGGGCTTCACGATGAGGTTGGAATTGCTACAAGAGGTCATAGATGGATAACCGTGTAGGGGCAGTGTGAAGTTGATAGGAAATACTACCATAGATGGTGATGATATTTCATGGTATAGGTTGAGGTAAGGGTGGAGAGTTTGATGGATGGGACATAGGTGGTGGTTGAGAAACTAATGGATGTTGGGTTTCAATAGGGTGGCAATATTGATCATACCCAAAAATCCTTAATATGGAGGACCTCGATTGACATGATTGACTTGGCATGGATCATATTGCGATGGATTACCCCAATGCTTGGGTAATGGATTTTGATATATCCTCAAGTTTTTATTTTGTGGTGCAAGGGGATTAGAAACTTGAATGGTGCCTCAATCAATAAGATCTTGTATAGTATGGAAAAAAATGTGGTATGAATCAAGAGTATGGCCATTTTTGCGATGAAAATCACAAAATACCTGTTGATTATGGTCCTGCGGGATTGGGTAGTTCAGATCAAGAGGTTGGAGATTAAGCAAATTGATAAGACATCCATCATACAATCGATGGAATAATGTAGGCATGGGCTCGAAAAAAGGGGTCCAATTACGTGGTGGATGAGGAGGGCGAGGATTGTGACCTTGATATGGATTAAGTGGTGTAGGAGGGTTGACTTGGTAGGCATTGGAAGTTGATGGAGGGTTGAATTTTTATGCATTTTGGGGTGGTTATTATGGTGTAGATTATGGAGGTTGAGATAGGGTGATTTGAGATGGTGGGGATGAAGAAGCGAGCAACACTTGATTGGTCTGAGGTAGTTTTGAAGTGGATGGTACATATGGGGGTGATTGTAGTGATAGTTGTTTGGGTAGGACTACTTTGTATGGATCTAGATTTTGCTCGTGTGGATATTGATGTCCTCGACGACTTTGGCTTAGGAAATGGCTTCTTCAAATTTTCAAATCTAATGGATCTATAATGTTTGAGATATTTTCTTATCACAACTCTTGGCAAATATTTTAACAAGCTTGGAAGGTGGGAGAGGAAAGGCAAGATCATGAATGACCACTCTCCAATGAGCAATAAAATCAGTGATAGGCATTTCATCAAATTGGTGTAAAGCATAGACATTTGACAAGGTAAGCTTGGTTTTGATATTGATCAAGAAATGCTCAAGAAAAATATTGGCCAATTGTTTAAATATGAATAAAATGTGGTGATGCAAATGGTTGTACCAATCTAATTCTTATCCCACAAGATAAAGTGAAAAAATATGAAGCATAAGGGGATCACTATCATGAAGTTGGTAACAAGAAAAATGGTAATTATTAAGGTGCTCTATGGGATCTTCCTTACTTTTGAATTTACCAAATTTTGAGATCTCAAATCAGTAAGGATACGGATGTATGGGAATAAATGGGTGGATTGGTTCATTGCACAATTTGTCATATGTGGGATTTTGTGGCCCATAACCAATCATGCACAAATCCAAAGTATGAATCTACCCCTACATGGCTTGAAATTCACTAGAGAGCATCATAGTGGTATTTTGTGGAGCGAGAAATGGGGGTGAAGGTGTGGATGTAGGCAATGGTTGTGATGATGCTTGTGAATAATCCAAATGTGGTGGATACTAAAAATGTTGTTCCTCCCATTGGTGATAGTAAGTGGCTTGTTGTGGATCAGGTGCTGACATAGCTTGGTATTGTGTGATAGGAACGTGATATGGATTAGGTGAGATGTATGAAGATAGTACTACTGGTGGTGGTTGTTGTTGATCATAATACCCAAGAATTTGTTGGCTAGGCATGGGTGCCTACTACTACTATATGTATTGAAAAGTTGGTGGCACTTGAGTAGTGGTGGTAGAGGACCATATGGGCAATGAGGTAAAGAAGATGGGTGGTGTAGAAGATGGGGAAGGGATAGATGAATATGTGGTGAAAGAGAATTGGTTTGAAGATGGGGGTGCAACTGATGAGGACTAGGGTGGTGTGGATGGAATGGCTAGCAAGGATTTGGGCTGAACTGAATAGTAGGGAGGATTAGCTTGATAAGCGGGATTACATAATGGAGGTCTAAATGAAGATGGGAGTGGTAATAAAAATGATGAGGAGGGCATCGATGGGGGTCCATATGAAGAAAATAAAGGATAGTTGGTGGGTGTATGGGTAGAAAACTAGGGCATAAATGGAGGTGGCTATAGAGATAAGGATGCCTATTGCAGATGAACTTGCAATTAGGGACAAGATAAGTATAGTGATGAAAGTTAGTAATATTGATATGGGTATAAAAATACTCTGATGGAAATGATGATGTTGGCTAAGATGAAGGTTGGTAACTTGATGAGGCATACTATGATGGTGGGATTTGGGATGAAGATGTGGTAATAGGTGGCGTAGAAGATGGAGGTGTAGAAATCATACCTACCATCTAGACAGTAGTAATGATATCAAGCATGATTTTTGAAATTATGACATCAAAATCATCTCCCAAAAGGGATGGGATGAATGCTCTAGAAAAGGATGAGTGGTATATGGTTAAGGAGGTGGGGTGAACTCGTCTTCCACCATAATGGATATAGGGTAACTAGGAGGGGTATAGATGACATGCTGACAATAGGTGGATAGGGGATTAGGAGAGGAAAGATCATCCAAAGGAGCTAGCTCCTCAAAGGTCTCATTTAGGAGGTGATATGGAGTGAAAGATACCATATGGTACATAGAACTAGTTCTAGGGATCGAGAGCCCGATAAATAGATCTTGTGGAACAAGGTAAGTAACCTACTTAGACTCAGAAGGTGGATCAGTGGTCTAATAAGTTGAGGCACCTATGGTCATGATAGTCCACTAGGCAGCCTTGATGGCATGATGAAGGGCTTCACATATTTGACTATGCATAACTAGCATGGTAATATGTGTAGTAGTGCAGTAACAACCAAAATATGTGTGATCTGGACTCTAGGAATGTTTGTGGCTGAGTGGGTCACTTTCTATTTTCAAAAATATAGGTTTGCACATGGTCATGAGAACCACTTTTGAAACCAAAGATTTGCACGAGGTCGTGTAAACCACCAAAATAAAAAATAGATGATGGATAAGGGATCTAGAAGGTGTTTGTGTGCTCTGTGAAAAATTTATGACCTAAAAAATAGGTTCACATGGGGTTGTGCAAACCACTCCTACAATCAGAGATTCACATGGGTTCATGCGAACCGCTAAAAATAGTGATAGAGGACGGATTTTTATTGTGGATAACCTCTATGTGTTGTATAGACCTATTTTGTACCATTTTGTAGCCTAGAAGCTAGGTTTTACATAGGGTTTTACGAATATATCTAATTGTATGGAATCCACACTAGGGGGTAAATACCACCTAAAAATAGACTATGCAGTGTTTGGCATGGAAGTGAAATTGGGGAACAATTGAGGAGTGAGTTATAGCAAGTTTTTAATGCTATTGTAACCACTTTCATGAGACTCAACAATAAGCAAATGTTCTTTCTTTTTATTTTTGTGTGTTTAGATGAAAGTATGTATCCACCCTAAGAACAAATCACGAAAATGAGTGAACTCTACTTTTGAATTAGGTATGTCATATAACCTTCTACAATGCCCAAAAGCATACATAATAGAACTATATTTCCAATAGGAAAGTGACAACCTAGATGGATTTTGGTATAGTAAAATGGTATACAAATGGGGGAGACTCAAAATTCTCTAATGAGTTAATATATTCTCATGAAGAGAGGTCGCGTTGTCAATGTGGTGTTATCGGCATACCCATACTTTCACTTAACCCCCATATTTAAAGCATCCATAATAATGATCAGTTGTGTGCACTAATTATTTTGAAAAGCCCTGTGGTAAAGAGGCTTTCTAAAACTACCCACTCTAAAGGTACCTTCCAATGATTAAATATAGATAACCAACACTCAAAATGGGAAGGATTGACTGGGTATTAATGCTGAAATAATCCACTTGGGGATACTATGGTGACTAAAATTGGAGGTGAGTAAGTAGAGAGTACAACCCATACCTCACTGAAATTTGATGTTGAATTGGTGATAAAATCCAATTTAGACTGAAGATGAAATCCAGTCTTTACACCATTTAAAAATAGGACATGTGTGTATGGTGTTTTTTTGTGTGAGACTATTTAAGAAGCAAATATACCCTAATTGACTTTGCAAATGAAAGCTATGTTAAGGTGCCTTTTCAAAAAAATCTAATTACTTACATCCTCATGAAAATAAATTTAGGCTAATGGTTTACTGAATGAAAATCTAATTAAGTGCTTTTGAAAGGAATCTAGTTAAATGCTTTTGGAAAGAAAAGTCTAGCTAGATGCTTTTCAAAGGGAAATGATGAGAAAAATAAATGACTAGAAAGGAATCTAATTAAATACTTTGGAAGGGAAATAACAAGAAATAAATCTAATTAAATGCTTTTGGAAGGGAAATGACACAAAGAGAAATGATAGGAATTGAATCTAGGCTAGAAAGTAGGTGTAAATTTACCTAAAACAAACAAGCAGATGCAATTTTGTGGAATGCAATCCCAATAGGAAAGGTTAGCCTCAAAATGAAGGAAAAATATAAATTTCACACAATACCTATATCCAGATATATGCAAAACCTTCTGGTTCACCATTTGCTATGAAGCTATATTTATTCTAGAGATTCGCACCCTAGGGTACGAACCTATCCTCTAGCAGGTGATTTGTACAGGATCATACAAACTGGGGTCCAAAGATTGGTATGATTGGTTTTGAGGTCTTGATGATGACTTTGAATATCCTAGAGTGTTCTAGCATAGGTACCTGCACAAAAAATGTCCAAACATCAATTTTTAGCTTGGCAAGATAGCATAAAACCCTAAGAGATTTTGCATATACATGAATAAAGTAAATTGTAGGAAAATAAGCTAACTAATACCACACAAAAATACAAGGATGCTTTAATATTTCATACACCATGGTGAGAGATGATTGGTGGTCTAGGTACGGGGGCACGTAATCCTGAAGAACATGAGGCTCTTAACCTCTCCTAACTTACCTTGCTGATGGTTGTGGGTGTCTGAAACCAATACTTGGGTGTCAGGTATTAAATTTGAGGTAGATTGGGGACTTCACACACCCAAGTGTACTCATTACTCTCTTTGGAGGCTCATCGGTGCACCTACGAACCTTTTGCGATTTGGCCTGAGATGGCTTTTAGGGTATTTTTGGTTTGGGGCTTCTTCAAAGATGATAATTACCTACCATACAAAAACATGCCACAATTTTTGTTAGAAGGTGATTAAGCTAATGTTTGGTGGGGTCCCACTAGGTGTGCCAAAATGATACAAATAAAAATTATACTATAATTCTCATTCAAAATCATAGGATCCACTACTTTTGCTATTAAATTATAAAAAGGGTTATAGATTGATATCCTCTTTACAAATTTTGCCCTAAAGGCTACAATGGGGTCTTCCCTAAGGAAGCCCTTTTGGATGTGGTGCAAAGGCAACAGGATCTATCTTCTTTGTGTTCCTCAATGTAGGTGGGCTTATTGATCGTGTGCCACCATTGGTTGGATGTGTTCTTTATACCTGTTGAACCTGCAAAATCTTGTTAGCATGTTTAGGTGTCTGCCTTAGTCAAACCCCATGGTTATGAAGCGAAATACTCTTGAATAAGCTTAAAATATGAAAATTACTACTAAAAAAAACATAAAAATACTGAATTAACCCATACTTACCTTATCTGGTGATTCTGGTGTTTGTAGCATAGGTTCACACGGGGTCATGCAAATATTTTGTGAACCAACAGGTTCACACAGGGTCATGCGAACCTATCTTTTTTGGACTGAATCTGCAATATGACTTTCTTGGTTGTCTTGGAATAGCTTCTTCTTTTATTTTTACGTAGGTCACCTCCATAAAGTATACTTTTATGGGGTTATTAGCCTGTCTTAATCACAAGAAAACATCATAAAAACAACAAATCAATTACTATGTATGTATGATGGTTGTGTGGTGAATGTAGGATGAATGTAATGGCTATAGTGATTTCAAAAAAGTTTTAATAAGTAAAATTTGGTTCTTTCTAAAATGGTGAAAAAGACCTTCTATTTATAGACTTGGCCAGGGTGAGAGGGAGGGGATGAGATGTCCCCTGTGAGGTGTCAATGGTGAGGTGTCCACCTAAGAGGTGTCCCTTGAGGTATCCTGGTTCATAAATGAGATTGGGTGAGACAATCCCTCACCCATCCACAAATAATGATGACTTTGCTAAAAATATCCATTTAGCATTAATGAACACCTTTTTGAAAAAATCTCTCAATTAAAAATTATCTCTTATGTGCAAAAGTCTTCATCCTTCATTTATAACCCATGGGAGTATGAGGTGGAGAAATATCTGGGTGAGAGGTGGCAAGGCTAGGATAGGTTAGAATAGGTGAGGTGGAAGGCTTAAATTAAACCAAGATTAAATTTAATTAAGCCTATGATTAGCCTTAAAGCAAGTTTTTTATCAAAAGAGTTGACTTTTGACCATAAAGTGCTTTTTGACCATGGTGAGGAATTCAACCTTAATTGATTTGGGAATGGGGTCACATGAGGACCTAGATTTAAGTGTAGGAAGGGGCTTAGCTAGCCTAAAGGGGCTAAGGATGATGAATAGTGATTTTGATGAATGAATAGTGCTTTTAGCTAATTTATGCAATTTTTGAGGGTTTTTGCAAATTGATTGACCACGAAGATGAGGAGATGGACAATGTGTGACTTTTGGGTGTCTACAATAGTTTAGTTTGATATTTTGAAGCTTTTCCTTCATGAATGAGCACTATCTTATTTTAAGTTTCAGAATATCTTTTGAATGAAATTATAGATCATCATTAGAAGGCAACAAGACCAGAATATTTCTTTACATGCAACTTATTGTGAAATCTAACAAGAATAGGATAATTGAATTGATAATTGTAATATATGAGATTTGAATTCAGACCTTAAAACAAAAATTAATTACTCACCCTTGTAATGGTTACAAGTGGCCTTGAACATTCTAACATCATTTTTTGTATATTTTTTCTTTTCATAATTTGAAGTAAATCAACCAGGTTAGACCAACCTTACTCAAACCTTGGAGAAATTCATATTTCCTTTCAAGAAAGGACATCTTGTCCTGATCGTTGGTGCATGTTTACAACTGGGTAGATATATCACTCAACATATCCTTCTATGTTTGTTCTTACAATTTATTTGAATGACATATGATAGCCATTGTCATCTAATATTATAGTTCTCGTGCATTTGATACAACTTCTACTACAATATCATCTCTTTGCATTCATTCTCGATTTTATCTCATTACTATTTTTTTGTCGCTTTCTCTATTGTTTTCACTTTTCAATATCTTACTGTTTATCTAGTTCCATAATATTTATGAAATCATAATAAAAAATATTTTCATAATCTATTCGTTGATCCCATTCTCTTGATTCAAATTTAATCTTTATGGATTGTGGCAAAGGTTTTAAAATATCCATAGCAACACATATCCAAGTATAAACAACATACATTCCCTCCTTAATAGTTGGTCCCTCTTGTATGGACTCCCTTAGGGTATTAAAAGTATTCTTTAAAACATCCTTATTGATACAATTTTAAATATCCAAAAACCTTGGCCTAATCCTTTTCTTTTAAGAACAATTATATAATGCTATATCATCTCATCCTTCATAATTACTTTCAGTGTAACATTTACTCCATACATTGGAGTTTCTATATATTTTCTCTTTCTCTTGTTTTCCATTTTTGCATCCATACTTGTAGTTAGGGCATCTTTCTTCAAATTGAAGCTTTTGAATGTGACTTTCCTTCCATGATACCTAAAGTTTCCTCATATAAATCCTTTATTTTTTTGATTTCCCCAAAGATTTGGAACAAGAAAAGGTTTAGCTCCATGCTTACTTACACTTGCTTCCTATTTGTATGTTTTTCCTACACTTCCTCGAGAGGCATTGGCTCTTAGCTCCTAGCTTCATTTCTTATTTTTTATTAAATTTATAGAAAATATTATTTTTCCAATTAATTAATTTTGTATTATAAAAAATATTAACAAATGTGTTTCCATAATATCTTGTAGATATAAATATTTATTTTGAAATTAATTTTAATATTTTTACTCTAATAAAATTATCCTAAGATAGTTATATAAATTAAATTATTATTATTCTATTTTACATTGGTTATAGAAAACAGAAATTGGTGCTTGAACAAACTCTATTAACAATTATAAATATATCACTAACATCACCCTAATTTGAAAGCCCAAATTTTTAATTACTTAATATCATGATGGTTAATACTTATATATTATTTATTATTTTCAATTAAAAATAATTAATTATAATATTAAAAATATATAAATTAATTTATTTTTTAATCAAACAATTAAAAACGTTATTATAAATATATTTATATTAACTACAATTAAATACTAATATTAATATTTAGATAATTCAAAATGCTTTTCCAATTCCTAATTGATACAGTTGAGGTTGAGCTTTGAAATATTTTACGAGAGATAGAAAGGCAACACCCTCTAAGAAACCACTGCATCGTGGGTGGGCCACGAACACCGTTAAAAAATCAACGTACGTGAAATGTTTTCAAGCGTTGAATATTTTCTTCTGACCGGATCGTGTATTGACAAGGCTTTAGTTTTACGTGGAAAAACGTGAAAATAAGAGAACTGGTCATAATTTCTCTAAGAGAGAATTATTTCAGAATTAGCAATCAGAGAGAAACATAATGAAACCGAATTAGCAAGCAGATAGAAATAGAATGAAACACGTAACCTGCCTTAAACTCTATTTTCCCATCCACGTTTTTTTCTTTGACTAGGATGAAAAAATAAATAATTCCAAAATGTCATACGTTCAAGATCTTTATTGACGGTGCTAAGAACAATTCCTCGTAGGTGGTGATGATACGATGCTTTTTCGTATAACACAATGAAAGAAGATAACGGAACTTAACATTGCTTTTTCTTGGATCCTACAGTACAGACTCTCCTTAACGTTGATGTCCACAGTTGCCATCCTCAACCTCCCGTCTACAAAACCCTTTATGGAGGGCTTTCAAAACACGTTCTCAATGACGAAACTTAGCTTCAGTCATGCCAAAATATTCCACGTTGATTTTTCAACACTAATTGTGGCGGGCGCAGGACGGAATTGTTTCTCTATCTCTATATATGCATTTGCAAGTTACTCTTCATTCTCAGAAGCGAACTAAAGTGAGACGTATTCATCCCTTCTCTTATATACGCCTTACCCTTGAGATTTTAGAAGCAAAATATTATGTTCTACTGATCAACGTGTGAAGCGTTATTAGAATTGATCCATATTTTTCTTTGGTATCGATAGAAAAAAGTGTTCCAATGAAGAACATTTCCTCCTCGGCTAGGAAAGGTCTCAAAGGTCTCCAATTACTGGTTATTTTCACCGTCGTAGCATTGCATGTTGAAGAAACGCATGGACGTAGAACACTTGAACGAGAATCCGGACAGGGGAAATATTTAGCTCTAAGCATGGTCGATGTAGACCTAGTGAGCTCGGAGATCGGTCACGTGGAGCTAAAACGTGAGAAATCCAGCACGCTGAAGATTAATAAGCTACCTTCAGGTTCAAGCCCCGGAGTAGGCCATGCTTATGTGAATGCAGGACCTGTGAAGACTAGTTCGAGAGCAAACATATTGAATGATAAACTTCCTTCGGGTTCGAGTCCCGGCGTCGGCCACGCATATATTGATGCCAGCCCCGTGAAGGCGAGTGAGGCAGCAAGGACATTAGAGGATAAACTCCCTTCAGGCTCAAGTCCGGGAGTGGGTCACGGATTTATCAATTCTGGGCCTTTCAAGACGATAAAAATGTTTGCTACCAATAAAATGCCTTCGGGATCGACTCCCGGTGTCCACAACAAGTAAGTTGATGACCTCGTTCAAAATATCCGAGCGCTGGTGAATTGTATAAGGTAGAGTACATGTGGAGAAAGTGACAGGTAGAAAAGGCTCTTTGAGTTTGAATAATAGATGATAGATTAAGTCCTAGCAATACTTCAAAATCAGGCTTGCAAAAATGAGGACTTCTTTGGCCATGATATACACATCCTGACATAGGGTTGAGGACGTAGAAGCAAATTGTCCGTTCATTTAAAACACCAAATTCAGTTATAAATTCTTTCAATTGTAATCTAGTATAAAACAAATGGTTTCAGTTCCCGTTATAGAATTTTGGGTTAATTACTGTCTGTCTATCGTGGGTATATAGAATCTTTATTTCGTTAATTTCGTGGAGTAACTAGCTCGTTATTTTCAGCATAATATGCAAAAACATATGCTAAGTTTCGCCTTCATATTAATTCAAATGGGTTATCCCATTCAAACTTTTGTATACTTTTTAAATTTAAATTTAAATTTAAATAAATATATATATATATATATATATATATATATATATATATATATATAACAGCCTTGCATACCAATCTTATCTACATCCTATTGTTTCTCAACATGACAAAACTACTTCCGCTTTGAATGGTTCAAGGATGTCCTTACGATATAAATATATTTTAAATTATTTAATGTATAAACTATTAACACAAAAATTAATTAAGTTAGTGATAGCTTTAAAAATATTAAATTAAATATTAAATGAAAATATATTTTAAATATTTTAGTGGTGAATATCAATACAAATTGAAAACCATATAGATTACAAAAATATTTTAGTGGTGAATATCAATACAAAATGGAAACCATATTTTCATTGGTTTATTTGTGTAATTTATTGTTCAATAATTTTATCTCGAGAAAACTCTTTACAATAACTTGGGCTTTAAAGATAACATTATTATGAGAAGTTTCCAGGAAGGTGTGCGACATGCACATAATATTACACATTTATTGATTGTTCCATTTTTTTTTTTAATTTGTGGAAAACATTTTAAAAGGATGCCACTTTTGGGTAAGATTCAAGGAGGCAGGGGATGCCACTTTGATTGTTCCACTTGTTCAAAAATGATAATGTGAAATTTTTTATTAGTTGTTAAATAAAATAGATATTTTAATAGAGACTAACACAAAAGATAGAATATTATTAATTTTTATTTTTAATTAATTTTAATTTTATTTTTAATTAATTTTATTTTAGATGCTTATTATAATTATGCTATCACATTATTTTAAATAAATATTCTCAAGTCTCTTAAATGCAAGGTTGATATGTTAACATCATATATCAAAAAAATGTAATAACATTAAGAAAGAAGATATTCATATTTGTTATGTGGATTGAAAATATAAAATGAGAAAATAGTATTACATTATTAAGTTCAACCTAAATTATGAACATAACCAAAAGAAGTACACAAATAAAAAATGTAAGGTTGTTATCTTAACATCATATTTCAAAAAAAATGTAATAACATTAAGAAAAAAGATATTCATATTTGTTATGTGGATTGAAAATATAAAATGAGAAAATAGTATTACATTAATAAGTTCAACCTAAATTATGAACATAACCAAAATAAATACACAAATGAAAAGATAAAATAGAAGAAAATGTTTATAAATCAATAAAAATTTGTAAACTTATTAACTAAACATTTTAAATAATTTAAAATATATAAAATAAAGACTCTTTATCAAAATTAACAAAAGAAACACATTCCAAATGGTGAAAAGAGGATGTGGATAATTTATTTTTTATAAATTGTTATATTTTCTTGTAAACTAACAATAATCTTATTTCAATACATTGCATATTAGTATTAAAATAATATTAAAATAAAGTATTGATAATTATACATATATCATCTAACATGATTTAAATCATAATATTTATCTAAAAATCAATATATTTTATAAATTAAACTTTAAATATAATAAAATTATTTAATATAAATTTAAAAATATTTTTTTATAATACAAATTTTTCATATAAATTATTTTATAACTCATATATTATGTTTCATGACAATAAATATGAAACCCAAAAATGACTAGAATTAGAAATACAATTTATTTGAAAATATGAAACCCAAAAATGACTAGAATTAGAAATACAATTTATTTGAAAATCAAGCTCATGATTTTTATATTTAAATAAAAGGCCATTTCATATGGTTTTTTAAAACGGTCACTTTCTAAATTGTTTGATGGTTGGACATGATTAGGCGAAGACAATAATATGATCTTAAGTGATCAGTCAACATACAATTGACAAGATCATTCACTCACTTACATAAAAGTCACAAACTTAAAAAAAATAATTATTGGGTAAAGGGTGAATGATATCTCCTGCTAATTTATATTTATTATACGTGAGTATTGATTGTCGTTTTTGTTTTATATACTTTAATTTTATATTTTATGTAAAAATAGGTTTGTTGGTAGTATTTGTTTGTAAGTTATTTTATTTTAATATCTTAAAAATTAAAATGTGGTTAAATTTTTATTTTAAATTATAAAAGTTTTTTTTTTTACATGGTGGAATCGGTAGCCGCCACGAATCCGGGCAGGTTGTCCAGTTTTTATGGTCACCAGAGTATTCTGCATTGTCCGCCCCAGAAGCTGCCACACAGAAAAAATTATAAAAGTTTTTTAAATAAATAAATAATAGACTTAAATGATTACAATGAAATTGAATTACATTTCCAACATGTCATTATCTTTTGTAATAAATCAACTTATTTGCCTTAAAATGTTGTCTTAAACTAATTTTAAATAATTAAAATAGTTTAAGAAGCTATTGCCTATAAACATATCTTAATAAATGTTGCCCACGTTTGGATTGGAGCAAGAAAAAATCTGAGGTCCAAATGCATAAATCAGGTTTAATATTGTTCGATTACTATGATTAATTAAAATACTCCCCTCATATATTTTATGGAAGACATGCTAGGGGATATCTAAAACTAAGGTTAAAAGGAAAATTCTAATGAACATAGAAAATATTCAAGATTCAGCTCATCTACGACCCATCTCACGTAGGTCCTCACAACCTACTCTAGGAATATGGACCATGTGTATGTTGTTGGTAACTCCAGGCTAGACAATGGTCTTGGTACTGCATTCGGTCTCCACACTGCTATGTGCTCCTAGCTCCATACCTAGAGAAAATTCATACATGCTAATCCTGTATGTCGCTTGTACACGACATTGTACAACATCATGTACAAGTGGGCCAACACATGTGGATCCCATTCAAAATGAACTCCCTCATGTTGTATGTCTACCATAACACCCACCATCATCCATGGTAGATATCACCTACTCGTGTGGCACATCAACTATCCTGTCTCCATCGCACAAAGCACGATCATTAATGGGTTCACCCCATATCACCCCACTAGGTCATCTATGACTATGGTGCTCTCTCACACCTAGCAGGCCTAACCTCTTGAAAATCATTACAAGGTTTTTAGCCTCCCTCACACTCTATAAACTATCACCCCCTTATAGGGATATGCAAGATACACCACACATCCTTTAGTGTGATGGTCATCTATCATGTGGATAACTCGAAGGTGGATGACTTTGGGTACCATCTCTCTACTAGTGTCATCAATAGAGCCTTGTCTACCTCTATTGAAGGTAGTATTTCTAGTACGTCTAGCCTCACTGCCTCTAATGTATCCCTCTCTACTTGTTCAAGTGCCTCTAGCTCCACCTCCAAGGAGTCTGCTCGCCACTTGTGGCTCTCGAGTACCCTAAGTTGCAATAACAACAAAAACAATAATTTATATCAATTAAATTAATCAAAAATTAATTCCAAATTAATTAATTAATTACATTTAAATTAAAAACTCTAATTTTGTTGCTAAGTTCAAATTTTGCATTCTCAAAGTTATCTTTCTTGTGTCTTTCCTTGTTTTCTTTCTTCTTTTTCTTTTTCATTCTTCTTTTCTTATTTTTTTTCTTTCTTTTACCTTTTTGGTGAAATTACACCTAGTTTTCGAGGACCGTGATTCATCAAAGCGATATTGAATCCTGCTTCTACGAAGCAGGATCTCATGAAATCATACTTAGTTCTGTTCACCAGGCACAACTTCGCCATTGCCACCTAGGACGAAATCACAACCAAGATGCAAAATTTTTCCTAGGTCGTATGTGGCAAAACTATCAATTTTTGGCAAAAACCACCCAAAAAAGCATAACAATTTGAAAAAATAAAAATCCAAGTGTATTTTTTTACCCTACCTATGCTCACTCTGCTTTTGAGCTGACCTTGCCTCTCATGATTGCTGAAAAGTACACTGGTAGTGCCATCTCCCTTTTTTTCCTAGAGCTCTTTTGCTTCTCTCTCACACAGTAAAAATGAATTAGGGTTTTACCCTTTTTCTTCCTTTTGTTTCTTTTCACTTCTTCTTCTTTTGATTCTAGATTTTTGAGTTTTCTTGAGGGATGTGTTCCTCATAAAACTCAAGGGAACACCCTGGCCTTAGAGGTATTAATGTCCCTAATGTCTCGATTTATGTGTAAAACATGAAAGTGTTCAAAATAACATTATTTTTACACCATCATTTTCTTCCAAACTAGCCACCCCATTTCTACTTATTATTTTTTTGTGAGTGTTTACATATTTTATTTGACACATTTATTAGGCCATAAATGCATCAAAGAGGGGGTAAAATGTAGACATAAAAATTTGACCCACTTTAGTGGGTAATCTTCCCTGAGCCCTCTAGGAGACCCTTGGACATGCCTAAGGAAAGGGTAAGGCTTCTCCCCCCTTGTTTTGCCTTTTTCCTCTCTCTATGTGAAATCATGCTCACCCTTGATAGGGCATGACTTCGCATAGGTAAAATCACAATTGACCTTGATGGGGTGTGACTTCACATAGGTGAAATTGTGATCAGCCTTGACAAGGTATGATTTTGCATTTTTAGAGTTTCTTCTAAGAAAACCTTAAAGTTTTGAGTTTGGCATGTTTTACGTCGACCCTCCTTGGTTTTCCCACCTTTCTCACCTTCAAATTTGATATATAAGGAGGGTTTGAATTCACTTTTCACACACGCTTACATACGACATAATTTGGATTTATTGCATGCTAACATTTGATTTTTCACAGTGTTCTTATTCGATTTGTATCCTTCTTATTCATTTACAAGAGAATTAACTTTGGAGTGTGAAGTTTGATTGGTTTTCTACTGCATTAGATTTTTTATTGTTGTTGCTTGCTCTTGGTGGATTGTTGCTGAATCCCTAAGGAGAGATAAACTATCTAGAAGGTCTCAACCCTTATTCCTACTTCCTTGCTCTCTACCAAGTGAAAGTGCTCTACTACATGTTCATTTTTGTTCATTACATTTAGGATTAATTATCTCACTTTGATCTGATATGTTTTGTCTCACTTTAGTGAAATCACACCGAGTCCCTGTGAGGTGCGATTCCACCTATGTGTTATCATGATCGCCTATTATGGGTGCGATATCACCTAAGAAAAATCTTGGGGTAATCTACTATCCCTGACTTCACCACTACATTCTAAGCCACATATAGAGCTTGATATTGCATTATATTTTATGGTTTTATCATCTTATTTTGTTGTATTGTATTATTTTTTTCTTCTAAAGGTCAATTTTTGCTTCTATCTATCAAAGGTCAGCTAAAAGGACCTAGGGGGCTTGACTGCTGCACTTCCAAGCACTATTGTACAATGGCCTAAGAAGACCCCCTAACGCTAATCATATTTTTCAAGTGTTTATCAAGTTATATTGTAGGAAAATAAATTGTTGATAGCATTGGATAAAGGGATAAAGGTAAGGATGAATCACCAGATAAGCAAAGGATTCTGATTAGTATTTGGGCTATTTGTTGAGTGCTTTATATTTTTGTTGTAAACCCTATATTTAATTTTATAGAAATATATCTAATTAATTTCTAGGCATTTGAAAGATAAACAACATATAGTGTGCATTTAGGGTTAATCTTGTTTGTGCATCTCTTCTTGAGCCATTGTTTAAAGCTTATTTATTTAAAATCCTAGGGTTAGAAAGAATTCAAAGAAAGAATCATTCTAGGGTTAGCTCTTGTATTCTTGCATTATATTTTTTTATATTGTCCTTTATCTTTAATAGCATAGATCTAGAAAGGCCAAATATAGGTGTTTGTCTTAAATCAAATATATCAAACATTCTTAAAAACTAGAGGACTTGGAGTGAGTCCATAAACCATTCCTAGTGAAATCTTCCTCCCTAAAACTGAGTGTAGAGAACAACATTCCCTCGCGGTTCACCCCAAAGGCTTTTTCTTGTGGATCTAGGTTTTGGAAATTGTACGCGATAGGGCAGTTTTCTCCATCTATATAAATGTATTCATCTAATCATAGAATTATTTGATAGGTTTTTTCTATTTATGATTACCTCACAATTGGTCTAGTTGTACTAGCACAAGTGTTAATCATTAAATATTTTGATTGTTAATGAAAGCACGAGATTCCGAAAGATAGAAATACTAGTGTGATGCATTCAAGATCAAACAAACGCTTAAGTCCTAAAATGTGAAATGCATGAAATGAAAGAAGCAAATTGAACGGAGACAAAAGAAATTAGAGAAAGCACAGCCCTTTTATTCAACTCTCTTAATCTCGGTTACAAAGGCGCCTCCTCCCTTTTTAGGGGCTAGGAGCGTTAAATGGATCTTGATTACAATCTTGACTTAGTCTTCTTCCTTCCACGTGCCCACATTTGAAATGGGCGGGCCAAAGTGTTGTCGCCGCTTGCGTTGATGAACCCTTGATTCTTGCTACTCTTCCTACATTCAAAGACACAACAAGTCGTTAGTAGCACCTGTAGCAAAAGATGAAATATTTGTTTTCTAGAAATAATGAAAGATGCATGCAAAAAATTGATTACAGCGATAACTAAACGGATCCCAAACAATCTACAAATTTGACAGAGACAAGAGAACATTACCAGAGGGCCATTGCCATCAGAACAGTCATGAAATTGGCCGTCGATTTGAATTCATCCCTGGGTGGGACGGATTCTACTATAATTCGTCCCTGGGTGGGACGAATTTTGCCTGTGGCGGAATGCCGAAGTGACCCTGCCCAAATGTCATGTCTCGGGATCTCCAAAACACCTGCAAACATGGGGGTTAGCTAATTGGGGGCATTTTGGGATGACCCAGATGGTCGGTTTTCCCCAATTTAGCCTCCATCACCGAGAATTTGACGTCGCTACCTGCAAGTTAGTGAAGACAATGAAAATGACAAAAGATGACAATATTTGATCAAAACATGTTGAAATCAAAATTGCAAACTATCTAAACAACATAAAATGGAATGGAATATAAACAAGTGACAAAAGAACAAATTAAAATGACACTAAGAAGTGCGGGGCACCCGAGCGGGCCGCCCACCGTTAGAACCTGACTTCGGCACCAATCCACTTGGGATGGGCCCAAAATCTCTTATAACTGGTTATCGACGAATGGGTGGGGTAATGTGGTCAAGTGTCAGATTTTGGATCCGGATTCACACTTCCAATGCCCACCCAATGACCTCCTTTGCGAAAGAGATCAAGGATGTAGAAGATATGAATCACAAAAGGGCTAAGGCACAGTATCAATTGGGCAGCACTTCGTTGCTTGAAAATGCTTCCAACCCTCCTTTTTTTGGGTGAGAAAGTTCACCATTTTATAGACCCAAGGGGTCTCTTTTGGATGGGCATGCAGGGGTGCCACATGGCGGCTATGCCTTCCCAAGAGGGAGGAGACTCCTCTCTGACTCGGGCTTCCATAATCGCCCTTGTGACAGTCCTCTAACGGCCAATCTACCCACCTACACACGCATGCAAGGAAGGAGGCATTAATGGACTGCCCCTGGCTGCCACTTGTCAAGATTTTTCTTTTTGCCCGTTGAACCCAAAATTCGTCCTGCCTAAAGACGAATTCAGAATTCGTCTCTAGGTGAGACAGATCCTAATTTGAATTCATCCCTGGGTGAGACGAATACTGAGCAAAGTGCCTGAATGTGCCAAATTGCCTTTTGACCTTCCAAAATTGCTGGAAAAGTGGTTAGGACCATTGTTTAACCTCTGAGGGCTGCCCTGGGGGCTGTGTGTGTCAATGCGATTAGTGTTTGTAATCACATAATCGGATTGGTGTTGTTTTGGTGTCTACAGATGCCCCTTTTTGGGATGCGCTGTGCATGGCGCAGCGTCGAGCAAAAATAGATAACCAAAGCACTAATGATTAGGGTTTCTTAGTAACCTAACCAACTCTTGATGCCCCAAGCATGGAAAGGGCATGCATTCTTGAATCCTTGCTTCTGACGAGCTAAGGAATTTGATTTCAAGTATTAACCTATTTTGGTGAGGTGTGACTTGAGCTTAGACATTGATCAATCATGAATAGGCAAAGGGCGCAACCTTTTGTCCATGGGGAACCTTGTGTTCATGCTTCGGGAATGCCAAGTGATTGATCAACTTGTGATTATTGCTTGTTTACTGCCCCAAGCAAGAGCGTAATTGTCTTTGTCAATGATTCTTTGAATGCATGTCATTTTCCATAATTGGGTGTGTGTTTGTTGATTGGTGACTAAGTGTGACTACCCCCTCAAGCGACGAATCGATGAGGGAATGACCTTCGTGAGAAAAGCGACGAGTCGCTTGACCCAAGATGACTTGTGCAAGGGTGCCATCAGATTGTTTAGCATTAAGTATGTGCAATTTTCTGACATTTAAACCTATTTTTGGTGGGTGGTAACCCTTTTTGCAACGCTTCTTGGAGCTAAAACTGGTGAAAATCCTTCCTTCCGTGGAGCGGTCCGGCTATGGTAGCCTTCTTAGGGAGTAGGATAGTGACAATTTATAACCCCGACATCTATTTTTGATGCCAAGAATGTCAGGCGAGAAGGCGCCTTCGTTCGGCAATGTTATTGCTATTTTTAGGTGGGTTTTTGACCCTTTTGCTGATGTCATTTAGGGATGAAATTCTCGCAAATCCGTCATCCCGGGGAGCGGTCCAGCTATGATAGCCTTCTTAGGGAGTAGGACAGCGAGGATTTGTGACCCCGACATCGGTTTTGCATGCCCAAAATGTCCAGTGCAACAACACTCTGATCTGGCAAGTTTATTGGCAGTTTTTGGTGCATCTTTGTTCATTTTTTTGTTGTTTTTGAAATTTTTGGCTTGAATTCATCCCGGGGTGGGACGAATAGCAGCTTAGAATTGTCCCGGGGTGGGACGAATAGCAGCTTAGAATTCGTCCCAGGGTGGGACGAGTGCTAACTAGAGCGCTCGTCCCAGGGGAAGATGAATTCCAGCTCTAAAGGCTTATTTAAAGGCCAAATCTAGGGTTTGGGCTCATTTGCAACTGATTTTTCTTGCGATTTGGAGCTCTGAGGAGGAGGAGGTAAATTCTATGAAGCGAAGCGCTGTCGGATTTTCCCTGACACCATGAGTGCACAAACCGGGTCGAGCGGCGGAGCCAAAGCGAGACCAGTAAGTGCTCCCTAGAGTTATTAGCTTGTTTAAAACTGCAAGTGTTTTATTTAATTTTCTTTGTAACGATGCTTTTCACAATTTTAACTGAAACCCTAAAACTTAACTGAAGACAACTAAGACTTAGTGTACAACTAAACGTAGTGGGTAAAAAATAGTTTTATTTTGCTTATAACTAAACCTTAGGATAAACCGAACGTTAAACCCTAGGACTTAATTGTTTGTTTTTCTTTTTTTGAATTTTTGTTCTATTTTTGAATTAATCAGTTAGGATTAGAAACCCTAAGACTGAAAAATTAATTTTCAAATTTTGTTTTGTTTTTTTTTGTTTTGTTTTTACATTAATCAGTTAGGATCAAAAACCCTAGAACTGAAAAATTAATCTTTGTTTGAATGTTATTTCGTTTTTTTTTTTTAGAAACACAGGACTGAAATTACTTTGAATGTTATTTATTATTATTATTATTTTTTTATTTTTATTTTGGAATTTATTAGTTAGGGTTAAAAACCCTAGAACTAAAAATTGATTTTTTTGTTGCATTTGGAAAGTTTGTTTTGTTTGTAAATTAATCAGTTAGGATTAGAAACCCTAGAACTGAAAAATTAATTTTGTGTTGGATTTTGAATGTTTGTTTTGTTTTGAAATTAATCAGTTAGGATTAGAAACCCTAAGACTAAAAAATTTTTATTTTTTTTTTTTTTTTGTTTTTGTTTTTTTGTGTTTGTTTTTGTTGTACATTGATAGGCAATGTTGTATGTTCATGTTATTGTTGTACAGTTCTTTTCCATGATTTTAATGTTTTTGGGTTGTTTTCTTTTGCAGGTTGTTAGGAGCTGGTACCATGTATCCATTGCCTTTGTTGAAGCATGAGGGGCGCTGACTGCGGCTGACTGGGAGTGGCTTGATGCCCTTGGGCTCAAGCAGGTGGCTTGACTGGAGCCTATGGTCACGGATCAGGCTTATTTGATGGCCTTGATCAATATTTGGGATCCATGGACCAACACCTTCCATCTCCCAATAGGGGAGATGACTGTGACGTTGGAGGATATCTATCGGCTTCTGTGAATTCCAATAGATGGATTGCCGATCCGAACATCGTCACGAGATCAACGGACAACAGTGTTAACACGCTACTTTAGACATGGGGAGCGGTTGGGCATAGAGAGCCCAATGGAGACGATTGAGGTGGACTGCCAGACTGGTGGGATTTTGGTCCGATGGTGGCAATAGAGGGGGGTGTTGGGAGTGAGGCACGCATTCCTTATGGGCCTCATTTCTAACATGCTATTACCTAACTCGTCAGGTGTGAGGTTCCCATGGAACCTGCTAGATTTGGTTTGGTAGTTGGTAGAGTGCCCGACAGAGGCACCGCTGATCCTGAGATGGGGACAAACATTGTTGGCACAACTTTATGGGGAGCTATACGAGGTCCACTGTCGACAGCAAAAAGGGATCAACTGTAGCTATCTGTTGCAATGCTGGGGTTGGTAGCACATAGCAGTTGAGAGGCCAGCTAGGTTACCATGGATGACTCGGGCGATGATGGAGGATAAGGAGATAGGGTATGCAATTTTGTGGCGGTGGTCCGGAGAGCAAGGACAGAGTCGACGGTGGGCAGGTGTCGTAGGGCACTATGTCGATGTCTTCTCTCGGCTTACTCTCGGGGAGGTGATTTGGTGCCCTTATCGGGACTGTCCAGCCTGGCCGGAGGCTGGAGAGTGGCTTCGACGGGTACGTAGAGAGCGGTGGCTGATTGGGCGACACGGGATCGAGCATGAGTTCTTCTCGTATAGCCGGGTTACATGATAGTTTGGGGTGCACCAGGGGTTGCTTGGTGAACCCATGATCTATCGACATCGAGGGGATGAGAGGACTCTAGACCGACCCGTCATCATGCCATTGGGTGAGGATTCAGACATGGTGATCAACGTCCCGGACGTGGATGACATCGGGACTACCACTGAGTATGACCAGTGGTGGGTACTACGGCGATGGCGGGGAGAGGGGCCACTGGGAGGTGCAGAGGTGGCAGCGGTGGGCGGTGAGGGTGCTGAGGCACCAGGGGATGATTGGGGAGCTCCTTTGGATGATGCAGACATGGTGGAGGTGGAGGGTGAGGATGTGGATTTTGGGGCTCCAGATTAGCCAGAGATGCAGGACATGGCAAAATAGTGGGAGCCAGAGTAGGCTACTGTTCAAGAGATTCCCATGCCTCAGGCAGATGCGGGGGGGCACGAAGTCTAGGTTATGCGTTGATATTGCAAGGATGGCCGAGCTACTATAGAGGCGAGACCAAGAGCTGGGGGATGCACTGTGGGAGAGGGATCTCCTACGGACTCAGCTAGCAGAGCGAGATAGGGTTTTGGTGCAGCACAACGATGCATTAGCTTACTATCATCGACGGGATGCAGAGTGGTTCCGACATCGAATGGAGATGGAGGGGGAGATTATCCACCTTGGTGGGTGGCTACCTGAGTCATCGGGAGGTGGATCATCGCATCGAACGAGGGACAGTGCTACTGAGTAGTTAGCATCATCTCGTCACAGGCGGTTGGATGAGGGAGGCGATAGCAGGCGTGATGCGGGGGCTAGTAGTAGCCGCCCTAAGGGGTCCCATAGGACCCACACCATGGGGGGTAGTTCCCATCGCACCGATCCTGCATGATCATGGTGGTCGATGCCTTAGGCTGGGTGGTTTTGTTGTATGATTGTCGGGTTAGAGGACCAATTTTGTAGCCTATGGGCATTTTTTTGTTGACAATATATATATATATATATACCGATTTTATTTTGTTTATGCACATGTGATGATTTGATTTTATGCATGTTGGTTGATGAATATGGATTTATGCATGTTTATTTATTTTGATGGATGCATATGTTATGATGAATGCAAATGTTTTTTATTTATATGTGATATGCAAAATGAAATGGATGAATGGAATTTGTGATGGTTGGTTAGGGCACCATAGACTGTTCAGAACTGTATGGTTTTTTTTTTTTGGGAGACTGAAGGATGACAAGTTGGTTTCGAATGTAGTTAAGGTTTCCTGAGATTCAGATGTTTTAACTATCTAGCCATGACTGTACTTTCATCTCACAAGACTTTTGACCAAGGTATGAATCGGACTTGCTTTTGACCAAGTTATTTCACATCCCTGTGTGTGTAATTGAGTTCATTTATGTGGTATTTGTTAGGATACCGCTAGTGCTAGATAGGCTATCAACCAAACCTATACTGAGGATCACCTAATTAGCTCCACCAACTCCTTTATTGTATTTAGTCAGATTAATCTGCTGTGCAATCTAGGATACCATAAGCTAGCTCATCCACATGCAAACATTGATCTGCATACAAGTTAATGCAACAGATATATCGTCATGCAAGAGGTTTTCCATGAGTGACCGATAGGCTATCAACCAAACCGATACTACGGTTTGCCTCATGACCTGTCGACATGCTGAGAGTTCCAGGGATTCAAGTTCAACTCCCTTCTTTTCTTCAATTGTATGGGGATACTTGCTCTTTTGTAGTGATAAAAATCACTGTTTATTTTTGTTTTATTTGTTTTTCATTTGAGCAAGGGATTGGGATATGAAGTGACGAGAATCACTATTGTTTGTGCCTTTTGATGTGTGCACTTTGGGATATCAAATTTTGGAATTTTGACTTTTGCAAATTTTTGATGTTTTGCAACTTTTGAGAACTTGGGATTCCTAGGGAATTGGGTAGGGAGGATGCTTGTCCTTTTGCCAACTCTCAACATTCTTTGGGGTCATTCGCATAGGGGGATGAGCAAGATAACCATTTCACTTATGGTGACCTGGATTGCTTTGTAGGGTTCATCTTTCGTTCCCACAACTTGGGAATTTTGTTATATGTTTTAATTTGTGTTGGGATGCTACGTAACAAGGTGTCATCCAAGTAGGACTCTACCTGTGTAAAATATTTTTGACTGTGTACAGTATATGGCTTAGAAAGAAAAATTACGACTGAAAGACGAAAACTCTTGATACATTATAAGACCACTGACTCTAGTGTGGTAAAAAGTAGTAAATGGTGTATTTTTGTTTTTTTTTTTGACTGCTTATAAAATGGAAAAATGTGGAACAAGATGGACTAGCAGAGCAATTACAGCCTATGGTGCCTTTGACCTGTATGACCACAAATATGCAATGTATGGATGCGATGCTTAATGCAACTATATATTTTTGTATTTTGATGGAATGATTTTTGTGAATATGAAGATGAGATGTAAGAAGAGCTTTTATTGATGAATTTGAGCATGCCTGGAAATGAGATGCAAAGTTTTGTTGTTTTTGATGATTTTTGTTGTTTTTGAATTTTCTTGATGGTGACCAAGGGATTTCGAGAATCCTTTGGGGCCTTTTTGGGTGACCAAGTGATTGCGATAATCCTTGGATATTTTGGGGTGACCAAGTGATTGTGATAATCCTTGGAGCTTTTTGGGTGACCAAGTGATTGCGATAATCCTTGGAGATTTTGGGGTGACCAAGTGATTGCGATAATCCTTGGAGCTTTTGGTGTTCTGACCAAGTGATTGTGATAATCATTGGAGCTTTTGGGGTGACCAAGTGATTGCGATAATCCTTGGAGCTTTTGGGGTGACCAAGTGATTGCGATAATCCTTGGAGCTTTTGGGTTTGACCAAGCGATTATGATAATCATTGGAGCTTTTTGGGTTTTGACCAAGCGATTGCGATAATCCTTGGAGCTTTTTGGGATGACCAAGCGATTGCGATAATCCTTGGAGATTTTGGGGTGACCAAGTGATTGCGATAATCCTTGGAGCTTTTGGGGTGACCAAGTGATTGCGATAATCCTTGGAGCTTTTGGGGTGACCAAGTGATTGCGATAATCCTTGGAGCTTTTGGCTTGCTCTTCAGGGGATAGATGTACCCCCAGCTTGATAATCTGTGGATTCATTGGATCTGAGCCGATGTCTACGTCAGTCGTCTCATCGACTGACATGTGGGATCTGTCCTCCAACTGGTGTGGAGTTGGGATCAAATGGATATCATTTGCTGAGTTAAGATCATCATTAGGAACCTCAAGTTCCTCGTCAGTATGGAAGATATCCTGAGTTGGCCCAGAGGTAAAATGAAATATTTCATCAAAAGGCTAGTACTCATATGGGGATGGAAGGGAATTGGCGTGGTCCCAGTCTATGGCACCTATGTCTAGATACAATGACTTTGTCGGATCGGCCAGATTGTGGATGGGTGCGGTTAAATCAATGGAGATCATGTTGATGGAATTATTTTGGTCTCCATGACCGCAGGTGTTGTTACTCGGATATCTCAGATGTTCTCTATGCTTTAGATCTAGCTCTAGAGGGATGGGCATGAATGGATCATCCCTATGTGCAGAGAGGATGATAGGGTCTTCCCTCGACACTGATGTCATTATAGGGTCTTGGGGTGGACGATTCTCGTCGTAAACTTGGAGCCACGGATCCAACACTTGGTCCCACCCTGCTGGGTCTACGTACCACTCATGCCCATGCAGTATCCCCATCTGATCAAGTAGGTCATTAATCTCCAAGGTGCACCGCTGCTGCATCTTTCGCATGTGATTAAGGTATGCCATTTTTGTTTCATCTTCATAATCACTATCGGAGATCCAACCTCCTGTATTAGCTTCGACCGCTTGTGGTATTGAGGGCTCGCCTTGCTCAAGCAAATTTATTTGGCCCCATTATGGTTGTGCCACTCTCCGTGGGGGGACCTGATTCTCTTGACGTATCACTGGCTCGACTGGAGCCTCTAGAGGAAACATTGTCAAAAGATTTCCGTGATAGTCGTCCATAGGAATCACTTATGAGTGATTGTAATCTGAGTCGAAGGAGTCGTATGATGTTGTCTCATAGTCTGACTCATCCTCCGAAGATCCTTCTTGATATTATGGAGATCTACCTTGAAAGTGGGTCCCCAAAATTTTGCCTATTTCTAGCAAAGGAGTAGGGCGATTGAGGTTACCAAGGGTGGTTGTTGACCCTGGGAGATAATCCCCCAATGTGTATGTTGTATTTGGGTTGGCATATGGGTCTGATGCCAATCCACCCTTGTGGTCTATCTTCAGGCCTTGCATGTCATCGACCAAGATGTCTAAGGGTAGGGGGTGATTGAACCCTACACCTGACTTGTCATAAGGCATTTGGTATCTTGGTTGACAAAGGACATGCACCCCTTGCTCATACCGGCCTAACCCATATCCATGCCAATTGCATTGGCCAAGATATCTCAGAGTGAAGTCCGGGTTGGACAGATAATTTACATCCTCTACGAAAGGTTCTTCATCCTTGTCCTCTCCCATGTATGGCTTAGTGCCATGATCAAGGCCCCCATACACAAAATTAGTCTGGTTGGGTGGGTAGCCTAGAGGAACAATTGTACCAATGGAAAGGCGAGGCCTTCCCATGTCTTGCATGGATTCTAGTGCAGGCATCGCCACAACATTCCACACCAGATACTCACCCAGGCCCGTATTGGCCATTTCAACAGTGATTGTTGGCGATTGAGGGAGAGGGAATGGAAGCTCTTCTGGACTCCACTCCATGTGGGGTGGGCTAGAAGTTTCCACTTCCATTGTACTAAGCACCTCTTTAGTAGAGATGTTTGAGACTGATTGTTGCACCTTTTCAAGAGGTTGTGCCTCCTCCAGGGGTTTCTTCCCTTTGTCCTTCTGTTTGGCCATGATAGGTGGCATCGTTGATGAAGGACCAACTGATGAAGATGGACATGAATGGGGTTTTGGTGGATCTACCTTTGGGGATGCTCATGAAATTGGACCCTGTCGGGATGGATTCAATTGGAAATCCAAATGCATTGATGGGAGGGTAGATGCGTAGGGTTTTGTTGAGACTGTGACGTTGAAGGAACTTCTTTTGTGGCTGTCGCAGGAGCAGCTCCTGGGTATTTCTTGTTCCTCGTCACTATGGAGATCATCCCTACATATCCTTGCATTGGGAATTTTTGTTGCACCTCATTTATTTGGAGGGGTTTTGCTTGTGCCTCATGAGCAGGCAAGGGGTCTCTATAAATTCCCATTTGTTGGTTGTTTGGTGCTACAGGGTTGTCTACAACCAATGTCTTGTTGTCAATCAAGTCTTGTATCAAGCCTTTGAATGTCCAACATGTATGAAGGTCATGTCCCTGTTGCCGGTGGAATCTACAATACAAATCCTCCTGGTGCCCCCTAGGTTTCGATGCATTTGGATCTATGGTTTGAATTTCTGGGAGGTTGATAAAATTTGCCGCTAACAAGCGGTCAAATAGGGAGTCCCTAGACTCTGTGTAGGGTGTAAAGTGTCGCCTAGGGTGATGCTACTGATTTTGCCCCTGTTCCTGGTTTTCCCTTTCATAATTATTAGGGGGCACTGCTTGATAATTAGCCCTTTGAGGCTGTATGTCCTATTTAGGCTTGGGAACATTTATAGCAACTTGGTTAACCGCAGCGGGTTTTTGTTGCGTAGTCCCTATTTTGGTGTTTTTGTTCCACTCTTTTTTCTTAGGCTTGGCAATTTTGCCCTCCCCTATTTTGATCTCTTCAATAATTTTGGCTTGTGCTAGAGCTTCTTCTAAGGTGGCATATTGCTACAGCTGCAATAGCCCAGAGATCGATCTCAAGCAACTTCGTGCAAACATCTGTGTAAGATCGGACATAGGGGGAAGGTAAGGTAGCTTGGAAAGAAGAGTCCTCCATCAATTCTTGTAGGTCACCATTGTCTCCTCCTCATATTGCCTGAGGCTGGCTAGATCACTCAGTGACGCCTTCTTCTTGGTGTTGAAGGTGAAACATTCAAGGAACGCATCCACTAATTGATCTAAGTTATTGATGTTGTGCTTCGGAAATTGGGTGAACCAATCCAAGGCAGGGCCTACGAATGTGGTTATGAATGTCCTAAGAAATAGTGCATCATTGTCCTGAATGCCAAAGCATTGGCTCAGGAACCTTGTCACATGCTCTTTGGCATCTTCTTCGCCTTTAAAGAGTGCTAGCTGGGGCAACTTAAAATGTTTAGGATAATGAGGTGCAGGCACAGACGGATGCACCGGATGACTGTGGAGTTGACGTAACGTGGGCTTTTGGGGCCCAACAACTTTGGTTTCCACAGACTCCAAACGCTCTAATATCACTTTATATGCATCAGAAGACTTAATATTGTCTTCTCTAATTTTCTCCCATTGTGGGTTGGGGTAGACTTGAGGCCTGTGGAGATGTGGTGGGAAAAAAACCCCTCCGCCTAGATAGGGCATTTTAGCCTGCTCTTCTTCTTTTTCATACTCCTCGTATGCTTCTTGAGGAGTCTTTGGGTGAGATCTACGACCATGAGTGGGTCCCCACGGAGGGAACCCGTCATTATTCCATGGAGTGGCCTCCCATTCTGATCTAAGAGGTCTTGGAGGTAGCGCTTGGTTAGGTCACAGGGACTTGTCTTGTACCAAGGGGTTATGCCTCTTGTATGGTTCTGCCCTTTGGGTGCGAGGGGTTGAAACCCTCTTTGACATAGTGTTATCGAATAGCTCATCTGTTTAGTGCCTAATGTGCTCTTCATTAAGGCGATATAAATGCTCCAATTACTGTTGATCTTGTTTAAGCTACGTAATATTCACTTGGTGGGCGGTATGTCTGGCGACTGCCAGGTCGATCGATTTTGCCATCTTGAGTCTCAGTGGCCTAGATGCCTCTCCCATGTACTTATCTTGGTCATGGTGATCCGAGATCTCCATAGGTCGCTTTCCCCTATCGAGGTTGGCGGCATTTATTCGAGGCTCTGGCCTTGAAGGATGGTTTTGGTACATAGCAGGTGCGGAGGCGCATTGCTCCCGCACTGTATATTGCTCTCGAGGAATATAAGGATTGTCCTTGTTCTCCCCTTCATAAGTATGAAAGGGGCGGGCGAAGTTGGCTCGCCCTGTCAGAGGAGCCTTGTGCTCCGAATTTGTCCTATTGTTTCTGACTATAAGAGGAGGCAATGAAGGTATGATATTATCTTGAAGCCTCTCCTCATGGACCCTCCATCGTTCCAACGTTTCATTGCATGGTGGCCACTTGTATTGAAATTCCAAGGGAGGCCTTGTATCTATGTTGAGTGCTACATGTAAGGCTTCTTCCCGAAAGGGGCTATTATAGACTGGCGTGTCCCCCAATGGGGTGTCTCTATAATTCCATCTTGACCTGGACTGATGTGGAATCTCTTGTGGGTTAGACTGCCAAGGCGGTATAACTAATTCCTTAGGACTATAGTGGAGGTGGCCTGTGTTGCCCCCTTGTACACTTTCCACAGCTTCCACCCTTGATTGGGCTTGACTACATGTGTACACCATAGTGGTGCTTTCCTACAAGCTATGTAGATTTTATCTCTTTTATGATTTTTTTTTGTTACACTAAGAAGAAATGAACACACACATACACAAATGGTGATTATCTCTTTTAAAGATTAATGGTGTGTCCTAAACTAGTTTTAGTGCATTTTGATGATTTTTTTTTTATTTTTGAAAGTTTTGCAGAACATTTAAATGCATAATGAAGGCTCATATAACTCCCATAAATGGTTGCCCCTTCGATATACCATGCCAGGTCGATATACCAACCTCTCTATATACCCGCCCTTATGAGAGGAAGACTATAGGTATGTGAGAGCAGATGGTACGTGGTACGTAGGCTGTACTGAAGGGGGATTGTCCTGTCTATGACACCTACCATAGAAGACTTATCCTCGTGCACTAGGAATCACCCCAAAGACACTCGATCAACTTTCGTCAGGATTTACGTCGAACGAAAGTGACAATCGGGCTAAATGGATGCAAAAATCAAGCCAAGGTGGTGATGAACCCATCGTTGGTCTTGATCAAGGGCTGGGGTCTTACGACCAGCTCCTTGGTTTAAAAATGCCAATGATGTGTGTGGTTCTTTTTATTAAAAAATGAAACATGCAGAAGCAACTAATTTCCTTAAGAAGGCAAAATTGACAAAAAACAAAAATAAAAAAAGCAAAAAATGACAGGAACGGTTTAGGATACTTACCTTTTCTCTGCCTAAACTTGCTGTTTCTGATCCTCGACCCTGAAAATGTATAGACAAAAATTTGTCCCTGCGTGCGACGAATTACAAAACAGAATTCGTCCCTGTCTGAGACGAATTAGAATTCATCTCAGGGTCAGACGAATTACAGTCAGGTATTCACCACAGGAAAAGACGAATAACAGTCAGAGCTCAAACAATGGTACCTGTAAGCACAAAGAAAAATTTGTTGATCAGTTTCTTGATCTTAAAAACCAGGGGATAGGGTCCCACCATGATAGCCACTGAAAGCACGAGATTTCGAAAGATAGAAATACTAGTGTGATGCATTCAAGATCAAACAAATGCTTAAATCCTAAAATGTGAAACACATGAAATGAAAGAAGCAAATTGAACAGAGACAAAATAAATTAGAGAAAGCATAGCCCTTTTATTCAACTCTCTTAATCTTGGTTACAAAGGCACCTCATCCCTTTTCAGGGGCTAGGAGCGTTAAATGGATTTTGATTACAATCTTGACTTAGTCTTCTTCCTTCCACGTGCCCACATTTGAAATGGGCGGGCCAAAGTGTTGTCGTCGCTTGCAGTGATGAACCCTTGATTCTTGTTGCTCTTCCTACGTTCAAAGACACAACAAGTCGTTAGTAGCACCTGTAGCAAAAGATGAAATATTTGTTTTCTAGAAATAATGAAAGATGCATGCGAAAAAATTGATTACAACGATAACTAAATGGATCCCAAACAGTCTGTAAATTTGACAAAGATAAGAGAACATTACCAGAGGGCCATTTCCATCAAAACAGTCATGAAATTGGCCATCGATTTGAATTCGGCCCTAGATGGGATAGATTCTACTGTAATTCATCCCTGGGTGGGACGAATTTTGCCTGTGGCGGAATGTCAAAGTGACCCTACACCAATGTCACGTCTCAAGATCTCCAAAACACCTACAAACATGGGGGTTAGCTAATTGGGGGCATTTTGGGATGACCCAAATGGTCGATTTTTCCCTAATTAGGCTCCATCACCGAGAATTTGACGTCGCTACCTGCAAGTTAGTGAAGACAACAAAAATGACAAAAGATGACAATATTTGATCAAAACATGCTAAAATCGAAAATGCAAACTATCTAAACAACATAAAATAGAATGGAATATAAACAAGTGACAAAAGAACAAATTAAAATGACACTAAGAAGTGCGGGGCTCTAGGGTGGGCCGCCCACCGTTAGAACCTGACTTCGGCACCAATCCACTTGGGATGGGCCCAAAATCTCTTATAACTGGTTGTCGACGAATGGGTGGGGTAATGTGGTCAAGTGTCAAATTTTGGATCCGGATTCACACTTCCAATGCCCACCCAATGACCTCCTTTGCGAAAGAGATCAAGGATGTAGAATATATGAATCACAAAAGGGCTAAGGCATAGTATCAATTGGGCAGCACTTCGTTGCTTGAAAATGCTTCCAACCCTCCGTTTTGGGTGAGAAAGTTCACCATTTTATAGACCCAAGGGGTCTCTTTTCGATGGGCATGCACGGGTGCCACACGATGGCTATGCCTTCCCAAGAGGGAGGAGACTCCTCTCTGACTCAGGCTTTCATAACTGCCCTTGTGACAGTCCTCTAACGGCCAATCTACCCACCTACACACGCATGCAAGGCAAGAGGCATTAATGGACTGCCCTTGGCTGCCACTTGTCAAGATTTTTCTTTTTGCCTGTTGAACCCAGAATTCATCCTGCCTAAAGACGAATTCAGAATTCGTCTCTGGGTGAGACAGATCCTAATTTGAATTCGTCCCTGGGTGAGATGAATACTAAGCAAAGTGCCTGAATGTGCCAAATTGCCTTTTGACCTTCCAAAATTGCTGGCAAAGTGGTTAGGACCACTGTTTAACCTCTGAGGGCTGCCCTGGGGGCTGTGTGTGTCAATGCGATCAGTGTTTACAGTCACATAATCGGATTGGTGTTGTTTTTGTGTCTATAGTTAATATTTTTTATAGTAAATTACTAATATCAAGAGCATAGTTGGGTACTTGAGCTAAACTTGATCTATCTTTCTATGATCTATCCAAAAACACGTCACTAGAAATGAACCAATTGATGTTCTACCTCTGCCACATGAAATGATGCTCTAATTCTTACTAGTTTTGTGTTTGACTCCTCTCAACCAAATAACTACATGCTTCTCACGATGGTCAAATCACTTGCATGACATTTGCTTGTTGTGGTGCAGTGGTAAATGCCCTGGGTGCTGGTAGAGGCCGACCCAGGTTCCATTCCCCTTGTCTCCATCCTACAGATATATGGTATAGTTAGGAATGTCCTATGTGTTGGTAGAGGCCAACAAGGATCCATTCCTCCTATGCCCAACCTGTTGAAAGTGGCACCTCGAAAGGGTGTTTTCCACTATAAATTAGTTTTTACCCAGGTGTTGTAGGTGAGTTGGAGAGGAGAGAGAAATCCTCCAAGAGAGGTCCCAGGTTCAAATCTCCACCCTACCAAAAAGTTGAATTGGGTATCCAAAATCCAATTGATAATGTTGGTACGGGCAGGGTCGGGTGCGACTCCCGGGTGACTTTGACAGTGTAGAACCCCGTGTTCGTGGTCTCTCAGACCAAAGCAGCCCCGCAAGGGATTTTTTGCTTAAAAAAAAATCACTTTGCATGCCAAAGCATTGGCTCAGGAACCTTGTCACATGCTCTTGGGCATCTTCCTTGCCTTTAAAGAGTGCCAGCTGGGGCAACTTAAAATGTTCAGGATAAGGAGGTGTAGGCACAGACGGATGCACCGGATGACTATGGAGTTGACGTAATGTGGGCTTTTGGGGCCCAACAACTTTGGTTTCCACAGACTCCAAACACTCTAATAGCACTTTATATGCATCAGAAAACTTAATCTTGTCTCCTCTAATTTTCTCCCATTGTGGGTTGGGGTAGACTTGAGGCCTGTGGAGAGGTGGTGGGAAAACAACCCCTCTGCCTAGATAGGGCATTTTATCCTGCTATTCTTCTTGTTCGTACTCCTCGTATGCTTCTTGAGGAGTCTTTGGGCGAGATCTATGACCATGAGTGGGTCCCCGCGAAGGGAACCCGTCATTATTCCGTGGAGTGGCCTCCCATTCTGATCTAAGAGGTCTTGGAGGCAGCGCTTGGTTAGGTCATAGGGACCTGTCTTGTACCAAGGGGTTACGCCTCTCGTATGGTTCTACTCTTTAGGTGCGAGGGGTCGAAACCCTCTCTGACACAGTGTTATCAAATAGCTCATCTATTTAGCACTTAATGCACTCTTCATTAAGGCGATATAAATGCTCCAGTTGCTGTTGATCTTGTTTAAGCTGCGTAATTTTCACTTTGCGGGCGGTATGTCAGGTGACTGCCAGGTCAATCAGTTTTGCCATCTTGAGCCTTAGTGGCCTAGATGCCTCTCCCATGTACTTATCTTGGTCATGGTGATCCGAGATCTCCACAAGTCGCTTTCCCCTATCGAGGTTGGCGGCATTTATTCGAGGCTCTGGCCTCGAAGGATGGTTTTGGTACATAGCAGGTGCGGAGGCGCATTGCTCCGACGCTGTATATTGCTCTTGAGGAATATAAGGATTTTCGTTGTTCTCCCCTTCATAAGTATGAAAGGGGCGATCGAAGTTGGCTCGCGCTGTCAGAGGAGCCTTGTGCTCTGAATTTGTCCTATTGTTTCTGAATATAAGAGGAGGCAATGAAGGTATGATATTATCTTGAAGCCTCTCCTCATGGACCCTCCGTCGTTCCAGCGTTTCATTGCATGGTGGCCACTCGTATTGAACTTCCAAGGGAGGCCTTGTATCTATGTTGAGTGCTACATGTAAGGCTTCTTCCCGAAAGGGGCTATGACAGACTGGCGTGTCCCCCAATGGGGTGTCTCTATAATTCCATCTTGACCTGGACTGATGTGGAATCTCTTGTGGGTTAGACCGCCAAGGCGGTATAACTAAGTCCTTAGGACTATAGCGGAGGTGGCCTGTGCTACCCCCTTGTACACTTTCCACAACTTCCACCCTTGATTGGGCTTGACTACATGTGTACACCATAGTGGTGCTTTCCTACAAGCTATGTAGATTTTATCTCTTTTATGATTTTTTTTTGTTACACTAAGCAGAAATGAACACACACATACACAAATGGTGATTGTCTCTTTTAAAGATTAATGGTGTGTCCTAGACTGGTTTTAGTGCATTTTGATGATTTTTTTTTTGTTTTTGAAATTTTTCCAAAACATTTAAATGCATAATGAAGGCTCATATAACTCCCACAAATGGTTGCCCCTTCGATATACCATGCTAGGCCTATATACCAACCTCTCTATATACCTGCCCTTACGAGAGGGAGACTATAGGTATGTGAGAGCAGATGGTACGTGGTACGTAGGCTGTACTGAAGGGGGATTGTCCTATCTATGAAACCTACCATAGAAGACTTATCCTCGTGCACTAGGAATCACCCCAGCGACACTCAATCAGCTTTCGTCAGGATTTACATCGAACGACAGTGACAATCGGGCTAAATGGATGCAAAAATCAAGCCAAGGTGGTGATGAACCCATCGTTGGTCTTGATCAAGGGCTAGGGTCTTACGACCAGCTCCTTGGTTTAAAAATGCCAATGATGTGTGTGGTTCTTTTTATTAAAAAATGAAACATGCAGAAGCAACTACTTTCCTTAAGAAGGCAAAATTGATAGAAAACAAAAATAAAAAAAGCAAAAAATGACAGGAACAGTTTAGGATCCTTACCTTTTCTCTGCCTAAACTTGTTGTTTCTGATCCTCGGCCCTGAAAATGTACAAACAGAAATTCGTCCCTACATGAGATGAATTACAAAACAGAATTTGTCCCTGTCTGAGACGAATTAGAATTCGTCTCAGGGTCAGACGAATTACAGTCAGGTATTCACCATAGGCAAAGACGAATAACAGTCAGAGCTCAAACAATGGTACTTGTAAGCACAGAGACAAATTTGTTGATCAGTTTCTTGATCTTAAAAACCAGGGGATAGGGTCCCACCTTGATCGCCACTGAAAGCACGATATTTCGAAAGATAGAAATACTAGTGTGATGCATTCAAGATCAAACAAACGCTTAAATCCTAAAATGTGAAACGCATGAAATGAAAGAAGCAAATTGAATGGAGACAAAATAAATTAGAGAAAGCATAGCCCTTTTATTCAACTCTCTTAATCTTGGTTACAAAGGTGCCTCCTCCCTTTTCAGGGGCTAGGAGCGTTAAATGGATTTTTATTACAATCTTGACTTAGTCTTCTTCCTTCCACGTGCCCACGTTTGAAATGGGCGGGCCAAAGTGTTGTCATCGCTTGCGTTGATGAACCCTTGATTCTTGCTACTCTTCCTGCGTTCAAAGACACAACAAGTTGTTAGTAGCACCTGTAGCAAAATATGAAATATTTGTTTTCTAGAAATAATGAAACATGCATGCGAAAAAATTGATTACAACGATAACTATACGGATCCCAAACAGTTTGCAAATTTGATAGAGACAACAGAACATTACCAGAGGGCCATTGCCATCAGAACAGTCATGAAATTGGCCATCGATTTGAATTTGGCCCTGGGTGGGACAGATTCTACTGTAATTCGTCCCTGGGTGGGACGAATTTTGCCTGTGGCGGAATGTCAAAGTGACCCTGCACAAATGTCACGTCTCGAGATCTCCAAAACACCTACAAACATGGGGGTTAGCTAATTGGGGGCATTTTGGGATGACCCAAATGGTCGGTTTTTCCCCAATTTAGCCTCCATCACCGAGAATTTGATGTCGCTACCTGCAAGTTAGTGAAGACAACAAAAATGACAAAAGATGACAATATTTGATCAAAACATGCTGAAATCGAAATTGCAAACTATCTAAACAACATAAAATAGAATGGAATATAAACAAGTGACAAAAGAACAAATTAAAATGACACTAAGAAGTGTGGTGCACTCGGGTGGGCCGCCCACTGTTAGAACCTGACTTCGGCACCAATCCACTTGGGATGGGCCCAAAATCTCTTATAACTGGTTGTCGACGAATTGGTGGGGTAATGTGGTCAAGTGTCAAATTTTGGATCCAGATTCACACTTCCAATGCCCACCCAATGACCTCCTTTGCGAAAGAGATCAAGGATGTAGAATATATGAATCACAAAAGGGCTAAGGCGTAGTATCAATTGGGTAGCACTTCGTTGCTTGAAAATGCTTCCAACCCTCCTTTTTGGGTGAGAAAGTTCACCATTTTATAGACCCAAGGGGTCTCTTTTGGATGGGCATGCAGGGGTGCCACATGGCGGCTATGCCTTCCCAAGAGGGAGGAGACTCCTCTCTGACTCAAGCTTTCATAACTGCCCTTGTGACAGTCCTCTAACGGCCAATCTACCCACCTACACACGCATGCAAGGCGAGAGGCATTAATGGACTGCCCTTGGCTGCCACTTGTCAAGATTTTTCTTTTTGCCTGTTGAACCCAGAATTCGTCCTGCCTAAAGGCGAATTTAGAATTCATCTCTGGGTGAGACAGATGCTAATTTGAATTCGTCCTTGGGTGAGACGAATACTAAGCAAAGTGCCTGAATGTGCCAAATTGCTTTTTGACCTTCCAAAATTGCTGGCAAAGTGGTTAGGACCACTGTTTAACCTCTGAGGGCTGCCCTGGGGGCTGTGTGTGTCAATGCGATCAGTGTTTACAATCACATAATCGGATTGGTGCTATTTTGGTGTCTACAGTTAATATTTTTTATAGTAAATTACTAATATCAAGAGCATAGTTGGGTACTTGAGCTAAACTTGATCTATCTTTCTATGATCTATCCAAAAACATGTCACTGGAAATGAACCAATTGATGTTCTACCTCTGCCACATGAAATGATGCTCTAATTCTTACTAGTTTTGTGTTTGACTCCTCTCAACCAAATAACTACATGCTTCTCACGATGGTCAAATCACTTGCATGACATCTCGCTTGTTGTGGTGCGATGGTAAATGCCCTGGGTGCTCGGTAGAGGCCGACCCAGGTTCCATTCCCCTTGTCTCCATCCTACAGATATATGGTATAGTTAGGAATGTCCTATGTGCTGGTAGAGGCTGACAAGGCTCCATTCCTCCTATGCCCAACCCGTTGAAAGTGGCACCTCGAAGGGTGTTTTCCACTATAATTAGTTTTTACCCAGGTGTTGTAGGTGAGTTGGAGAGGAGAGAGAAATCCTCCAAGAGAGGTCCCAAGTTCAAATCTCCACCCTACCAAAAAGTTGAATTGGGTATCCAAAATCCAATTGATAATGTTGGTGCGGGCAGGGTCGGGTGCGACTCCTGGGTGACTTTGACGGTGTAGAACCCCGTGTTCGTGGTCTCTCAGACCAAGGCAGCCCCGCAAGGGATTTTTCGCTTAAAAAAAAAAATCACTTTGCATGACATCAACGTTGAAAACCTTCCTCATAGCCGTTGTGTTAAAAACTTTTTCGCACTGGATTTGAAGAGATGTTATAGATTTGCGTAGTAGCAATCAATTTTGTATACGCCTTTCAAAAATTCAGTTTTTTTTTCTTCCACATACAGTGGACTCCTCCTCCGAGCAGAGACTTTGCAAGCAGACTCCAAGCAGACTCATCACTCCACCGCCAATGCTCAAGTAAACTTCTCGTTACACTGGATGCAAAACCTCCTTCGATCTTTTAAATAATAAAAAAAATGTCAACAGTAGCAACGAATCACAAAAAATAATCTTCACCTCCCTCGGTTATTTTCAGTCGATGATAGATCATAGCATTTTTACTCGATAGCCATGACTAGACATTGATTGAAATCGTCACCTCTAAATAGTTTTATCGACTGCGCATATCTTCAACATAGCGTTGGCGCAGTGTGATCGTTATCAACGCGTCTCACAGCGTCTCACGCTAAGGAAAAAACAAAATTTTCTTCCACAGTGTCTCACGCATATCGTGTCATGCACAACATCTCACGCACATTGTCTTTCATATTTTTCTGTAGCAAACAGTACTATCTCCGCTCGCGTCAACGTGGGCTTGCACGATTAATAGCAATGCAAGTGATTGAATGGCGGCAAGGGCTCCTTCCAGCGCTATCTCCGCAGGCTATTCAAACCAATATGAAAACTTTTTTTTAAGTCAGCGTTGAATGCCCCATGATATGTTGCTTGTCTTCTTGTCTCCAATCACCACTATCTATACGATTTTAGTATTAATTTTTTTAAACCTTCTTCTACGCGCAGCACAATACGATTTTCATAATAATTTTTTTTTTGAACTTTTCTTTGTTGGAAACTGCGTGCGCTCACCGAGACGTATTTCCTCATGTCTTCATTGGAAATAATGTGCACTCTGTCCTCTTTCACGTGGATGCACCTCTAAGCCGTAACAACTTCATGAAAAAACGTCGCAAGCACAACACATCACTTTCTCAATGGATTTCACATATTTTCCTTGTAGATCACAACAAACTAACATCTATGCTCACAAGATCTACACGTAGTCCTTCATTTTTTTTAATACGTTAGCATTTCATCGATAAAGCACCAACAGCTTCGCTGTGTAGATCTGCTCCATTCTCTTGATTGCCTGCTCACACAGTTTGTCAAACTAGCTTTTAAATTTCAATGCAGTGGCTCTTTACAACAATACGTGCAGTCTTCACATGGTTGGCTTCACGTCTTCTCACACAGCTTTTCTACGCATAGCTCTTCTTCATGTGGACTGAACTCAAAAATTTGATGGGCAATCCAGGGTGTGCAAGAGCTTCTTTTCTCTATATCTGATACCAAACATCGGTTACATATTATAGCACGAGAGAAGACAAATTTGGCTCAACAATATTTGGAGCTCCTTTATTCTCTCTAGCAATATCAACTAATAAAAGCTTATTTCTAACATAGACAAAGTCTAAATGCAGCCCTATTCTAGAATGCCTTTAAGTTAGCTACGTAGAATATTTGCCAACTATAGATATTTCAAAAATTGGGGTATGGACTTTGAACTGAACTCTAATCATTTTAACAAAACATATTTTTGGACTCTCAATATTTTTCAATATTATTTTGATAAACCAAGACTCAAAAAAATAATAAATTATTTGTATCAGTATTAAATAATTCAGTTCTAAATTTCATTTATTCACAATTAGTTTTCTACTCCACAAAAAATTTCAAACCTTATCCCATGCATTTCGTTACATAAGATTTTGAATTATATTTAAAATCAAATTCAAATATATAAATGAGTCTACTCTAATTATTTACCCCTAAATATGATGTTTATATATTTAGTTTGAAAAGCAACAATCATTATATTTTTGTGTTCGCATTAATTTTCATTTAAAAGTAGCTCTAAATTATGTTACTAAATATCATTGTAAGTTGTCTTTATGTGATATGAGAGCATGCTAATGACCAACCATTCTAGAATCTAAAGCATTGTGAAACTGGAAGGTCAATTGTTTGGTTGCTATGTATCTGCTTTCAAAAGCTGTAAGTTGAGTGTTTTGTCGTAGCAAGAGGGAGAGAGAAGGGGTATCGAAACTTAGCTTTGTATTTTTGATGAAAATAAATAATTGATATTATACCAATAAATTATTTAGCTTTAATTTTTTTGAATATATAAATATTCAATTTGATATATTGTGTGTTTTACTACTTTATTGTGTGTAGGAAACGGAGAAATTTTCAAAGCATTGGGGTTTGAGTGGAGGATAATTATGTTGTAGGAACCATTCAGCTAAAGGTAAAATAAATCTTTGCTAAAGAGGAATTTTTAATTAAAGGGAATAAAAAATCCATTGAAACAAACATACTCATGTTGGTGAGACTATTGTCCAAAATATAGGGTACATGATTCTTGGATTAAGTGGTTTCAAAGTTGCATGAGTGGAGATGATGGTTTAAGAGAAAGGGTGATAATATTCTACTTTGAATTTAAATAACTACCTACCCCAGACTGTTAAATTGAATAGAGAGGGCTACATTGAGAATAGGAAGAGTGGACATGAGGAGCTATGAAATTAATTAATCAATATTATCATTGCAATACAAGTATTTTATTTAAATATTATCAATGCACACTAGAAGCACACCATAGAATTATGTTCATCATATGATTAAATAGAGTTAATATTGAATGGTTGAAAGGAAGGCAAGATCATCCATTGAATGATGCAAGTTATACATGTGAATAGAGAGAAACATTTGCATACAAAAAAACTCATCGTATAAAGCTAGATTGTACAATCATATGATAGAGGAAGTCATACAAGGATGACATCATACAATAAAGAAGAACATACAAAGAAGACATCATATAATAGCGAAGAGTTCAATAAAATGATTCAATGAAAGGCTAGACCTTATGAGTCCAAGATCGTATGGGGAGAAAAGGAGTTGTATAGGCGGATGGTACTATAATCATTTATAAGGAAAAAAGAATATGAAAACTTTGTGTTACTACTACATTATTTTATATAATAGCTAGAATATCTCTAAGGATTAATACTAACTAACAAGCGATGGCATAACAAGGAAGAGGAAGACCGCAAGGACCTTAAGTTGTAAATGTAGCTAAGATGATGAGAGGAATCATCGCTTGATTAGATGCTTTTGAAATTGCCCAAAGAAGGGGTGTTCAAGTCGAAGAGGAGGAAGTGGACTAATAAGAAGTTCATAATGAAGGACAAGAAGGATACCCAGAGGAAAGATTACTCTAGATAATTTCTAACATGGGTATAAAGCCAAAGTTGGAAACCCCATCATATGATGGAGTTTTAAACCCTAAAAAACTAATCAATTGAATTATGGAGATGGAGATATATTTTGATTTTGAATCAATAAGAGAACTCAAAAAGATGAAGTTTTCCTATATTACTTTATAAGGGTATGTGTGCTAGTGGTAAGACCATGTCCAAACTGAAAAACAAAGAAAACTAAAAGAGAATATTAAGACATGGAAAAGAATGTCTACCAAATTGAAGGTAAAGTTCCTTCTATGGAATTACCAATTATGTATTTTTAAAAAACTAAAAAATTTAAGACAAAAATAAATGAGTGTTAAAGATTACATATAAGTTTTAGAAACTCGCCATTTGGGCCAGTCACATGGAAGACAATAAGGAAAAAGTTTTAAAATATATTAATAGACTATGAGTGTCCATACAAGATAAAGTCAGTATGATAATGATAAGGATGATAGGAAAATCTTGCTAGTATGGCTTGAAGGTGGGGGAGGAGTTGACACAAAGAAAAAATAATAATCAAAAGAGGAAGAGGATGATTATCACGAGGACAAGGACAAACAAGTGGTGGAAGATAACAATGAAATTACGTAAGACGTGAGCTTACAAAAGTCGCTTTGCCTTTTCTAGCCAATTTTTCCACTCGCGTGCCTGTGACTTTCTTTAACGTTGAAGTCCACAGTTGCCATCCCCAACTTCCCGTCTACAAACCCCTTATGGAGGGCTTTCAAAACACGTTCTCAATGATGAAACTTAGCTTCAGACATACCAAAATATTCCACGTTGATTTTTCAACACTAATTGTGGCGGGCGCAGGACGGACTTGTTTCTGTATCTCTATATATGCAGTTGCAAGTTACTCTGGATTCTCACAAGCGAACTAAAGTGAGGCGTATTCTCACAAGTTACTCTTAAATACGCCTTGCCCTTGAGATTTTAGAAGCAAAGTCTTATATTGTATTGATCAACGTGTGAAGCATTATTAGAATTGATCCATATTTCTCTTTGGTATCGATAGAAAAAAGTGTTCCAATGAAGAGCATTTCCTCCTCGGCTATGAAAGGTCTCCAATTTCTGGTTATTTTCACCGTCGTAGCATTGCATGTTGAACAAACGCATGGACGTAGAACGCTCGAACGAGAATCTGGGCAGGGGAAACATTTAGCTCTAAGCATGGTCGATGTAGACCTAGAGAGCTCAGAGGTCGGTCACGTGGAGCTAAAACGACCAAATGAGAAATCCAGCATGCTGAAGATTAATAAGCTACCTTCAGGTTCAAGCCCCGGAGTAGGCCATGCTTATGTGAATGCAGGACCTGTGAAGGCTAGTTCGAGAGCAAACATATTGAATGATAAACTTCCTTCGGGTTCGAGTCCCGGCGTCGGCCACGCATATATTGACGCCAGCCCCGTGAAGGCGAGTGAGGCAGGAGTGGGTCACGGATTTATCAATTCTGGGCCTGTCAAGACGATAAAAATGTTTGCTATCAATAAACTGCCTTCGGGATCGAGTCCCGGTGTCCACCACAGGTAAGTTGATGACCTCGTTCAAAATATTCGAGCACTTGTGAATTGTATAAGGTAGACTACATGTGGAGCAGATGACAGGTAGAAAGGCTCTCTGAGTTTGACTAATAGATGATAGATTAAGTCCTAGCAATATTTCAAAATCACGCTTGCCAAAATGAGGACTTCTTTGGCCATGATATAGGGTTGAGGACGTAGAATCAAATTGTCCGTTCATTTAAAACACCAAATTCAGTTATAAATTACTTCAATTGTAATCTAGTATAAAGCAATTGGTTTCAGTTCCCGTTATAGAATTTTGCGTGTGGGTATATAGAATCTTTGTTTGGGTATATAGAATCTTTGTTTGAGACACTATGTGTTTCAGTAATGCTATGGGTCGTTAATTTGAAATTAAAAGGATGTTATAAGAATCATGGACAACGTGGAGTAACTAGCTCGTTATTTTCAGCATAATATGCAAAAACATATGCTAAGTTTCGCCTTCATATTAATTCAAATGGGTACTTTTGTATACTTTTTAAATATATATATATATAACAACCTTGCATACCAATCTTATCTACATCCTATAGTTTCTCAATATGAGAAAACTACTTCCGCTTTGAATGGTTCAAGGATGTCGTTACGATATAAATCTATTTTACATTATATAATGTATAAACTATTAACACAAAAATTAATTAAGTTAGTGGTAGTTTTAAAAAAAATTAAATTAAATATTAAATGGAAATATATATTTAAATATTTTGGTGGTGATTATCAATACAAAATAAAAACCATGTTTTCAATGGTTTAGATTACAAAAACATTTTAGTGGTGAATATCAAAACAAAATGGAAACCATATTTTCAATGGTTTATTTGTGTAATCTATTGTTCAGAAAACTTTTACAATAACTTGGGCTTTAAAGATAACATTAGTATAAGAAGTTTCGAGGAATGTGCGACATGCACATAATATTACGCAAGTTATTGATTGTTCCACTTGTTCAAAGATAATGACCTGGAATTTTTTTATTAGTTGTTAAATAAAACAGATACCTTAATAGAGGCTAACACATAAAAAATAGAATATCATTAATTTTTATTTTTAATTAATTTTATTTTAAATTTTTATTTTAGTTTTATTTTTAATTAATTTAATTTTAGATGTTTATTATAATTATGTTATCACATTATTTTAAAAACAAATTCAAGTTAAGTATCTTAAATTTAATGTTGACATCTTAACATCATATATCAAAAAAATGTAATAACATTAAGAAAGAAGATATTCATATTCGTTATGCGGAATGAAAATATTAAAAAAAAAAAATAGTATTACATTTAAACCTAAATTATGAACAAGTACACAACTAAATCAATTAAAATCTAGTTTTAAAAAATAGTATTACATTTAAACCTAAATTATGAACAAGTACACAACTAAATCAATTAAAATCTAGTTTTTACTAACTAGAAGAAAAACTAAAGTTTCATTTTTTATTATATATGGGAATCCGAAAAACCTTTGGATGGTATGCCTTAGGATTAACTTTTATGCAGCTACTATAAACCATAGTTTGATGGGTAAGACAAAGACCCTAACCCTCCATGAAATCAAAAATAGTCAATTGTCAAGCTAAGATAAAATCAACAAGACCCTAACCCTCGAGGAAATTAAATTGAAGTAGTCAGCAATAGAATAATGTTATCTTTAATTGTCAAATTTGTTTCGTCCCCGAATAAATTTCTCGAACAAACCTTAAATTCGGTTTGAAAAAAAAAATTGCAGAAATTTATGAATTCTCCTTTTACCATCCCGAATAAATTGGCCAAACAAACTTTAAATTCGGCTTGGAAAAAAAATTTGGAGAAATTTATTTTCTAGTTCTACATGCGGCCATCTGAATGGTTGAAGTTGCAACGCAGTGCAAACTGTCTGACATAAATGCGAAATGGAAGAATGGTGCAAACGGATCGGCATCTTAAAGGGGAGAAAAAAAGAGCCATATCAATTTACGGTCACGAACCGTTGCTCAAAGTGTGGTGTGGAGCATCTTAATTTGTTCGTGTCTGGCACAAATGAGAATTTGTATGTAAAACCAATTGCGGCGGGTCAAACGGTGTATTTCATGTATCGCTCGTTAAAACAACCCGGTGAGGTCACATTGGTTGCTGTAAACTTTGTAAACTTTATTAACTACAAACGCCCGACCTCGAATCCCCATGCATATACATATTTTTTCACTGAGTATCGTAAAAGTTCACAACCTTTACTATTAAATATAAATAATATTTAATATTAAATGGATGCTTAAAATTAAATCCTTATTATTTTTTAAAATAAAATAAAATTAAGTTTGAAAAGATTATGATTGATGTAAACCACACAATAAATGCCACAATTAGTAAGGAAACATATCAATGGCATTTATACCGAGAGTTACAAGTTACATGTGTGCGGACGGCTGGCACATTGCTTTGCATCTGTTCAAATTCTTTAAAATGTCGAATTTAAATATATATATATATCAAATTTTATTTCGAATTCTTTAAAATGTCGAATTTATTTTTATTTCGAACTTCAAGAGTAACTTGATAGCTATCCATCACATTATGGTTTGAACTTAAGCCTCTTAAAAGTGAGTCTAAAGCCCTAACCACTATATTATCCCAATAGGGACACATGTGAAACTAAAGTTGAACAACACTTCAAGAAACTTGGTAAAATGAATATGTCTCTTTTGCATAAAAATAATAGAATTTTTTTTTGATAGAATCTATGCAGACATTAGAGATGCATATAAAAACACTTAAAAAGTAAATTGGCTAACAAAACATTTTAAATAATTTAAAATGTATAAAATAAAGACTCATCAAAATTAATAAAAAAAACACCTTCCAAATGATGAAAAGATGATGTGGATAATTTTTTATTATAAATTGTTATATTTTCTGGTAAACTAATTATAATAATCTAATTTCAATATATCACATATCAGTATTAAAATAATATTAAAATAAAGTATTGATAATTATACATGTATCATCTAATAACATTTAAATCATAATATTTATCTCAAAAATCGATATATTTTATCAATTAAATTTTAAATATAATAAAATTATTTATTATAAATTTAAAAATATTTTTTTATAACACAAAGTTTTCACCTGAACTACTTTATCACTCATATATCATGTTTCCTGACAATAAATATGAAACCCAAAATGACTAGAACAAAAAATACGCTTATTTGAAAACCAAGCTCATAATTTTTATATTTAAATAAAAGGTCATTTCATATGATTTTTTAAAACGGTCACTTTAGGTGAAGACAATAATATGATGTTAAGTGATCAGTCAACATATATGCAATTGACAAGATCATTCACTCGCTTAGATAACTTAGATAAAATTCACTCGCTTAGATAACTTAGATAAAAGTCACAAACTTTAAAAAATAATTATTGGGTAGAAGGTGAATGATATCTCCAGCTAATTCATTATATGTGAGTATTGATTATCGTTTTTGTTATATATACTTCAATTTTATGTTTTGTATATAAAAATAGGTTTATTGTAGTATTTGTTTGTAAATTATTTTATTTTAATATTTAAAAAATTAAAATTTTGTTAAACTTTTATTTTAAATTATAAAAGTTTCTTTTTAATAAATAAATAATAGACTCAAATGGATTACAATGAAATTGAATTACATTTCCAAGGCGTCATTATATTTTGTAATAAATCAACTTATTTACCTTAAAATGTTGTCTTAAACAAATTTTAAATACTGCAAAGAGTTTAAGGAGCTATTGCCTATAAACGTCTCTTAATAAATGTTGCCCACGTTTGGATTGGAGCAAGGAAAAATCTCAGGTCCAAATGCATAAATCAGGTTTAACAATGTTCGATTACTATTATTAATTAAGATACTCCCTTCATATATTTTATGGAAGACATGCTAGGGGACAACTAAAACTCCCTTCATATATTTCATACGTATTAATGAACTTTGTCTAGGGTTTGTTTTTTTTTGTTTTTTTTGTTTTGTTTTTGTTTCTATGCTGATTTGAGTGAGTTTGTGTATAGATCGTGGTTGCAGCTGCTACAAGGCCTTTGTATTTTGAGTACTTGGAGTTCATATTTATAAGTGTAGTGTATACATATTTTGAACACTTGGAATTCATATTCTCTTTGTTGCTTTAGTGTAGTGTATACATACAATGCTCTCTAAGATGTTTTCATGAGAGTACTTGGAGTTCATATTCTTTTTGTTGCTTTACTGTAGAGCATACATACAATGCTCTCTAAGATGTCTTCGTGAGAGTTTTTGATGTTCACCTAATTTTAATTTGATTTAGATATAGAACTCCAAGCATGGCCAGTGGAAGCGAAAGAAACATAAATGAGCAGTGTTTTATAGTTGTTCCTTGTTCATTTCCAAATCATAATCCAAAATTATAGCAAGCATAAAGAAAAATATTAAGATTAGCATATACAGATGAATAAGGAAGGCTATGAAGAAGGAAATACATAATTTTGTGGTAGCATGTGACACTTGTCAATAGATGAAAGGTGAAACGATGCATTCTCGAGGAACTCTCTCGATTCCCAAACAAGTTTGGATAGATATTTTCATCAAATTTATTGAAGGGTTACTTAATTTTATTTTTAAATTGTTTATTTTGTGGTAGTGGATCATCCTTTGAAGTATGCTCATTTTTATTCCCGTCCTTCTTCTTCTCCTTCTCTTTTCTATCTTCTTCTTTTCAATGCTAGTTGTCTTTCTTGTGTTTTATTTCTTCCTTCCATTCTATACATGCATTTCATATAGTCTTGCATTAAGACAGATAGCATGCATAAAATATTTAAATTAAATCTAATTAAATCAAATCGCATGCACACAATCACACCAAATATATAAGAAGTAGCTATGTATTACTCGATGAGAAAAAGAGAGCTACATTAGTGTCTAGTTGGTGTACCATAGTCCAATACTGATACACTCAACAAATCCCTAGGGATGCATACCATAATCAAAACTGGTATGTCATCCCGATCCCTAGCTCTAGCTCTAAGAGTCTATCTCCTCTACTTCACCTAGAGGAGGAAGTGGTACAGGCAACTGCATACCCAAAAATGATAAAGCTGAGAATGTTCATGATCGAGACTATGATTTACTAGTTGACTAGAGATACAAAGGGAGTGTCACTCTTTGCCCCTCTAGTACAACCTAGCAGTACATAGTCTCATAAAAATTATACAACTAAATGGCCACCTCGAGCCTCTCCCCTATCCTCCATAGCTCTACTTATAGCAGGCAAATCCTATCGCTAGCCTGGCTACTCTCGATGATAGCCATACCCTCTTCCAGAGCCCTCTGGCGCTTTGTGCTAGATATGATATATCTTTTATGAAGTTGCATCCCACTCCATATCTAAGATATTTAATGAGCCTCATAGTCCCTTGATCCTGTTGGACCTGCCCTCCTAGAGTATATCCACCTATCTTTGCAGAGTCACCACCTATGCTCGTAGCACCTCTACCTCCTCCCTAGGATTCCCTCATCTTGAGGACTGGCCTTGGTTAGCTACTGTTGATGTGGAGGTCTCTCCCAATACTTATCCTTTATGTATGTAACTCTAGATACCCCTACCTTCCTGGTCCTTGTAGCGTTGGTGTCCTCCATAACTAACATGATATAAACTAGAGTATCCCTCTATATCAGACCTCCAAGACCTTACTATGCCCTCTCTATGGTGCTACAATCTATCTCTTGAAAATATCACTTCATGCTCGGGTCCATCATCTGGTGCCTCTATATCAGAACTGGTAGGGAGACCCTCAAGGGCATGACTCCTTTATACCATTGCCTATAGTCGAAGGCCACTCCTACATCATCCACCCTGGGATCCATGTAAGGAGGATCATACAAGTCCTCCTCTACCCACTTAGCCAAGTTAGGTCCACCTCCCACCCTTGTTGAATCCTGGTAGACTCTAGGGTATCAGTAATCCTTAAGGTCTGGTATTTCCTATATGATCCCAAATTGCCTCAAGATTTTGTCGCATCGAAAGACTTCTAGCTCTCCTCTATTCGTAGTAACCCACCTGATCCTCCTAACCCTTATCAGCTATATCATATCCTCAGCCCATATTGGGTATATACACTAGGATCACCATATAATATTGGCCTCCCTCAACTCATCTACAACCCATATCACTAGTGGTAGGTGTCTGGCATAGGTCATCATGACCTACTCTAGGGATATGGACCATCTATATATTGTTGGTAACTCCAGGCTGGGCAATGGTCCTGATAGTACATTGGATCTTTGCACTACTATGTGTTCCTAACTCCATACCTAGAGCAAAGTCATACACACTAATCATGTATGTCACTTATACACAATATTGTACAACACTATAGTTTCATGACCAATAATGCACTAACGAAGCAACTGACCATTCTAACACTGCAACCACACTTGCTAATGATCAACAAACCTCCAAATATTATATTAGGATGTCCAACACATTCCATTTATGTTTTATAACTTTGACAACTTCTTTTTTTGCTACTTTGACAACTTCTTGACGATTTTTGTAACTTTTGCAAATTTGCACGAAAAACCTATAACAACTTCACCTGAACATCACAAACATTCTCATAAGCATTGAAAACCACTGTACATACTTTGAACAACCTCTAAAAAATTGCCCACTACATCAACCTATCCATATGAGTGTGTTGAAAATAATGACAATATTGTCAATGCATCTTGCTCAACAATATCCCCCTTTGGAATTATTGGCAACACACGCATAATTTCATATAACTCTTCTTCCTATTTGACAACAAGACCAAAGGGTTGATGCAAACTCCCCCTAAGTCCATACACACCATTCTCAGGCAAAAATTATTACACTTAGCAAAAATCACAAACATGAGCAAAAAGATAAACAAAGACACAAATTCTCCCCCTGAGAATGTGACCCCGATAGCTAGTCAATACTTATGAAGTGTGACCACTCCAAATTTTTGACGAAGGTACTCAAAGACTTCCTTGGTCAATGATTTGGTGAAGATATCTGCTACTTGCTTTGTTGTTGGAACAAAATCCAACTTAACCTCACCTTTCACAACTTTCTCCTTCAAAAAATGGTATTAGATAGCAATATGTTTTGTACAAGAATGCATAATTAGATTCTTTGAGATATTGATTGCACTTGTATTGTCCCACATGATTGAGATGAGCTCATTGAAATTTAGTCCAAGATCCTTCAAAGTTTATTTCATCCAAAGTACCTGTGTACAATATGATGTCGCTGCAATATAATTTACCTCTGCTATGGATAATGAGACTGACTTCTGCTTTTTGATATACCACGCAATAATATTATCACCAAGATAGAATGCACCTCCACTAGTACTCTTCCTGTCATCTACACATCCTGCCCAATCTGCATCTGAATACGTAATAAGGGTGAAGTCCTTACCTTTTGGACACCATAACCCATAATCCATAGTACCCTTGAGGTACCGAAAAATCCTCTTCACTACTATCACATGAGTCTCCTTGGGACTAGCCTGAAATTGTGCTACCATGCATATGGCCTGTAAAATGTCCGGTCTAGTAGCTGTCAAGTATAGTAAGCTCCCAATCATGGATCTGTACTTAGTTTGATCAACAGGTGGAGATTTGTCATCCTTGCTCAACTTGCAACCTATCATCATGGGAGTGCTAACTGGCTTGCAATCCTCCATTGTGAAATTTTTTAGCATCTCTTTCACATATTTTATTTGAGAAATAAATATGCCCTTCTCATTTTGATTAACTTGCAATCCGAGAAAATACAAAAGTTCACCAATCATTGACATTTCAAACTCTTTCTGCATCTTATTTACAAAATATTTACACAACTCATATTTGTTGTTGCCAAATACGATATCATGTACATATATAACAACAACAATATGATGACCATTTTCTATTTTGACATACAAATTACTGCCCACCATACCTATCTTGAACCCTTGTTGAGTAAGATAATTGTCTAGCCTTGCATACCATGCCCGAGGTGCCTGTTTTAAGTCATATAATGCTTTATTCAACTTCCAAACCAAGTTGGGATCATCACCAAGCTGAAAACCATCTGGCTGCTCAATATAAAACTCTTCTTCAAGTTTCCCATTCAATAATTCTGATTTCACATCAATTTGATAAACTTTGAAATTCTTGTAAACTACTAAAGAAAGAAATATTCTAATTGCCTCTAGTCTGGCCATAGGTGCAAAGGTTTCCTCGAAGTCAATACCTTCAACTTACGCATACCCTTTGCATACCAATATTGCTTTGTTTCTGACTACCTTTTCGTATTCATTCAATTTGTTTTGAAAGACCCATTTAGTACCAATTACATTTTTATTTGTGGGTCTTGGTATTAACTTCCAAGTCTTGTTTTTCTCGATCTGATATAATTATTCATTTATTACCTTTACCCAACTTTCATATTTGCTTGCTTTGACAACATTTTTGGGCTCAATGCTGGATAGTAAAGAGTAGTTACTTACTAATATTCTTCTTGTCTAAACACCAATTGTGGGGTCTCCAATTATTTTCTCTCTAGGATGATATTTTTTCCAGCTACCTATTTTGAATTTCTTATTTTCTTCCAATTTTGAATCACTTTTCGAATCCTCTAAGTCAATTCTTGATTTCTTTTATGTTTCCTCTTCCTCATATCCCTCAATGAAATATTCATAAATTGGGTAGTTCTCTTCATAGCTAAGTACTCGTTCCCTTCCTTCATCAACTTTAACATCAACACTTTCCAAAAATTTTCTTAGCCTCTTGTTGTAACATTTGTAAGCTTTAATTTTTTATGAATAGCCAATAAAAATACCTTCATCCACTCTACCTTCAAACTTACCAAGGTTTTCTTCAGTTCTTTTGATGTAACACTTACTGCCAAAAACTTTAAAATATCTTGCTATTGCATTTTTACCAAACCATGACTCATACAGAGTTTTGCTTTCATGCGTTCTCAAAATGCACCTATTTTGGATGTATACCGTAGTATGGACTGCCTCTTTCCAAAATATATTTTCTATTTTACTCTCAATCAACATAGTCTGTGCCATTTCCTGCACTATATTGTTCTTTCTTTCTACCACACCATTCTATTGAGGTGTCTTGGCTACTAAAAATTATCTCTTGATACAATATTTTTCACAATACTCTGTGAAATCCTTTGAAATGAAATCTCCTCTTTTGTTTGACCTTAAACATTTAAAATTTTTTCCTGTTTGATTCTCAACTTGGTTTTTGAAAAACTTGAACATATCAAAAGTTTCTGATTTATGCTTCAAAAACAATACCCATGTCATCCTAGAATAGTCATCTATACACAACATGAAATATTTGTCATCGTTTATGCTTTGCATTATCATGGGTCCACACAAATCAGTATGTACTAGTTCCAAAGGTTTGCTCGTATAGTACTCTTTTGTTTTAAATGAGAATCTAGTTTTCTTCCCTTTTTTACACGAAGCACAAATGCTATTTGATGGTTTGCCAATGGTGGAAATATCTATCACTACTTTCTTTGAACTGATTTTTACTAGATTTTCAAAACTGATATGACCAAGCCTCTTGTACGACACCAATTATCTTCTTCCTATCCAATAAAGCAAGCTTATTTTAAAGTATTTGAGAGAGTGTATAGGTTACCATATATCCTTGATCCAACTGCTATCAACTTCCCACTGTTTGCCTTTCTGATTTCACAACCTTGCTTCTTAAAGATCACATCATGATCTCTGTCACAAATTTGACTTACCCTCAATGAGTTATGCTTCAGACCAACCACAAACAAGAATTTTTATGACCTAATTTTTTTGTCACTGATCTTAACTGAACCTCTGCCAACTATCTTAGCTCCATCATTATTTTCAAATTTCATTGAATCACCTTCATATTGTTGCAGCTTCTCAAAATTTTGTTTGTCACTTGTCATATGACTGGAGCATCCACTATCAAGTATCCATGGTGTAGATTTATTATGCGCTTTAAATTTCATCTGTACGCTCAAGGATTCCTTTTCTTCCATAGGTTGCTATTTATATTTCCACTTTGGTTTGATTACAGTTTTGGGCTCTTGTTTTGGCTTTTCTTTTTCAGTAGCTTGTGCGTGTTTTTTCAGGAAATTTTCTATTTTGTCTTATTCCATTTGGCTGAAATATTCTTCCCTAAAATTGATTTAATACAAATGTACTTCTACAATTTCTTGCAATATGCCCAAAGTTATGACAATTATAATATTCTACTGCATAATCCACCAAATGTGAAAAACATTTATACTATCAATTCCTTGGTCATATATTATATCTGAAATATTATGTCCATAACCATTGCATTTAAAATAGTAACCAAAAAAGAGATGATTGAACTTGGGTGGTGGTATTTTCTATGTTGTTGTAGGAGCCATAAATATTCTTCTTCTTTGATGTGTTATATTAGTGAAACCATCATTGTCACTTCTCATTTTGTGCCTTGCATTATTTCTTTCCTTTGCATGATTCGTTTTTGCTTGATTAACCTGTTTCTTTTTTTCATTCTTTGTGTATTTTTCATTTGTGGCCTTTGATCCATTTGATGATTCTCGTTCGTCAAAACCCAAACCAAATTTGATGCATGTAGTCTTCTATTTCTTTATGATATTATCCAACTTTATAGAACTCTCTTCACATTTGTGATAAAAGCTAATTTTCTGATTCATTTCTTCTAGCTACATCCTTAAACCAATAATCTTTTCTTCTAACTTGTTGTAATAATCTATTTTCATGGTTATTTGCACTTTGAGATCTTTGAAGATATTTTTGGATTCTTCTATCTACACTTTCAAACTTGTTATGATTTCATTTGCATCCTCAAGATTTCTTGAAATTTTCTTATTCATTTTTCTTTGTCTTCAATTCATCCAGAGCTGTAATTTGTTCATCTTCCAAATTCACTTCTGCGTTAATTTATTCTTCATCACATTCCTATTCTTTTTCTTGTTTTTATTCTTCAAATTCCATGAAAAGAGCTTCACTAGTTTCTTTATCAAAATCCTCACTGGAGCTATTTTTTGATGAACTAACATTCTTGGAGATGAAACTTTTCTTCTTGAAGTTACCTTTTCTGAAATTTGATTTTTTTTTCCAATCACTTCTTTCTATGTGCGATCCTTCATCACTTTTGTTCTTCTCATTAAGTGGACATTTAGCTGTGAAGTGCCCAACACCTCCATAGTTGAAACATTTAAACGGTAACTTTCCTCTGTATTTGCCTTTTTTGTTTTTCAATTTTCTTACGAAGTTAGCTTCCATTTCATCTAATATTTCTTCTTCATCTCACTCTGGTTCCATTTTTACATTTTTTTGAGATTTTAAGGCAACTTCTTTATCTGTAGATTTATATTTTCTTATTCTCACTTCATATGCAGTTAAAGAACCATACAACTCATCCATAGTAAGAGTATTTATATCTTTAGCTTCTTCTATTGCAGAAACTTTAGAATCAAACCTTTGAGGAAGAGATATTAATACCTTTTTTATGATTATAGAGTCTTTGATTTCCTCTCCAAGTCCTTTGATAGCATTGATGACTTCATTTACTCTTAATAGGTAGGCCTCTATATTCTCATATTCATTCATCTTTAATCCTTTGAACTGAGCTCGATGTGTTTGTAACTTGGCCTCCTTGATATTATCGTCTCCTTCATGAATACTCTTCAATTTATCTCATATTTCCTTTGTCATTTTACAATCCATAATATTTACCAGTTCGTTGTCCACTAATCCATACATGATAGCATTCTTTTCTTTTGAGTCATTCTTAAACAGTTTGATTGGAGGAGTGGCAGGTGGTGTATATCCACTGCTTACTGATTTCCAAATATCGTATCCCAATGCATGAAGATATGTTTGCATCCTGATTCTCTAAAAAGCATAATTAGTTCCATAAAAAAATGGTGCATTTTTCAAAGAAAAACCTTCACCTCCTGCTATTGTGTCACTTCTAATATCACCCTAGCTAGTTAAGCCTGTTCAGGAACCTCGCTCTAATACTAATTGTTGAACTAAACGTGACACTCAGAGGGGAGGATGAATCAGTGTGTATTAAAAATTTAATCTAACTATGAAATAAAATCAAAATAAGCAATTACACAAACATGTATCACATAACACCAAATTTATAGTGGAAACTTGATGTGGAAAAACCACTGTGCCAATGGACTGTTTGGACTCCCATCCAAATCCAGCCTAAAAAATGTTTGGTCTTTACAATATTTTTGCAGCACCAACTACAGGGAATGGCACCAACCAACCCAAAATTTAGCAGCACCAACTTCAAGGAGCACCGACCCCGATCGCCAAGCATCCACTCGACAAAAACAACTATAGTAGAAAATATGATCTCCATTCTAATAGACCCTGAGTGGTCTAGCTCATTGCTTCTCTCTATACATCCACTCTAAATAATCTCATCTGATATGAATCTAGATCTCACACACTTATTTGTACTCACTCTGACTCCTTTTTAAAAAACCTTTTTTTGCAATCCCTTCAACTTCCAACACTTCAATTTCCTAATAAATTTCGAGCTGCAAGATGATTGCTTCAGCATTCAATAATGTATCCCATGGGAGACATAACATTATTTTATATTTTAAAATTCTGCACACGCTGGAAAAATAACGAACTCAAAAGGAGTTACGGATCAAAAGTTATGATCTTTTTAAATTTCTCTTTTATTTTGGAGAGGCATTTTGTCAAATAGTTCATGGATAAAGTGTTGTGCACATTACTCGTTCTCACACTTGGAGGCCTCGAAATTACTCTGACCAAAAATAAAAGATGTTCAATTCGATAAGATATACATAAAACAACACTTAAACGACATATTCGACAACAAGAAAATATGAATTTGAGTATTCGAGTGCAAAAGCACTTGGCTGCCCAAAAATGGAAAAAGTGCAATGGAGGCATTTTGCAACTACTACCATTTTTTCCTCGGGTTTCCGTTTAGGATGGAATTTCAAACATAAGATATCTATATATTAGAATACCTCCAGTAAAAATTTTGAAGTTTTATTCCTTATATATTTCTTAGTATACCTCCGAAAAAGTGGCCTCTGATGCTGATTTTACACCTGTCACATCAATTGCAAAAGTGCTTCAGAGCCATTTTGCAACGCTCACTATTTCTTCCTCCAGATTCTGTTTGGGCTGAAATGTAAAAAATGAGCTCTCAGTATATCCCGCTACTTCCAGTAAACAATTTGAGGTCCAATTCCTCACGGATTGCTTAATATTCCTCCCACAAAGTGGCCTCTAATGCAGATTTTACAGTTGTTTCATGACCAACAATGCACGGGTGAAGCAACCGACTATTCCAACACTGCAACCACACTTTATAATGATAAAAAAACCTCTAAATATTATCTTGGAATGTCAAACACATTCCATTGATGTTTTACAACTTTGACAACTTCCTTTTTTGCTACTTTGACAACTTCCTGACGATTTTTGCAAATTTTGTAAATTTGCACGAACAACCTGTAACTTCACCTGAACATCACAAACATTCTCATAAGCATTAAAAACCACTGTGCATACTATGAGCAACCTCTGAACAACTGTCCATTGCATCAACCTGTCCATTTCAGTGTGTTGATAATAATGATAATATTGTCGCTGCACCTTGCTCAACAACATCATGTACAAGCGGGCCAACACATATGGACCCCATGCAAATGGAACTCCCTTGTGTTGTATGTCTGCCACTACATCCACCATCATATATTGCATATTTCACCTACTCTTATGGCATATAAACTATCCTACCTCCTCCCCAAAAAGCATGATTGTTAATGGGTTCACCCCATATCACCCCACCAGGTCATCTACGACTATGGTGCTCTCTCACATCTGGTGGACCCAATCTCTTGAAAATTACTACAAGGTTGTTAGCCTCTCTTGCACTCTATAAACTATTATTCCCCTTATAGAGATAAGCTTGAAATGTTGTCTTAAACAAATTTTAAATACTTAAAATAGTTTAAAGAGCTATTGCCAACTAACATCTCTTAATAAAATGATGCCCACGTTTGGATTGAAGCTTTGAAAAATATCAGGTCCAAATACATAAATCAGGTTTAACAATGTTTGATTACTATTCTTAGTTAAGATACTCCTTCATATATTTTATGGAAGACATGCTAGGGGACAACTAAAAATAAGGTTGAAAGGAAAACTCTAATGAACAAAGAAGATCTTTTTTTTCCCTAAGAAATAAGGTGAATGGAAGTGTTACCAGAAAACGTGAACAAAAGCAAATTGCACAAGAAGGTACCACATGAGTTTTTTGAAACTAGCAACTCACTATAAACTGGGGAACCTAATTTTTGTGAGTCCTCAGCAACTCGCAATAAACTCGGCAAAAAATCGAAAAAAAAATTGAATAAATAAATAAATAAACAAATAATTTTTTAACCTAAGGTCACAACATTAGGCTCTCAATTCTGTGAGGAAGAAGACACATAAGATCACCGCAGAAAGGAGACACATAAAATCACCATCTTCCCATTTTAGCTTGTGAAACATTCAAAAATAGATATAAGGAAATAAATCCCGAGGAAAGCCATTGCCATGCCGACGGTAGTGGCCTCGATAGAAATTAGCATTTACGCATGATGTCATACCTTTCTAATCTCAACCACTCATGCCTCGGCCCTTTGAATCCATTTATGCATAATGTCGCACATTTCTAATCTCAGCCCCTCACGCCTCAGCACCTAGAATCCTTTGACTTAGAAAACAAGATTCATCTTCCCATCCCAATGCATTAAATGTACCCCCAGGCCTTGCATTTGACAAGTTATATATAACATTCATGAATGAGCCTAGGCGGAATGTGTAGAGGCAGAGATAATCACCACGTGTATGAGTCATCAAGGTAAGCACCATGCGTATGAGTTGTTGCATAGCTGCACACAGGTGTGTCCAATTGGTATCTAATTAAGGGCAATGTCTTAAGGATATGAAGCACTACGAGGTCCAATCAATTATGGATTTTAATGAAGTTTTTATTTTTGGGTGTGGAGAAATCTCCTTTTTGTTTTTGTGTGAGCCATGAAGTGGAGACTTGAGTTTATGACTTCTCTAGGGTGATTTTTTTTTTATTCAGTCTATGTATAAATAGTGGTTGTAGTTGTTGTAGGGCCTTTGTATTTTGAGCACTTGGAGTTCATATTTATCAGTGTAGTGCATACATATTTTGAGCGGTTGGAGTTCATGTTTGCTTTAGTGTAGTGCATACATACAATGCTCTCTAAGATGTCTTTGTGAGAGTTGTTGATGTTCACCTAATTATAATTTGATTTAGATATAGAACACCAAGCATGGTCAGTGGAAGCAAAAAAAAATATAAATGGGCAGTGTTTCATAGTTGTGCCTTGTTCATCTCCAAATCACAAGCCAAAATTACGGCAAGCATAAAGAAAAAGATTAATATTAGCATATACATATGAATAAGGAAGGATATGTAGAAGGAAATACACAGTGGTAGCATGTGACACTTGTGAATAGATGAAAAGTGAAATGATGCATTCTCGAGAAACTTTTAAGTCATTATCAATTTCCAAATAAGTTTGCATAGATATTTTAATGGACTTTATTGAAGGGTTATGTAAATCTGATTATAAATTGGTTATTTAGTGGTAGTGGATCATCCTTTAAAGTATGCTCATTTTTATTCCTTCTCCCGTATTTACATGACCTTCACCATTGCTCAAATTTTGCTTGATTCTATCTTTTGCCTTCATGGCATGCCTACCTCCATTGAAAGGTCTATCTTGCTTGAGCCAAAATAGTTATTGGATCAGTGAACACACACACTTTAAAACCATGCTACTACGAGGTCGTTGTTTTGTGGTGTGGCCTACAACCCAAAGATACTACCTAGGAGTCTCTCCACTAGCTCCAACATCAGTTTCCTCATATATAGCTTTGAGGATAAAGCTTTTATGAAGGGGAAGGACATCTTAGAACATCATCCTAACATTATTTTTGTAATTCTCAATTTATTATGTCATGACCAATGTCCAACATGGGGATCCACTTATAATGCTATTTTATAATTCTTTTGTAATGGTATGTGGTAAGTAAGGCACCTAGACAAATGGTACCATTTCATGTAACCATTATCAAGAATGTAACTAATGTTTTGTAAAATATTCTAGCTCAAGTGGCATTTTGCATGTAAGCCAACTCTTGAGCTTAGGGTTAGGGTTTCATGAAATATTTTTTGTAAAAGCTATGAAACCATGTACGAAAGTATATTTTTGAAAACTAATGAAATATTGAAGGAGGTTGCCCCTTTCAAGAAGCCCATGATTTAGATTCATTTTGTAAGATTAATTCAATTTTACAATTACTTTTATGCATAGTGTGTTATGTTATTTGATAAAATTTCTATTATTTTTAATATTTGTGTGAGTGAGTTTTGTTTTAATAGTAGGTTCCTCACATCATTCATGTGAACAAAGGAAAATGTTGGTATGCAAAAAAATTCATTATACAAAGCTAGATTATACAATTGTATGATAGAGGAGGTCATAAAAGGAATATACCATACAACAAAGAATATCGTACAAAGAAGATATCATATAATAGCAAAGATTTCAATTGAATGATTTAATGGAATAATAGACTATACTAATCCAAGATCATATGAGGAAATAAGTCATATAGGTAGACAATGATGTAATCATGTATAAGGAAAAATGAATAGGAAAACTTTGTGTTGCTCCTACATCATTTTGGTATCAAAGCTACAAGAACTGTGAGGATTGATACATGACTAATAAGATATGGCGTAATGAGGAAGAGAAAAAACACAAGGCCCTCAATCCATACATGTAGATGAGATGATGATAGGAATTATCCCAAGGTTAGATGCATTTGAAAATATAAGTGACAGTGAAGAGAGGAAGTGGACCAACAACAAGTTTGCAATGAAGGATAAGAAGGATACTTAGAAGAAATATTACTCTGGATAATTTCTAACAAGGGTAGAAATTCAAAGTTAGGAACACCAACATATGATGGAATTTTAAAACCTAAAGAACTCATTCTTTAGAGTGTAGAAATAGAGAAATATTTTATTTTGAATGAATAGAAGACCTCAAAAATGTGAAGTTCACCTATATAAAGTTAAAAGGGCATGCAACCTTATGGTGGGACCATATTCAAATTGAAAGATAGAGAAAAGAAAAACATAAGATTAAGACATGGGAGAAAATGGTTACCAAATTGAAGGTAAAATTATCTCCATTGGATTACCAATTGAGTCTTTGTAGGAAACTCGAAAATTTTAGATAAAAACAATTGAGTGTGAATTATTACACACAAGAATTTTATACACTCGCCATTCAGGCTAGTCACATGGAAGACAATGATGGGAAGGATTCGAAGTATATCAATGGACTATAATTGTTCATACAAGATGAGGTAAGTATGATAAAAATTAGGATGATAGAATAAGCCTACCACTATACCTTAAAGCCAAAGTAGAAGTCACAAAGATAACAAAATAATCAAAGAGGAAGAGCATTGTTCTTGTGTTAATAAGGATAAACAAGTAGTAGAGGAGGACAATAAAAATCAAAATGTGAAGATAGTACTTCTCACAATGAATTGAACCAAAATACTACAGTAGGTGGAGACTTCTTTGTAGAGGAAGGGATAGAGGATTCCCTAGAAGGTTTTATAATATGCGAATATGGTTATCAAGTATTTGAATGTTTGACATCATAACAAAGTAGCAATTAGGAAAGGAAGATCAGGAACCGTATTTCACAAGTAGAAGAGGAAAGTGTTTCATTTCCAAGACACGTGGAGGAGCCAAAACAAGGATAATCTCTCATAATGAAGAGAATACTACTAAATCCATAAAAGAGGCAATGTGAGCCTATTCGAAAGATAAGTCTTTTCATTTTAGTATGCAACTTAAGGGGTAGATATTGTGAGGTTATTATAGATAGTGGAAGTACATATAATCTAGTATTCAACAAGATGGTAGATAAATTAAGATCGAGGAGAATAAAGCATCCCAATCCATACAAATTCTCTTGATTGAAAAAGGGACACCCAATTTTAGTCATTGATCAATGTTAGGTGAAATTGCAAACTGGATCTTACAACGATGAGTACTTATATGATATCATGGCTATGGATGTTTTCCATGTGTTGTTGGAAGGACCTTGGTAGTTTTATATAAAAGTGGTAAATTATGGTAGCGAAAACAACTACACTATTGTGAAAGATGGTAAGATGTATGTATTGAGTTCATTGAAGGACAAGGATAAAAGAGAGGACAATGGTCCAAAAGTATGTTTGATTTTTGGAAAGTAATTTTTGAAGGACATGAAAAATAATGTCAAAAAGTAAATGGTCCAAAAGTATGTTTTATTCAACAAACCAATGTACAGGTAAATGTTCAATCCATATTGTATATGGAGTATGCGTCAGAGGAATATATGAGTTATGAAAAACAACCAATTTATAGGGTCCAAGAGCTATAACAAAAGAATTTACATACTATATTCATGATTTGTATTAGGAGATGAGAAGTGATTTAGAAAAGAGTGCCATGACATATAAATAGCATTTTGATCACAAGTTACGAGAGCTAGATTTTTAGGTTGGATATTTAGTTTTAGAACATTTACAAATGGAGTGGTTCCCAAAAGGTACTTACAATAAGTGAAAGTAAAAGATATTGGAGCCTGTAGAGTCTTGAAGAAGTTTTTTCACAATTTATTATTAAATAGAACTACCTAAAGGAGTGGATATACCTCCCCTATTCAATGTAGCATATATACCCTTACTATGAGGGATCGACTAGTGAGCAAGATAGTGCAATATTAGAATTTCCAAATATCGATTGGGTATGATAGTTTCAAAATAAATAATGAGATGGAATTGAGGCAATCATAGATTCTAGAGTAGCCAAGGGAACAATAGGCAAGGCGTATCATGAATATTTGGTAAAATGGAAGAATCAAATAATCGAGGATGCAATGTGGATGAAAGCATCTAATATTACCAAATATGGAGTTCAAAGTGAAGGTTTGTAGAGTGTTCATGTACCATTTATTTTACAAGATAAGTATGATGCATGAGCATCCTAAAAATAGACAATTAACAAAGTTGAATTGTTGTAAAACTGGAATGCCAATTGTTCAAACGTTATGTAAATATCCTTAAAAGCTATAAAATAAGTGTTTTTCATAGAAAGAGGGAGGAAGATATGGGGTCTTAAAACTCAGTTTTGTATTCATGATGAAAATAAATAAATGATATTTTACCAATAAATCCTTGAGCCTTCATTGTCGCTGAATGTATAAATATTCATTTTGATCGATTATGTGTTTTGCTAGTTTCTTATTTACAAGATATAGAGACAATTTTGAAGCAATGGAGTCTGGGTAGAGGAGAAATGTGTTGTAGGTGTCATTCAACTAAATATAAAGTGGATCAGTTCTAAAAAGGAATTCTATATTTAAAGGGAATAGATAAACCATTTGAAAAAAAATATTCTTATGGATGAGACTACTATCTAGAATACATGGTACTAGATACTCAAATTAAGAGGATTTTCATTATGCATGAACTACAAGGCAAAGAAGTTTACTTTTTTCCAACCCTTGGAGTGCCAAATCTTTCTCCACTCTGCAACCTGATATGCATGACGAAGAGGTTCTAGAAGGATCTTTTCATATTCATCCATCATCGTGTAGAATCCAAGGGTTCCATAGCCCCAAGTTAATTCATCATCCTCACCCCTACCTATGAGAAATAGTTTTTCTAAGATTTTAGTAATGACGGGTTTTAATTCTAGAGGGATTGAAATTGACCACTCCAAACTCTTAAGGTACTTAAATGTATAATCCCCTAGTTGGCTAGTGTTGAAATAAATTTTAATCTTGATCCAACCATTATATTGTATGGTTGTAATTACTAGTTTCATATCTAATAATAACATGAGTTTAAGTATCAAAAATATAAAATATAATTATATTTTTGTTAGTGTCCATGTCATATAATACAATTTTTTTGTTTTAATATTAATTTTTCCTTTTTTATTTTTCAATAAGCTATGTGTGGCTTTTATTAGGGCCACTCCCATCAAAATAACAAAAAATAACATTGCTCTCATTACATTGCTATCATTTTAATTAAAACGTGTTTAACTTACCTTTTTAATAAACATATACTTTGTTTGAATTTCAATCAAATATTTTGTTCTTTTTCAAACTACTATGTTTTCCAAACTCCTTGATATCATTTCCATTGATAGATAAAATATTTCTTTGTTATATTCCTCCTAAAATATAAAATTTACCAAGTTGAAGATTAATGCTACAAACAGCTAAAATATCTACTACTTTATTACCATTAAGTGATAAAATCTCAGTCTGGTAATTGCTTTCTAAAATTTAATGTTTTCTAAGATGAAGATCCACAAGTCAAATGGATAAACTATTTTTCTTCTCTTTAAACATGTTGGCTATGGTAAATTTTTAATTCATTAATACCTTTTTTTAGAGGTATTAGTTATGCCCCTAGTATTCTAAACTATATTTCTTACCATCACTTTCTATTTTTATTTAATGTTTTATTCCCACTTATTGTTAACATATACTATATTTGCTTTTGTTTTTCATAAGAATATCCCTATGAATTTCCTTTTAACTTTATTTTTGCTTGTTGGTTATTCTTCTCATTTTTTTTTATTTCCACCAAAACTTTCCTCTTCATCAATATCTTCAATGTTTTCATATTGATCATAGTGAGACTTATTATCTATAGGTTTATCTGGCTTTAAAGGATATAAAATTTAAGGAATAATGTAAAAATAACTTTCTTATTTATGAATTAAAAGGACAGTCCTTCATAGTAATTATCTTCTTATGTTGTCCTAAAAACCCTAAATTCACTATGGATATCCTTCATCTTCTTTAGTATATTGCTCTTGACACACTAGAATGTAATGGATAATATTTACACTACTTTCATATTTAGTGCAAGGAGAGGGTTTTGTACTGCTTGAAGAATATGAAGATTATTTAGGTAGAAAAACATGACATATTTTAACTCCTTTATTTCAAAATTTTCTTTCACATCTTTCTCTGCATCTTTAATTTTTTTTTAATTTTAACTTGCACATTGCACATCCTCATCCCTTATATTCTTCTATGTTTCTTCTTACAATTGATTTAAATGAGCTATGATAGGAATTGCCATATGATATTATAGATCTCCTTCATGTGATTCAACTTCTACTTTAATGTCATCTCTTTGCATTCATTCTCAATTTTGTCTAATTACTAATTTTTAAAAATCTCTCTCTATTATTTTTTCTTTACAATATATTATCATATGTCCATTCCCATAATATTTAAGATGTCATAATGCAAAATCTTTCCAATTCTCTTGATTCAGATTTAATATTAATGGATTGTGGAAAATATTTTGAAATATCCTTAGAAACATATATACAATTATACACAACATACTTTCCTTCCTTATTAAATGGTCCTCTTGGCTAGAATCCCTTAGTGTATTGTCAATATTTTTTAAAACATCCTTATAGATAAGCCCATATGGAAGTCCAAAAATCCCAACCCATAATGTAAGCTTTTAATAGTTTTTATATCAACAAAACAATTCTCACTCTATGGCATTAAATATAGGACATATCTCTGCCTAAGGAATGAGCCATTAGTCAAAACATTATCCCTAATTAATGAATTGAAAAATATTACGAGGAAAATTTCAGGTATAATGGTATATCTTTGGATTTTCATTCAAGAGACCCAAGTTCAAACCCTAGTACAAGGGAACTAGGACCCCTCATAAAAACCTTGTATTTTTTACTCAACATTTTTGAAAGGCATTAGTTCAATTTGTTAGATTCCTAAACTTTGAAGAAGGAGAACGAGGTTCAAATCTTGCCAACAGATACATGGTTCAATAGCCAACTTGTTGTAATACCACTCTACATTGATGATGTAATATGAGTAGGGCCTCTTTCAATTCAGTATATCTATCTATCTATGGGTAGGGTATAAAGCCTCTTTCAATTCTGTATATCTATCTATGTAGTCAAGAAGAAAATCTATAGAATAATGTGAATTCAATCCCCACTTCCACTTGATCCAATTTTAAATGTCCAAAAATCTTGACAACAGGTGGTTCTGAAAATAGAGTAAGCCGAGCAGGTCGCATGCTTGACTGCATATATACATAATTGAGGACAGACTCCACTACTCAATTGCTATTTGCCTCGTAATTTTGTATCAACTCCCCCCCCTCACATGCATAGAAATTGCGTAAGACGTGAGCTTCCAAAGTCGCTTTGCCGTTTCTAGCCAATTCTTCCACTCGCGTGCCTGTGACTTTCTTTAACGTTGAAGTCCACAGTTGCCATCCCCAACTTCCCGTCTACAAACCCCTTATGGAGGTCTTTCAAAACACGTTCTCAGTGATGAAACCTAGCTTCAGTCATACCAAAATATTCCACGTTTATTTTTCAACACTAATTGTGGCGGACGCAGGACTTGTTTATGTATCTCTATATAGGCAGTTGCAAGTTACTCTGGATTCTCACAAGCGAACTAAAGTGAGGCGTATTCTCACAAGTTACTCTTAACTCTTGAGATTTTAGAAGCAAAGTCTTATATTGTATTGATCAACGTGTGAAGCATTATTAGAATTGATCCATATTTCTCTTTGGTATCGATAGAAAAAAGTGTTCCAATGAAGAGCATTTCCTCCTCGGCTATGAAAGGTCTCCAATTTCTGGTTATTTTCACCGTCGTAGCATTGCATGTTGAACAAACGCATGGACGTAGAACGCTCGAACGAGAATCTGGGCAGGGGAAACATTTAGCTCTAAGCATGGTCGATGTAGACCTAGAGAGCTCGGAGGTCGGTCACGTGGAGCTAAAACGACCAAATGAGAAATCCAGCACGCTGAAGATTAATAAGCTACCTTCAGGTTCAAGCCCCGGAGTAGGCCATGCTTATGTGAATGCAGGACCTGTGAAGGCTAGTTCGAGAGCAAACATATTGAATGATAAACTTCCTTCGGGTTCGAGTCCCGGCGTCGGCCACGCATATATTGACGCCAGCCCCGTGAAGGCGAGTGACGCAGCAAGGACATTAGAGGATAAACTCCCTTCAGGCTCAAGTCCGGTAAGACAAAGTCAACAAGAACCTAACCCTCCATGGAATCAAATTGTTCATGGAATCAAATTGAAGTAGTCAACTAGTAAACAATAGACTGCTATCCATCAACCCATCCCCTTTTGGGTGCATCATAATTTGAACTTGGATCTCTTGAAAGTGAGTCTAAAGCCCTAACCAATGGGTACATCATAATTTGCACTTGCATCTCTTGAAAGTGAGTCTAAAGCCCTAACCACTACATTATTCAAATAGGGACATATGTGAAACTAAAGTTGAACAAAGACATGGTAAAATGAATATGCCTCTTTGCATAATAGTAGTAGAATTTTTTTTTTCATAGAATGAAAGTCCTGCAAAGACATTAGGGATGTATATAAGACACTTAAAAAGTAAACATGCTAATTAAACATTTTAAATAATTTAAAATATATAAAATAAATATTTCTCATCAAAATTAACAAAAGAAACACCTTCCAAAAGATGAAAAGAGGATGTGGATATTTTTTTTTATAAATTATTATATTTTATCATAAACTAATTACAATAATATTATTTCAATACATCACATATCCTTATTAAAATAATATTAAAATAAAGTTACATATATCATCTAACAAAATTTAAATCATAATCTTTATTTCAAAAATCAATATATTTTATCAATTAATTTTTTTTTTTTTGTTTTTTGGTATATAGAAGCAATGGTTACAATCATGATTTTTAGTAACTACCAGCACAACTGGTAGGGTTCAAACTATCTACAAAGGCTCCCAGGACTTCCACCGTCTCGGTACATGGTAACCCGACGTGAGATGGGGACCGCCGGACGCACAGGGGTTGCACCGTCGTCATCAATCTGGCGCACCACTCAGAGGAATCGGATCTGGGCTACTGTCTGTGCATGGGCAAGCCCGTGGGATTGGAACCTAGGTCTCCTCTTGGTAAGCACCCCAACTTACCAATCCACCTAGACCCACGGACTATCAATTAAAATTTAAATATAATAAAATTATTTATTATAAATTTAAAAATATTTTTTTATAACATTAAGTTTTCATATGATTATTAGACAATAAATATGAAACCCAAAAATGACTAGAATCATTAATAATTAACAGAAATACAATTTATTTGAAAACCAGGCTTATAATTTTTATATTTAAATAAAATGTTATTTCATATGGTTTTTAAAAATGATCACTTTATGGATTATTTGATGGTTGAACATGATTAGGAAAAGATAATAATATGATATTAAGTGATCAGTAAACATATATGCGATTGACAAGATCATTCACTCGTTTAGATAAAAGTTACAAAATAAAAAAATAATTATTGGGTAGAGGGTGAATGATATCCTGAGCTAATTCATTATATGTGAGCACTAATTATCATTTTTTTTTATGTTGTTAAAAATTTATTGAATCAATAAAACCATACAAGAAACAAAGAATCCCAAAACAATAACCCTTACAAGGGTCAGATGAAAGATACCCCCAAAACCACTGAGCACCTCCACTAAAAGACACCCAACAACAACAACCTCAACTAGACATATCTGAAGCAAGAAAATTAGCAATATGATGAGAACAATCCAAGAGGATCTCATCCCATTCCCTAACATTCTAGTATTCCTGAATCTCAGAAACCCATTTTACCAAGCAATTAGCCACACTATTCCATTCCTTGGAAATATGAAAAAGGGAAATAAACTCTAGATGTCAATAAATTTGAATGATCAATTGAGCCACTAACAACAACTGTCAATAAACATTAGAAATATTATGAGTCTTCAACAAATTAATAATAATCTGAGAGTTTGACTCACATATTATCTTCCGCCATCCCAAAGAATAACCTTTTTTCAAAGCAAAATGAATAACAAGGGCCTCCATATAATTATTAGTTTTCTTCCACTTATAACAGAAGAAAATGAAGAGCTGCACCACTACTATCTCTGCAAACACCACCAATACCTGCATACCCATGATTTCTTTTGAAAGAGACATCAGTATTAATCTTAAACATCCATGAGGTGGAGGATATCATCTGTCATCTCTCTGCACTTTTTGATTGAGGCCTCTCCTTTCGATCAATAAATAAGGACAAAGGCCATTTGCCACTAAACTTAGGTCCTACATCATCAAAATCTTAGACTGCTCCAAAGGAATACTGATCTAACATTTAGAAGAAATAGATTCTTGGATCATACCAATAATCCTCTGCCAAATCTGATAAACACTTAACTTTCTAAATTAATTATAGTTTTTGTTTTGTATACTTCAATTAATTTTTTTTTCATTTTGTATATAAAAAAAATAAGTTTGTTTGTAGCATTTGTTTGTAAGTTATTTTAATTCAATATTTTAAAAGTTAAAATCTTGTTAAATTTCTATTTAATATTTTTAAATAAATAAACAAATCAAACATAAGATAGACTCAAATTGATTACATTGAAATTGAATTATATTTCCAACATGTCATTTTATTTTGTAATAAATCAACTTATTTACCTTAAGCTAGAAGTGTTGTCTTGAACAAATAAACAAATCAAATGTAAGATAGACTCAAATTGATTACACTGAAATTGAATTATATTTCCAATGTGTCATTTTCTTTTGTAATAAATCAACTTATTTACCTTAAGCTTGAAATGTTATCTTAAACAAATTTTAAATACTTCAAATAGTTTAAAGAGTTATTGCCAACTAACGTCTCTTAATAAAATGATGCCCACATTTGAATTGAAGCTTTGAAAAATATCAAGTCCAAATACATATATCAGGTTTAACAATGTTCGATTACTATTCTCAAGATACTCCATATATTTTATGGAAGACATGATAGGGGACAACTAAAAATAAGGTTGAAAGTAAAACTCTAATGAACAGAGCAAATCTTTTTTTTCCCAGAGAAATAAGGTGAATGGAAGTGTTACCAAAAAACGTGAACAAAAGCAAATCGCAAACGAAGGTACCACATGAGTGTTTCGAAACTAGCAACTCGTTATAAACTGGGGAGCCTAATTTTCGTGAGTCCTCAGCCACTCACGATAAACTCAGCAAAAACTTAGAAAAAAACATTGAATAAATAAATAAACAAACAAATAATTTTTTAACCTAAGGTCACAACATTAGGCTCTCAATTTTGTGAGGAAGGAGACACATAATGTAGACACCAAAACAACACCAATCCGATTATGTGACTGCAAACACTGATCGCATTGACACACACAGCCCCAAGGGCAGCCCCCAGAGGTTAAACAGTGGTCCTAACCACTCACACAGTAGTTTTGGAAGGTCAGAGGTCAATTTGGCACCTTCAGGCACTCTGCTCCATACTCGTTCCACCCAGGGATGATTACAAACTGGTATTCGCCCCACCCAGGGACGAATAGCAGTATTCGCTCCAGGGTGGGGCGAATAGCAGGTTTGATGGGCAAAAAGTCAAATCTTGACAAATGGCAGCTCAGATCCGCCACTTAACTCTTCCTTCATTGCATGGGAGTGTGAGTGAGCGTTTTTGAGCGTTAGAGGCAGTTACAAGGGCAGTCATGAAGCCCCTAATCAGGGAGGAATCTTCCCCCCTTGGGAAGGCATGATTGCCAAGTGGCGCCTCTGCATGCTCATCCAAAGAGACCATCAGGTCTATAAAATGGTGAGTCTTCTCACCCCAAAAGATAGAGAGAAGGAGCATTTTGGAGCAACGAAGTGCTGTCATTTTACTTTCACACCCACACCCTTTTGAGTTGTGCCTTTCACATCCTTGATCTCTTTTGGAAAGGAGGTCATAGGGTGGTTATTGGAAGCGCAAATCCGGAACCAAAACCCGACATTTGGCCACAATATCCCACCAAATTTGCCGAAAATACCCCACAAGAGGTTTTGGACCCATCCCAAGTGGATTGGTGCCGAAATCGGGCCCCAAACGATGGGCGGCCTGCCCCCGGTGCCCCCCACACTACTACAGTCCTAATCGCCCCGCCTCGGAGCGATTGGAAATCTGTGGCAGATTTCCTTTCTATTATTTTTGCATTTAATTCTATGCTGCTTAGATAGGTTGTCATTCAAATTTCACATCGTTCTGAGCAATTTTGATCATGTTTCTATTATTTCTCGCTTTTGCTAACATGCAGGTAGCATCATCAAATTCCCATTGATAGAGGCCAAATTGGGAAAATATGACCATCTGGGTCTTCCCAAAATACCCCCAATTAGCTAATCCCCAACTTTGCAGGTGATTTGGAGCTTCCCGGATGTGACATTTGGGACAATGCCTTTTGACATTTTGTTGCAGGTCTATTCGTCCCGCCTCGGAGCGAATACAAATCTGTGGTGAATTTCTTGACTGTTCCATTTGCAGTGTTTTCCTTGTGATGTTTTGATGCCCCTATCAAATTTTTAGTTCATTTGGATCTATTTTAGTTATCATTTTATTTATATCTTGCATGCACTAATCGAAGGCGTGGGGATTGCATGTTTTATTTCATCCACAGGTGCTACTGACTGTTTCTTGTTTCCTTGAACGTAGGATCTAGACATTAGAGGAGCAACAAGGAGTCAAGACTCATCAACGCAAGTGGCGGTGATGTTTGGTCCGCCCATTTTACATGTGGGCACGCGGAAGAAGGAATAGCATCCATGGGTGTAACAAGAACACATATTTAACGCTCCTAGCCCTTAGAAGGGGAGGAGGCACATTGTAACCGAGTTCTAAAACATATCAATAAAAAGGGTTGTCTTCCTTATTGGCTTTTTTTTCATTTTGATTCATTCATGCTTTCCCTCCTTTCATGCACTTTCAATTCATAGGATTTAGCGTTAAGTTTAGTTCAGTTTGCATCGCACTTGGAGTTTCCTTTTTGCTTTCGTATCCTCATGCTTTCAGTGGTGATCATGGTGGGACACTTGTCCTCTATTTTTAAGATCAGAAATCTGATCAAAACTTGATTGTTTTTGCTTGCAGGTACCGAGTTTTCAAACGTTGGACTATTGTTCGTTCCAGCCTATGGCGAATACAGAGCTAGAATTCATCTTACCCAGGGACGAATGGGCATTTGCCCCACCCTATGATGAATACAGTCCTATAATTCATCCCTCCTCAGGATGAATAGTTGTCTATGTAGTTTCAGGATAGAAACTCAGAACCAACAGATTTGGGCAGAGAAGAGGTAAGGGTCTTGAACTCTTTCTATCATTTTCTATTTTTTGTTTCCTATTTTTTTGGTTCTTTGCTTGCTTAGGAAAAGTTGTACTGCATGTTTATTTTCTTTCATGCAAAATAAAAATAACCCCACACATCACGTGGCAACATAAACACCAAGGAGCTGGTCGTAAAACCCTAGCCCTTGATCAAGACCAACGGTGGATTTCATCACCACCTTGGCTTGAATTTTGCATTCATAAACCCCGATCGCTACTATTGCTAGACGTAAATCCTGATGAAAGCTGATCGAGTGTAGCTGGGGTGATTCCCAGTGCATGAGGATAAGTCTTCTATGGTAGGTGTCAAAAATAGGGTGATTCCCCTTTCGTACCGCCTACGTTCCATGTACCATCTGCTCTCACGTACCAACAGTTTCCCTCACGTAAGGGCGGGTATATAGAGAGGTTGGTATATCGGCCTGGCAATGGTATATCGAAGGGGCGACCATTTTTGGGAGTCATAAGAGCCATCATATTGCATTTAAACGTCCTTTACAAAAGCTTTCAAAACAAAATCAAAACACACTAAACCAGGTTTAGGGCACACCTTTAATATTTAAATGAGATAATCATTGCTTTGCGTGTGTGATATTTTCTATTTAGTGTAGCATAAAAAATCATAAAAAGAAATAAAAATCTATGCATCTTGTAGGAAAGCACCACCATGGTGTACACCCGTAGCCAAGCCCAATCAAGGGCGAAAGCTATGGAGAGTGTACAAGGGGGCACAAGTCACCTCCGCTATAGCCCCAAGGACTTGGTCATACCGCCTTGGCGGCCTGACCCACAAGAGAGTCCACATCATGCCATTTCAGAATGGGACTATAGAGGCACCCCTTTGAGGGGCACTCCCATCCATCATAGCCCCTTTCAGGAGGAGTCCTTACACGTGGCCCTCAATATAAATAGGAAGGCTCCCTTAGAAGCTCGGTATGAGTGGCCACCGCATGATGAAGTGCTAGAACAGCATAGGGTCCATGAGGAGAGGCCACATGATTATGTCATCCCTCCTTTACCCCCCATCATTATTAGGAATAAAAAGCCAAATCCAGAGCACAAGGCTCTTCAAGCAGGGTGAGCCAACTCTGCCCGCCCCTTTCACATATATGAAAGGGAGCATGAGGAAGACCATTACATTCCTCAAGAGCAATACACAACATGAGAGCAATGTGCCTCCGCACTTGCTATCTACCAGAATCACCTACCGAGGCCAGAGCCTCGAGTGAATGCCGCCAACCTCGATAGAGGGAAGTGACCTATAGAGATCTCGGATCATCATGACCGAGATAAATGTGTAGGAGAGGCATCTAGGCCTCCTAGACTCAAGATGGTGGAACAAATCGACCTGGCAGTCGCCAGACATGCCGCCCACCAAGCGCAGATCACGTAGCTTGAGCAAGACCAACAATAGCTAGAGCATCTATATCGCCTTAGCAAAGAGCGCATTCGATGCCAAATAGATGAGCTGCTCCATAACACGGTGCTTGAGAGGGTTCCAACCCCTCGCACCCAAAGAGCAGAACCATATGAGAGGCGCAACCCCTTGGTGCGAGATAGGTCCCCATGACCTTACCAAGTGCTGCCTCCGAGACCTCCTAGACCTGAGCGAGAGACCACTCCCAGGAACAACGATGGGCTCCCTCCATGGGGACCCACCCATGGTCATAGGTCTCATCCAAAAACTCCTCAAGAAGCCTATGAGGAGTATGAGCAAGAAGAAGAGTGGGCCGAAATGCCCTACCAAGGTGGAGGGGCTGCTATCCGGCCACCCCTCCATAGGCCTCAAGTTTCCCACAACCCACAATGGGAGCAAACTAAAGAGGAAGAGATTAAATCTTTCGATGCATATAAAGCGTTGCTAGAGCATTTGGAGTCTATGGAAACCAAGACTTATGGGCCCCAAAATCCCATGTTACGCCAACTCCGTAGTCATCCTGTGCATCCGTCAGTGCTAGCACCCCCTTACCCTGAACACTTTAAGCTGCCTCAGTTGGCAATCTTTAGAGGTGAGGAGGATGCCCAAGAGCATGTGACTAGATTCCTGAGCCAATGCTTTGGCATTCAGGATAATGATGCTTTGTTGTTAAGAACATTCATCACCACGTTCATAGGCCCTACCTCGGATTGGTTTACTCAATTGCCAAAGCACAACATTAGCAACTTAGATCAGCTAGTGGATGCGTTCCTCGAATGCTTCACCTTCAACACCAAGAAGAAGGCATCACTAAGTGACCTAGCCAGCCTCAGGCAGTATGAGGAAGAAACCATGGTGGCCTATGGGAATCGATGGAGGACTCTGCTTTCTAAGCTACCCTACCTCCCTCCTATGTCCAACCTCACACAAATGTTCTCAAAGAGCTATTTGAGATCGATCTCTATGCTATTGTAGCTACAGCAATATGCCACCTTAGAGGAAGCTCTGGCACAAGCCAGAATCATTGAAGAGATCAAGATTCAGGATGGTGAGATAGCCAAGCCAAAGAAGAAAGAATGGTCTAAGAACACCAAAATAGGGACCATGCAACAGAAACCCGCTATGGTCAATCAAGTTGCTATCAATGTCCCTAAGCCTGCACAAGCAACACAACCCCAAAAGGCTAACTATCAAGTGGTGCCTCTTAATAGCTATGACCGAGAAAATTAGAGGCAAGAACAAAATCAGCAGCGTCACCCTAGGCGACAATTCACACCTTACATAGAGTCCAGAGACTCCCTGTTTGACCGCTTGTCAGTGGCAAACTTGATCAACCTACCCGAGATTCAACCCATAGATCCCAATGCACCAAAACCTAAGGGCTACAGGGAATATTTGTACTATAGGTTCCATAGGCGGAAGGGACATGACCTTAATGCATGTTGGAAGTTTAAGGGCTTGGTGCAAGACCTAATAGATAACAAGACATTAGCGGTGGATAATCCCATGGCACCAAGCAACCAACAAATGGAGGTCTTTAAGGACCCCTTGCCTGCCCATGATGCATAGGCAAAGACCCTACAAGTCAATGAGGTCACACAGAACTGCCCCATGCAAGGGTATGTAGGGATGATCAGTATAGTGACTCAAAACAGGAGGTATCCGAGTATAGCTGCCCCCATGGCAACTACAGGTGAGGTGCCAACAATGTCACAACCACAACAACACCTTACACAACCTCCTCCGCCTAGACCCATGGCCACAATTCAGACCAAACTCACTCAGAGCTTGAGGACCACGTCGGCTAGGCTCTCCATATACGAGCTCATACAACAATCAATGCCCCATCGGGAGGCTCTAATGGAGATATTGAAAGCCATCGAGTTGCAGCCCCATGAAGCAAATTCCTTCAACAACTTTGTGGGACATGTCAAATGATGCACGGAGCCAGTCATCACCTTTCGAGAAGACGAAGTGAAATCAGTGGCTGATGACATGGTGGATCCACCCCTGCACGTTATCACGTGGGTCAATGGGATTCCATATAAGAGGGTGTTGGTAGACACTGGCTCATCCAGTAATATCATCACAATAGTGGCATTGAAACATCTAAAGTTGCCAGCATCTCACATCATGGCTTCCACATATACACTACGAGCATTCAATGATGCAATATGCTCGATAGTTGGCACAATTGTCCTACCCATCCAAGTGGGACAAAAGACTATACCTACATTGTGCCATATTTTGGAAGGTGAGATGGCCTATAACATCTTGTTGGGTCGGCCATGGATCAGGGACATGAAGTGTGTCCCTTCGATAGCTCATCAGTGTTTAAAGTATACATTTGAAGGGGAGGTGCATGTAGTCCCGATGGACTTAGAACCCTTCAAGTATTGCAATGCGGTGCAGCTGATGCCGCAATCGACCCTTCCATCAACGCATTTGGATTTTTAGTTGAATCCATCTAGACAGGGTCCGATTCCGTAGGCATCCCCATTGACAAGTCCATCAAAACCACAGTCGGGTCCATCTTCATCATCTGATCCTTCACCAACGATGCCACCTACGGTGGCCACACAGAAGGACAAAGGGAAGAAACCCCTGGAAGAGGCACCACCATCAGTATCAACTATCTCTACTGAGGAGATGCCTAGCAGAATGGAAGTCGAGGCTCCTAGTCCACCCGACATGGAGTGGACTCCGGAAGAACTTCCGTTCCCTCCCCCTCAATCACCAACAATCACCGTTGAAATGGCCAATACGGGCCTGGGGGAGTATCTGGTGTGGAATATTGTAGCAACACCCGCACTAGAGTCCATGCAGGACATGGGGAGACCTCGCCTCCCCATCGGTACTATTGTTCCTCTAGGCTACCCACCGAACCAGACAAACTTTGTGTATGGGGGCCTTGATCATGGTACTGAGCCATGCATGCAAGAGGACGAAGATGAAGAGCCCTTTGCAGAAGATGTCAATTATTTGTCCAACCCAGATTTTGCTTTGAGATATCTTGGCCAATGCAATTGGCATGGATATGGGTTAGGCAGATATGAGCAAGGAGTGCGGGTCCTTTGCCAACCAAGATATCAAATGCCATATGACAAGTCAGGAGTAGGGTTCAACCACCCCCTACCCTTGGACATCTTGGTAGAGAACATGCAAGGCCTAGGGATAGGCAACAAGGGGGGATTGGCATTAGATCCATATGCCAACCCTAACACAACATATACACTGGGAGATTACCTCCCATTATTGACAACCAACCTTGTTGACCTCAACAACCCTTTCCCTTCGCTCGAGAGAGGAGAAAGTTCGAGGACTCACCTACAAGAGGGGTATAGACAAGAGCAGGAAGGATCTTCAGAAGATGAGTCAGAATATGAGGTAGCACCATGGGATCCCTTCGAATCAGATAGCAATCACTCACAAGTGGTCCCCATGGATGATTATCAAGAAAGCCTCTTGACAATGTTCCCTTTGGATGCTCCAATCGAGCAAGTGCCACGTCAAGAAAATCAGGTCCCCCCACGGAGAGTGGAACAACCACAATGGGGCCAGATCAATTTGCTCGAGCAGGATGAGCCATTAATGCCTCAAACAGTTGTTGGAGCCAATGAAGGCCTTTGGATCTCCGACAGTGATTATGAAGATGAAACAGAGATGGCATATCTTAATCACATGCGATAGATGCAACAACAATACCCCTTGGAGATTAACGACATATTTGAACAACTAAACATAGTGCCAGGGCATGAGTGGTACGTAGACCCAGCATGGTGGGAACAAGTGTTGAATCCGCCACTTTGGGCATATGGAGAATACCTTCCGCCCAGAGACCCTATAGCGACATCAGTGTCGAGGGTAGACCCTGTCTTCCTATCCGCACATAGGGCCGATCCATTCATGCCAATACCTCTAGAGCCAGACCCAGAGCACAGAGAACATCCAGAATGTTCGAGTCACCACACCCATGGTAATGGAGACCAAAATCATTTCATCAACATGATCTCCATTGACTTAACCGCCCCCATCCATAACCCGGCCGATCCAAGCATAGTCGTTGTATCTAGACATAGATGCCATAGACTGGGATCACGTCAATTCACCTCCATCCCCATCAGAGTACTGGCCTTTCGGTAAAATGCTTCATTTTACCCTAGGGCCAACTCAGGATATCTTCCATGCTGAAGAGGAACCCGAGGTTCCCAACGTAGATTTAAACTCAGCAAATGATATCCATTTGATCCCAACTCCACACCAGTTGGAGGATGGATCCCACATGTCGATCGAGGAGACGACTGACGTAGACATCGGCTCTGATCCAATGAATCCATAGATTATCAAGCTAGGGGTAAGCTTATCCCCCGAAGAGCAAGCCGACTACATTACCCTTCTCAAAGAGAAGAAGGAGGTTTTTGCATGGTCCTACAGAGACATGTCGGGGCTAGATCCATAGCTAGTCATGCATAATCTAACGCTTGATCCGACAGTCAAGCCAGTTAAGCAAAAACTACGTAAGATGCACCCAACAGTGGCCTTAATGGTCAAAGATGAATTGCAAAAGTTGTTGGATGCACAGTTTGTCATCTACGTGGATTACCCACCATGGCTGTCCAACATGGTGCCCATCAAAAAGCCCGATGGGAGGATTCGCATATGCACTAATTTTTGAGATCTAAACAAAGCGAGTCCTAAGGATGATTTTCCCTTGCCAAGCATCGACGCATTGGTAGACGCTACAATGGGCCACGAAATGCTTTCCCTCATGGATGGTTTCTCGGGATACAATCAGATTCGTATCAATCCCGAGGACCAACTAAAAATGGCGTTCACAATGCCTTGGGGGACATTTTGTTATAAGGTCATGCCCTTTGGCCTTAAAAATGCTGGCGCCACCTACCAACGTGCCATGACATACATCTTCCATGATTACATGCATAAAACTTTGGAAGATTACATGGATGATTTGTTGGCCAAATCTCTTTTGCGCCCAGATCATCTCGATGACTTAAGCAAGATCCTCGATCGCCTCATGGAACATAAAGTCAGATTGAATCCCAAGAAGTGCGTATTTGGCATCACATCTGGAAAACTCTTGGGTTTCATAGTCTCAAAGCGAGGCATCGAGGTGGACCCAAACAAAGTCAAGGCAATCCTTGAAATGCTTCCCCCAACTACCATCAAGCAGCTCAGAAGCCTACAGGGAAAGGTCGCGTCAATCAAGCGCTTCATAGCGCAGCTATCTGACAAGTGCCGACCCATGAACAAATTATTGCATAAGGGGGTAGCATTTCACTGGGATGACGAGTGCCAGTCAGCCTTTGATGACATTAAACAATACTTGGCTTCACCGCCAGTATTGGCACCACCTAGACCAGGAGTGTCATTCTACTTATACATCTCAGCTACTGAGGTGGCACTGGGCGCCATGCTAGCCCAAAAAAATGAACTTCACAAAGAACAGGCTACTTACTATCTTAGCCGCACCCTAGTCAGTTATGAACTTAACTATGCATACGTTGAGAAACTCTGCTTGGAAGTGGTGTTTGCTACCAAAAAGCTATGCCACTACATGTTGAGCAACACTACGTATGTTGTGTCTAAGGAGAATCCATTGCGGTACATGATGAGTCATACTTATCATAGTAGCCGCACGGCGAAATGGATCATGTTGTTGATGGAATTTGACATAGAGTTTATTGGACAGAAATCCATCAAAGGTCAAGTCATAGCCGATCAACTAGCAGAGGCTCCTCTCGAAGACGATCAGCCTCTGGTCATAGAACTACCCGATGATGGGGTCTTCCATGTCTCAGAATCACCAGATTCCGATGAGCCTGAGTCACAGGCCGACATAACCCTATTTTTTGATGGTTCTAAATGTGAGCAAGGTGGTGGCATGGGAATCATATTCTTTACACCACAAGGGGCTCCAATGCCTCTGTCATTTAAATTAAACTTCCCATGCACCAACAACAATGCCGAATATGAAGCCTTGCTCATAGGTCTTCAGACAACAATCACCATGAACATCAAATGATTGAACATCTTTGGTGATTCATTGTTAATTGTCAACCAAGTCAAAGGGGTATTCCAATGTAAATGCCTAGTTCTATAGGCCTACAAAGCCCTTGTGGACAAATTCTTAGCAAAGCTTGAATGGTACGACATCGAGGCACTCCCTCGATCATCGAATCATTTTGCGGACACTATGGCCTCCTTGGGGTCATTAATCCCGCAAGACATTTCTGGTGATATGACAACCATTCAAGTACAAACACTATCGCAATCCATGATGGAGCATGCAAGCTCTGACTTGACGCCAGGAATCCACTTGATCCAGATTGAACCATCCCCGGACAAGTTCTCTCGAATCCATGATTGTCTGAATCATGCCAACTAGGGGTCCTTGTTCTCCCCTACTCCCCTTAATAGCAACACAACGCTATTCTTACAAGTTCTCTCCCGCTCAACTTTTGCTAGGGATGAACTTCAAGAGGGATTGGCTATTCATACCATCGAGGTTTCTGATCAGCAGGATTGGTATTCACCCATAAGGGACTACCTCAAGTTAGGTAACCTCCCACTTGGATTGACGCATGCCACAAAATGATCATTCAAACAGAAAGTGGCTAAGTATGTCTTGTTAGGAGACATTTTGTACCATCGTAGCTATGAAGGAATCCTCCTTCATTGCTTGGACCAGCAGGAGTCCACTTGGGCGATCGCCCAAGCGCACGATGGTACGTGCGGTGGCCACTTCAGTGGTATGGCCATCGCAAAGTGCATTCTCTGCATGGGCTATTATTGGCCATATTTAGAGCGATATTGTTGCGCATATGTAAGGAAGTGCATGAAATGTCAACACCATGCTAATTTGACACACGTACCTTCCTAGGCCTTGTAGCCGATCCAATCGGCTTGGCCATTTTTATAGTGGGGCTTAGATCTAATCGAAAAGATCTCCCCTACATCATCAGGTCATCACACGTTTATCATAACGGCCACAGAGTACTTCACCAAATGGGTGGAAGCAATTCCGCTTACCTCTACGACTGGAACCCGCATTGTGGAGTTCATTTTACATAACATCATATGTCATTTTGGTATTCCATCCAAGATAATTTCGGATAATGGGACGTCATTCAAGAACAAAGACGTGCGTGCTTTGACCACAAAGTACAAAATTCAGCATAGTTTTTTGACACCCTATTATCCGTAGGCAAATGGGCAAGCAGAGGCGTCAAACAAAATGCTAGTTGCCATCCTCAAAAATATAGTCATAGATAGTCATAAGGATTGGCACATTCAAATCCCACTTGCCCTATGGGCTTATCGCACTAGCATTCGGACGCCCACTAGGGCAACTCCATTTTCGCTGGTGTATGGCTCCGAGGCAGTCATGCCTCTCGAGTTGGAAATTCCTTCCCTACGCATATCAATGCAAGAGTTCATCGATGATGACACTGCATGGTAGGCCCGGTTAGACCAGCTTACGTTGCTCGATGAATGACACGTTAATGCTCTCGAGCATTTACGTATCTATCAAGAGCGACTGAAGAAAGCATACAACATGAAAGTTCACCTGAGGGACTTTCAGGTTGGTGACTTGGTCTTAAAAGAGAACCAACAGAACTCTAACTTGCCGCCCCATCTAAGGGACAAGTTCATGGCAAACTGGTTAGGTCCCTATGTAATTGATAGTAAAATAGGACCTGGAACATACCGGCTAGCCTCTCTTGATGGAATCAAGGAACTAGAACCCTTGAACATCAATCATTTGTGGCCATTCCATATCTAAAAGAGCCATAGCCCAATCCAAAAATGCTCCAAGGATTCCCACAATCACTTGGTCAACCCCAAAATCCCAAACCAGATTCCCATAATCGCTTTGGTCAAAATCCCAAAATGCTCCAAGGATTCCCATAATCACTTGGTCAATCCCAAAATGCTCCAAGGATTCCCACAATCACTTGGTCAATCCCAAAATGCTCCAAGGATTCCCATAATCACTTGGTCAATCCCAAAATGCTCCAAGGATTCCCATAATCGCTTGGTCAATCCCAAAATGCTCCAAGGATTCCCATAATCGCTTGGTCAATCCCAAAATGCTCCAAGGATTCCCATAATCACTTGGTCAATCCCAAAATGCTCCAAGGATTCCCACAATCGCTTGGTCAACCCCAAAATGCCCCAAAGGTGCCCATTACCCCTTTGGTCAAACCAAAAGCTCCAAGGATTCCCACAATCGCTTGGTCAAAAATAAGAAAATTCAAAAATAATAAAATCATCAAAAATAACAAAAATTTGCATCTCATTTCCATGCATGCTCAAAATCATCACAACAATAAAGAGCTCTTTTTGCATCTCATCTTCATACTCACAAAAATCAATCTATCAAAAACACAAAAATATATAGTTGCATTAAGCATCACATCCATACATTGCATATTTGTGGTCATACAGGTCAAAGGCACCATAGACTGTAATTACTTCGCAAATCCATCTTGTTCCACATTTCTCCATTTTTGTAAACAGTCCATCAAAAATAAATGCCATTCACATCATTTTACCATATCATAGTCAGTTGTCTTCTAATGTATCTAGAGTTTTTGTCATTCAACTATCATTAGCTTTCTAGCCAAATACTATACAAAGTCAGACAGATTTTACAAAGGTAGAGTTCTACTTGGATCACACCTTGTTACGTAGCATCCCAACACAAATTAAAACACATAAAAATTCCCAAGTTGTGTGAATGAAAGATGAAACCTGCAAAGCAATCCAGGTCACCATAAGCGAAATGGTTATCTTGCTCATCCCCCTGTGCGAATGACCCCAAGAATGCTGGAGAGTTGGCAAAAGGACAAGCATCTTCCCTACCCAATTCCCCAAGAATCCCAAGTTCTCAAAAAGTTGCAAACATCATAAAATTTTGCAAAAGTCAAAACTCCAAAAATTTGACATCACCACCAAAGTGCATACATCAAAAGGCACATACAATAGTGATTCTCATCACTCAAAATTCAAATCCCTTGCTCAAAAAAAAATATATATATATAAATAGTGATTTTTATCACTATAAAAGAGCAAGTATCCCAATATAATTGAAGAAAAGAAGGGAGTCGAACTTGAATCCCTGGAACTCTCAGCATTCAGAAGGTCATGAAGTAAACCTCAGTACCGGTTTGGTGGATAGCCTATCGGTCACTGGTGGTAAACCTCCCGCATGACGATATATCTGTCACATTAACTCGTGTACAGATCAATGTTTGCATGTGGATGAGCTAGCTTATGGTATCCTAGATAGCACCGCAGATTAATCTGACTAAATACAACAAAGGAAGTTAGTGGAGCTAATTAGGTGATCCTCAGTACAGGTTTGGTTGACAACCTATCTGGCACTGGCGGTATCCTGACAAATACCACATAAACGAACTCAATTGCACACACAGGGATGTGAAATAACTTGGTCAAAGACAAGTCCGATTCATACCTTGTTCAAAAGTCTTGTAAGATAAAGTACAGTCATGGCTAGTTAGTTAAAACATCTGAGTCTCAGAAAACCTTAAAATACATTTTAAACCAACTAATATCTTTCATCCTTGCATCGCCATCAAAAAATACAAAAATAACATGTATACATCAAAATTCATTTACCACAACAATCGCCTAAGACAAAAAGCCATAAGTTCTAAACAGTCTATGGTGCCCCCACCAAACAACACAAATTCAATTCATCCATTACATTTGCATATCCTAAAAATTAGAAACATTTGCATTCATCATAACATATGCATCCATCAACATCAATTAACATGCATACATACACATTCAACAATCATTGAGCATAACATCAAATGCCGACATGTGTATAAACAAAATAAAGTCATCTGTATATATATCATCAAAAATGCCCGTAGGCTACAATAACCGGTCATCTGACCCCACAAAAGCAAAACCTCAAAAACCCCCAAGCCTAGGGCATCGACCACCATGATCACGTAGGATCGGTGCGATGAGAACTACCCCCCATGGTGTGGGTCCTATGGGACCCCTCAGGGTGGCTACTGCTAGCCCTCGCATCATGCCTACTAGAGCCTCCCTCATCCAGTCGCCTGCATCGAGAGGATGCTGACTGCTCAGTATCGCTCCCTCTCGAGCGACGTGATGATCCACCTTCGCTAAACGTAGGGACCCACCCATCGAGGTGGCTAATCTTCGCCTCCAGCTCCAACCGATGCCGCACCAAGTCCATCTCCCACTGATGATACATAGCCAAATTCTCATCGCGTTGTGCCAATGCCCTCTCCCTCTCTGCCAGCTACGTCCGTAGGAGATCCCTCTCTCATGTAGCATCGGTATCCCCATCCTATCGATGGTGCGCAGCCCATGCATTCTCCCGCTCTGCCAGCTACGTTCGCAAGAGATCCCTCTCCCGTAGTGCATCCCCCAGCTCCTCATCGTGCCTCCGTAGTAGCCCCTCCAATCATGCATTCTCAGCGCATAACCCTGCCTCCATGTCCTTCGAGACTGCCTGAGGCGTTGGCATCTCTGGAACAGCAGCCTGCTCTAGCTCCCACTGCTTCGAGATGTCCTGCATCTCTGGCTGATCCGAAACCCCAAAATCCTCCCCAAAATCATCCACCTCTACCATATCCGCATCCTCCAAGGAACTCCCCAACCCTCACTTGATGCCTCTGCACCCTCTCACCCTTTGCTGCCTTGGCACCTCCCATGGTCCCTCTCCCCACCATCACCGTAGTGTACCACCAGGTCATACTCCATGGTAGTCCCGACGTCATCCACATCTGGGACGTCGATCAGCTATATATGAATCCTCGCCCAATGATGTAATGATCGGCCGAGCTAGAGTCCTCTCATCCCCCGACGTCGATAGACCACGGGCTCACCAGGCAACCCCTGGTGCACCCCAAACTATCATGTCACCCGACTATAAGGGAAGAACTCCTGCTCGGTCCCATGTCGCCCAATCAGCCATCGCCCCCTATGAACCCATCGAAGCCACTCTCTAGCCTCAAGCAGGTCGGATAGTCTCGATAAGGGCGCAGAACACCTCCCCTAGAGTAAGCCGAGCGAAGGCATCAACATAGTGCCCTACGACACCTGCCCACCATCGACTCTGCCCCTGCTCCTTCGACCCCGCCATAGAGCCACGTAACCTATATCCTTATCCACCATCTCTGCTCGAGTAGTCCACGATAACCCCATCGGCCTCTCCACCGCTATGTGCTGCCAAGCCCAGCTCTGCAATAGATAGCTACAGCCAATCCCCTTCCACCTTCGATAGTGGACCTCGTACAACTCACCATAGAGCTGTGCCAGCATCGTCTATCCCCACCTCATAATCAAGGGCTCATGCGTCGAACACTCCACCAACCGACAGACCACATCCAATAGGTTCCATGGGAACCTCGCACCTGATGAGTCAGGTAGCAACATGTTGGAAATGAGGCCCATAAGTACTGCGTGCCTCACTCCCAACACCCCCTTCTCCAGCCACCATCGTACCAGAATCCCGCCAATCTGGCAGTCACCCTCTGCCCTCTCCACTGGGCTATCCACACCCACCTCCTCCCCATGCCCAAAGTAGCGTGTCAGCACTGCTATCCGCTGATCACGTGGCGTCATCCTGATCGGCAATCCATCTATCGAAATCTGTAGAATCCGATAGACATCCTCCAAGGTCACTATCATCTCCCCTATTGGGAGATGGAAGGTGTTGGTCCGGGGATCCCACAAGTTGATCAGGGCCGTTAGATAGGCCCGATCCCCGACCACAGGCTCCAGCCGAGTCACCTACTTGAGCCCAAGGGCATCAAGCCACTCCCAGTCAACCAAAGTCAGCGCCTCCCATGCTTCAATAAAAATAGTAGGCACACGGTACCGACTCTTCACAACTTGCAAAAGAAAACAACACAAAAACATTAAAATCATGAAAAACTGTACAACAATAACATGAATATACAACAATGCATAAAACAATGTACAACTAAAAACAACAAAATTCACAAAAATTCAAAACATTCATAGGTTTCGGTTACTCTAAGTTTAAAAATAAAAAAAAAAAAAAAATTTTCAAATACAGTTTGTCAATCTTAGGGTTTGTACTCTAAGTTTAAAACTGATAGACAAAAAAAAAACAAACAACCAAAATTTTAACATACAGTTTTTACCTAGGGTTTTCAATCTAAGTTTAAAACTAACAAATTCAACCTAAAAAACTAGGGTTTCATGGTCAGTTATCCTAAGGTTTTCATGTAACAAAAACATCACAAAATACAAAATTTTCTTTTACCTAAGGTTTACCTTAAAAAAACATAATTACTTACACAAATAGAAACCAACTAAAAAGAAAAACAAATTTTTAAACTAAGTTTTGAACTAAGTTTTTACGTTCACTTTTGATCTTTGTTTACCTAGGGTTTTTACCTAAGTTTTCATGAAGCCATAAAACAACAACTCACGCATAATGACATACATTTAATTAAGGCTTTCATTTTTAATTTGAACAAAACTACAAAGGAACCAATAAATAAATTGTGGTATTAAAAACTATAACAACACAACACAAGCAATAACGAGGAGGATCACTTACTGGTCTCGCTTCGGCTTCACCGCTCGATCCGGTTCATGAACTCATGATGTCGGGAGAAATTCAATAGCGCTTCGCTTCGCAGAATTGACCTCCTCCTCCTCAGAGCTCCAAATCGCCAGGAAAAACAAATGCAAATGAGCCCAAAACTCAGTTTTGGCCTTTAAATAGGCTTTTTGAGCTTGTAATCATTCCTCCCTAGGATGAGCACTCTGGTTAGTGCTCGTCCCACCCTGGGACGAATACTCAACTGGTATTCGTCCCACCCAAGAATGAATACAGAGCAAAAATTTCAAAAAAATAGCAAAAACTGCACAAAATGACCCAAAAACAAGCAATAAACTTGTCCGAGGAGAGTGCTTTTGCACTTGACATTTCGGGCATGCAAAACTATGTGGTAACATTGTCACAAATTGTCACTATCCTACTCCCTAAGAAGGCTACCATAGCCGGACCACTCCACGGGAAGACAGATTTTTGCCAATTTCAGCTCCAAAAAGCGTCACAAAAAGGGTTAGCACCCACCAAAAATAGGTCTAAATGTCGAAAAACTGCACACACATTCAATGATAAACATCTGAAGGCACCCTTACACAAGTCATCTTGGGTCAAGTGACTCATCGCTTTTCTCATGTAGGTCATTCCCTCATCGATTCGTCGCTTGAGGGGGTAGTCACACTTAGTCACCAATCAACAAATACACACCCAATCAAGGAAATGGCATGCATTCAAAGAATCATTGATAAAGACAATCACGCTCCTGCTTGGGGCAGCAAACAAGCAATAATCACAAGCTGATCAAACACTTGGCATTCATGAATCATGAACTCAAGGTTCCCACAGACAAAAGGTTGCGCCCTTTGCCTATTCATGACTGATCAATGTCCAAGATCAAGTAACACCTCATCGAAAAAGGTTAACACTTGAATTGAGTTCCTTCGCTCGTCAGAAGCAAGGATTCAAGAATGCATGCCCTTTCCATACTTGGGGCATCAAAATTTGGTTAGGTTACTGAGAAACCCTAATCATTAGTGCTTTGGTTATCTATTTTTGCTCAGCACTATGCCACGCACAACGCTTCCCAAAAAGGGGCATCTGTAGACACCAAAATAACACCAATCCGATTATGTGACTGCAAACACTGATCGCATTGACACACACAGCCCCAAGGGCAGCCCCTAGAGGTTAAACAGTGGTCCTAACCACTCTCACAATAGTTTTGGAAGGTCAGAGGTCAATTTGGCACCTTCAGGCACTCTGCTCCATACTCGTTCCACCCAGGGACGATTACAAACTGGTATTCGCCCCACCCAGGGACGAATAGCAGTATTCGCTCCAGGGTGGGGCGAATAGCAGGTTTGATGGGAAAAAAGTCAAATCTTGACAAATGGCAGCTCAGATCCGCCACTTAATTCTTCCTTCATTGCATGGGAGTGTGAGTGAGCATTTTCGAGCGTTAGAGGCAGTTACAAGGGCAGTCATGAAGCCCCTAATTAGGGAGGAATCTTCCCCCCTGGGAAGGCATGATTGCCAAGTGGCGCCTCTGCATGCTCATCCAAAGAGACCATCAGGTCTATAAAATGGTGAGTCTTCTCACCCCAAAAGATAGAGAGAAGGAGCATTTTGGAGCAACGAAGTGTTGTCATTTTACTTTCACACCCACACCCCTTTGAGTTGTGCCTTTCACATCCTTGATCTCTTTTGGAAAGGAGGTCATAGGGTGGTTATTGGAAGCACAAATCCGGAACCAAAACCTGACATTTGGCCACAATATCCCACCAAATTTTTCGACAATACCCCACAAGAGGTTTTGGACCCATCCCAAGTGGATTGGTGCCGAAATCGGGCCCCAAACGGCGGGCGGCCTGCCCCCGGGCGCCCCCCACACTGCTACAGTCCTAATCGCCCCGCTCCGGAGCGATTGGAAATCTGTGGCAGATTTCCTTTCTATTATTTTTGCATTTAATTCTATGCTGCTTAGATAGGTTGTCATTCAAATTTCACATCGTTTTGAGCAATTTTGATCATGTTTCTATTATTTCTCGCTTTTGCTAACATGCAGGTAGCATCATCAAATTCCTGTTGATGGAGGCCAAATTGGGAAAATATGACCATCTGGGTCTTCCCAAAATACCCCCAATTAGCTAATCCCCAACTTTGCAGGTGATTTGGAGCTTCCCGGATGTGACATTTGGGACAGTGCCTTTTGACGTTTTGTTGCAGGTCTATTCGTCCCGCCCGGAGCGAATACAAATATGTGGTGAATTTTTTGACTGTTCCATTTGCAGTGTTTTCCTTGTGATGTTTTGATGCCCCTGTCAAATTTTTAGTTCATTTGGATATATTTTAGTTATCATTTTATTTATATCTTGCATGCACTAATCGAAGGCGTGGGGATTGCATGTTTTATTTCATCCACAGGTGCTACTGACTATTTCTTGTTTCCTTGAACGTAGGATCTGGACATTAGAGGAGCAGCAAGGAGTCAAGACTCATCAACGCAAGCGGCGACGACGTTTGGTCCGCCCATTTTACATGTGGGCACGCGGAAGAAGGAATAGCATCCATGGGTGTAACAAGAACACATATTTAACGCTCCTAGCCCTTAGAAGGGGAGGAGGCGCATTGTAACCAAGTTCTAAAACATATCAATAAAAAGGGTTGTCTTCCTTATTGGCTTTTTGTTTCATTTCGATTCGTTCATGCTTTCCCTCCTTTCATGCACTTTCAATTCATAGGATTTAGCGTTAAGTTTAGTTCCGTTTGCATCGCACTTGGAGTTTCCTTTTTGCTTCCGTATCCTCGTGCTTTCACATAAGATCAGAACAAAAAGGAGACACATAAAATCACCATCTTCCTATTTTAGCTTGTGGAACATTCAGAAATATATATAAGGAAATAAATCATCGCGGGGAACGCCATTGGAATGTCGACGACAGTGGCCTCGATAGAAATTAGTATTTACGCATCATGTCACACCTTTCTAATCTCAGCCGCTCATGCCTTGGCCCTTCGAATCCATTTATGCATAATGTCACACATTTCTAATCTTAGCCCCTCATGCCTCGACCCTTCGAATCCTTTGACTTAGAAAATGGGATTTGTATTCCCATCCCAATGCATTAAATGCACCCCAAGGCCCTTGCATTTGACAAGTTATATATAACATTCACGAACGAGCCTAGGCGGCATGTGTAGAGTGAAATTTTATTTTGTTTTTTTCATCATCGAGAGCGCAGGGCGAAGGGGGCGCCCGAATTCGTGCTGCGCTCCAGAGGTCGGGCTGCGCACCCAAAGTTGGGTTGTGCTCCTGAAGTCCGGTTGCGCTCTTGACTTTTATGCAGTAGGTTGTGCAAGTAAAACTTGCATAGTCAGGCTGCACATGGGATAATGTACGCAGTCAGATTGCACACTAAAACTGTGCACAATCGGGCTATGCATAGAACAAAGTGCAAATTCAAGTAGCGGGTGGTCAATGCCCGACTGCGTTGGTCAAAGGTAGCGAAGTCCGACTTCGTTGCGCAGTCGGGTGGACAGCTCCAGACTTAGGCAAATTTTTGCCTATCGAACTTTGCTATCCTAGGTTTTATGTGGCTACAGTGATGGTTTGCTTGGCTTGGCAATAATTGTACAGGGAGGAGAGAAACACTGAATCTTAATGCAATGTTTGGGATTTGAGTTCAAACTTATAGAACACAAAAAAATGCTTTGAGACGATTGTACAGACAACAATAGATTTTATGTAGATAGAGATAACCGTAAACCCTATAGATGCCTTAAAAAACAACAAATTTTATTCTAATAAGACGAAGGTTACAAAAAGTCCTCAACTGAGGAAAAACTAACATCTACAGACTAAAGCTGTAGAATAAACTAAGAGGGAAAACAAATGTCGATTCTGCTTCTTGGACATTAAACAGATGAGCTACACTACTCAATGAAATGATCTTGTCTGCTGCTCTGTGAATGACTGCTTTTCTGTTATCTATTTCTCCAAATTTCCCCCACTCTCCACACTTTGTCTGAAGACCCGAACTACCTTATATAGATGTAGGGAGAGGAAGATAGAGGTTATCCTCTGACAAGTTTTGACAGACCCTGAACTAGGGTTTTTGACCAATCATCGAACTCGCATTAACTTATGCGATAATTAGATCTATTAGACATCACATCTGTTATAAGGCACATGCAACATCAAGTCAAAAAAAATTGTCGGGATGCCCGACTTCGCGAGCGCAATCTAGCTTCACCCAAGTTCAGAGCGCAGTTGGGGGAGTAGTGAAATCTGGATTAATATTTTTAACACCCTCCTTTAAACCTGATTTCACAAGTGCTTTGACTCCAAGCTGCTCATGCAATTTTCTGAAGTCTTCCTCCTTCAAAGGCTTCATGAAAATATCTGCCAACTTCTCCTTGGATCTGGAAAAATGTAGTTGAATTTCTTCGGACTTCACCAACTCTCTGATGAAGTGATAAAAAATATCAATGTGCTTCATCTGACCATGGAACACAGGATCCTTTGACAATGCGATGGCCAAATTTTTATCACAAAAAATTGTTGTCGCACCTTCCGAAGGATAGTTTAGTTCATTTAGAACTCTTCGTAGCCAAACTGCCTGGCATGTGACTAACGTGGTGGCGACTTATTCTGCTTCGGTTGTGGATAACACAATGATGGGTTGCTTCTTGGACGTCCATGAGACTGCTCCTGATCCAAGATGGAAAACATACTCGGAGGTGCTCTTTCGATCATCGGTGCTGCCAGCCCAGTCACTGTTTATGAAGCTCATCAGTTCCAACTGGTCTTGTTTGGCATAAAATAGGCCATTGTTTTGTATCCCGTTGACATAGTGTAAGATCCTCTTGCCTGCTTGCCAGTGCGTGTCCTTCAAAGTCTCCATAAAATGGCTGATCAGACTGACTCCGAACATCAGATCTAGTCGAGTTGCAGTCAAATACATCAGACTGCCAACTAGCCTCTTGAACAGCATTGGATCTACATTCCTCCCTGAATCTAGCTTGCTCATCTTCAAACTTGTGGCTATAGGTGTGATGACAGGTTTGTTGTCCTCCATATTGAACCGCTTCAGGACATCCTGCGCATACTTACCCTGAGAAATGAAGATGTCATCTGTCGATTGATCAAATTCAATGCCAAGAAAATACTTCATCAGCCCTAAGTCCATCATCTCGAACTCCTTCTTCATGGTTGTTCTGAACTGGGCAAATAGTGTTGTGTTTTTTCTAGTGTAAATTAAATCGTCCACATACAGGTAGACGATTATGATCTCACCTACATCATTTATCTTCATGTATAGGGTGTGCTCATATGGGCATTTTATAAACCCATTTTCCTAAAAATAACTGTCAATCCAACTATACCAAGCCTGGGGCACCTGCTTCAAATTATACAGGGCCTTATTCAACTTTAGAACTTTTCCCTCCTAGCCTTCAATTTTTTAACTTGGTGGCTGGTCTATGTAGACCTCTTCCTCCAACACTTCGTTGAGGAAGGTTGACTTGACATCCATCTAGTACATCTTCCAACCCTGTTAGGCTTCCAATGCCAAAATCATCCTAACTATGTCAAGTCAAGCTACAAGTGCAAAAACCTCATGGTAATCGATGCCTGAATTCTGCTTGTATCCCTTTGCCACTAGTCTGGCCTTATGCTTTTCAATGTCTCCTTGGGTATTGAAGTTTGTCTTATACACCCACTTGACCCCAATGGTCTTCTTCCCTACTAGAAGATCTGTTAGTTGCCATGTATCTGTAGGTGGTTGCACACTTCCTTCTTCCAAGTCAACAGACTCTACTACTGCTAGCTCTGACTGGTTAGTATTTGACTTCCAGTTCCATGCTTCATCTTCAAGAAACTTCACATTACGACTGATGATGAGCTTCTTCGTCATAGGGTTGTACAACCTATATGCCTTCGCTTGCTCATTGTACCCCATGAAAATGCACTTCTCAGCTCTATCATCCAACTTCTACCGCTTCTCTTCTGGAATATGTGCATATGCAATGCACCCGAACACGCGTAAGTGAGCGACACTTGGCTTCACACCACTCCAAGTCTCTTGAGGGATTTTTTCCTTCACACTTTTTGTGGGACATCTGTTCAGCAGGTATACTGCACATGTTACAACTTCTGCCCAAAATTCATGCAATAATCCCTTCACTTTCATCATGCTTTGTGCCATCTCCATGATGGTCCAATTATATCTCTCAACTACCTCATTCAACTATGGCATGTATCTTGCAGTGAACTGCCTTTGAATTCCATGCTTCTTGCAGTAGTTATAGAATTCATTGGAGATGTATTCACCTTCGTCATATGTCCTAAGAATCTTGATCTGATATTCGCTCTATTTCTCCACCAGAGCCTTGAAATATTTGAATCTAGAAAATGCTTATGACTTTAGCTTGATGGCATAGATCCAAGTCTTCCGGTTGAAGTCATATATGAATGTTAAGAAGTATTTGTTGCCGATAAATGTGCTGGTTTGAATCGAACTATAAATGTCTGAGTGCACCAGCTCTAGTGGCTGTGATTATCTCCAAGACTGATTGGAAGGGAACAAATCCCTATGTTGTTTGCTGACTAAGCATCCCTCACACACTTGATTTTGCTGCTCTATCAGGGGTAAAACCTTCACCATATTCTTCTTGTGTAGTTGATTCATGCCACTGAAGTTCATGTGACCAAATATGAGATGCCATAACTAGGTAGCATCTTTCATAATTTCACTCAGAGACATCAATGATTCATTCTGAATCTGTAGTGAAAACATTTTATTCTTCATCATGGACACTGTAGCAATCTGCCCATGCGACTTGTCTTTGATGGTGCAAGCTCCATATTTGAACTAGATCGTATGTCCCTTCTGCACGAGTTGTCCAATGCTCAACAGGTTGTGCTTCAGGCCAGGAACATAGTAGACATCATAGATATGCTTTCGTTCATCATGCCTGGTGTGGATGAGGATATTTCCTTTCCCCATTGTGGGAAACTTATTGTTGTTCCCCATATTCACCTCAGACTAGACTATTTCATCTATTTGGGAGAACATCTCCTTATTCTCGGTCATGTGGTTGCTGCACCTGCTGTCTAAATACCAGATATTCTTCTGGTACTCCTCATCAATGTTGCAAGTCAACAACACATTTCCTCCTGTCGTATTTTTGATTTCATCTGTGTAATGGTCTTGTTGCTGGTTCTCCTTGGCCATTCATTTTCTGCACTGTGAGATGTAATGGCCTAACTTCTTACAGAAATAGCACTGGACCTTTGACATGTCCTTCTTCTAACCAGATCCATCTTGCTAATTTTTTGAGATGCCTCTTCCACCTTACTGATGGAAATTATAGTTGGTCTCTCCTTCGCTAGGGTTTGACCGTCCTCCTTGCTTGTTGCCTTTCCCACGTCTGCCTCTGCCTCTTGCTCAGTGAGAACTAGAGACGCCATGATGGGAATATTGTCTACCGTTGTCTCAAAATGATACCTAAGCCTTGAATGCTTGCTCCAGAGAGGTCTAAGATGAATGGCTCAACCTTTGTTCATGTGTTTGTAATGAACCCATGAGATTTTTTGTCGAGAGGGTTGTCAGATACCTCGACTCTTCGATTGCTATCACAACTAAGTCAAACTTGGCAGGTAGAATTTTAAGAATTTTCTCCATGATTCTCTAGCTCTACATAATTTCTATGTTAAACTGCATCTGTTTTATAATGTCCATCATTTGGATGAAGAAATCACTCATAGAATCAGACTCACTCATCTGTAGATTTTCAATCTCCCTCCTGAGCATCTGTAGCTTCACTAAATTTACCTTACTGGTGCCCTAGTACAAGCTGGCCAGAATATCCCAGGCCTGCTTCGCCTTGGTGGCTGATGCGATTCATGGGAAGATGGACTCCTCGATTGCTTGCATGATGTAGAAGAGGGCCTTCTGGTCCTTCTTCATGTTCTCTTTCAATAGATCCTTGTCTTCTTGAGAGAGGGCATCCAGTGCTACTGCATCTCTCGATTCTAGGTATCCGTTCTCAGCTAACTCCCATAGCTCCTGAGATTCGAACAGGATCTTCATCTAGATGCTCCAGTAATCATAATTCTTCCCATTGAAGAGTGGGATCTGCAACTGCAAGTTGTTGCTACTGGAAGCCATTCTGCTTTGGTCTATGTGTCAAGGGATCAATGGCTCTGATACCAAGTTGAAATTTTATTTTTTTTGCCATCGTCGAGAGCACAGGATGAAGGGGGGCCCGAAGTTGGGTTGTGCTACCGAAGTTGGGTTGCACACTTGAATTTGGGTTGCACTCTTGAATTCTATTTACACTCTCAAATTTTGTGCAGTCGGGTTGCGCATGAAAACTATGCGCAATCGGGAAACACATGGAACAAAGTGCAAATTTGGGTAGCGAGTGGTCAATGCCCGACTGCGCTGGTCAAAGGCAATGAAGTTTGATTTTGTTGCGCAGTCGGGTGGACAGCTCTAGACTTAGGCAAATTTTTGCCTATCAAACTTTTTTGTCCTAGGTCTTGCATGGCTACAGCGATGGTTTTCTTGACTTGGCAAGAACTTTACGGGGAGGAGAGAAACACCGAATCTGAATGCAATGTTTGGGATTTGAGTTCAAACTTATATAACACAAAAAAATGCTCTAAGGTGATTGTACAAACAACAACAACTTTTATGCAGACAGATATAATCGCAAACCCTACAAATGCCTTAAACAACAACAAATTTTATTCTTATAATACGAGGGTTACAAAAAGTCCTCAACCAAGGAAAAACTGACATCTGTAGACTAAAGCTACAGGATAAAATAAGAGGGAAAATAAATATCGAGTCTGCTGCTTAGACATTAAACATATGAGCTACATTGCTCACTAAAATGATCTCGTTTGCTGCTGTGTGAATGACTGCTTTTCTCTTGTCTATTTCTCCAAATTTTCCCCACTCTCCACACTTTGTCTGAAGACCCAAACTGCCTTATATAGCCATGGGAATAGGAAGATAGAGGTTATCCTCTAACAGGTTCTGACAAACCCTGAACTAGGGTTTCTGACCAATTGTTGAACTCACATTAACTTATGCGGTGATCAGATTTGTTAGGCGTCACATCTGTCAAGTCAAAAAAATTTGCTGAGATGCCCGACTTTGCAAGCGCAGTCCGGCTTTGCCCAAGTTCGGAGCGCAATTGGGCGGAGGCATGAAATCTGGATTAATATTTCTAACATAGTCATCGAGGTAAGCATCACATGTATGATTCACCGAGGTAAGCACCATGCGTATGAGTTGTTGCATAGCTGCACATAGGTGTGTCCAATTGGTGTCTAACTAAGGGCAATGTCTTAAGGATCTGAAGCACTGCGAGGTCCAATCAATTATGGATTTTAATGAATTTTATGTTTTTGAGTGTGGATAAATCTCCTTTTTGTTTTTGTGTGAGCCATGATGTGGATACTTGAGTACATGACTTCTCTAGGGTTTTTTGTCTTTTTGAGTGAGTCTCTGTATAAATTGTGGTTGCAGTTGTTGTAGGGCCTTTATATTTTGAGCACTTGGAGTTCATATTTATCAGTGTAGTGCATACATATTTTGAGTGGTTGGATTTCATGTTTGCTTTAGTGTAGTGCATACATACAGTGCTCTCTAATATATCTTCTTCAGAGTTGTTGATGTTCACCTAATTATAATTTGATTTAGATATAGAACGCCAAGCATGGCCAGTGGAAGCAAAAAAAAAATATAAATGGGCAGTGTTTCATAGTTGTGCCTTGTTCATCTCCAAATCACAAGCCAAAATTGCAGCAAGCATAAAGAAAAATATTAATATTAGCATATACAGATGAATAAGGAAGGGTATGTAGAAGGAAATACATAGTAGCATGTGACACTTGTGAACATATGAAAGGCAAAACGATGCATTCTCGAGAAACTCTTAAGTTATTATCAATTTACAAATAAGTTTGCATAGATATTTTAATGGACTTTATTGAAGGGTTACGTAAGTCTGGTTATAGATTGGTTGTTTAGTGATAGTGGATCATCCTTTAAAGTATGATAATTTTTATGCCTTATCTCGTCTTTACACGACCTTCACCATCGCTCAAATTTTTCTTGATTCTATCTTTTGCCTTCATGGCATGCTTACCTCCATTGAAAGTTCTATCTTGCTTGAGCCAAAATAGTTATTGGATCAGTGGACACACACACTTTAAAACCATGCTACTATGAGGTCGTTGTTTAGTGGTGTGGCCTACAACCCAAAGATACTACATAGGAGTCTCTCCACTAGCTCAAACACCAGTTTACTCATATATAAATTTGAGGATAAAGCTTTTATGAAGGGTAAGGACATCTTAGAACCTCATCCTAACATTATTTTTGTAATTCTCAATTGATTATGTTATGACCAATGCCCAACATGGGGATCCACTTATAATGCTATTTTATAATTCTTTTATAATGGTATGTAGTAAGTAAAGCACCTAGACAAATGGGATCATTTCATATAACCATTATCAAGAATGTAACCGATGTTTAGTAAAATATTCTAGCTCAAGTGGCATTTTACATGTAAGTCAAATCTTGAGCTTAGGGTTAGGGTTTCATGAAATATTTTCTTTAAAATCTATGAAACCATGTACGAATGCATATTTTTGTAAACTAATGAAATATTGAAGGAGGCTGCCCCCTTGAAGAAGCCCGCGATTTAGAATCATTTTGTAATATTAATTCAATTTTACAATTACTTTTCTGCATAGTGTGTTATGTTATTTGATAAAATTTCTATTATTTTTAATATTTGTGTGAGTGAGATTTTTTTTAATAGTAGGTTCCTCACATCATTCATGTGAACAAAGGAAAATATTGGTATGCAAAAAAAATCATTATACAGAGCTAGATTATACAATTGTATGATAGAGGAGGTCATACAAGGAATATACCATACAACAGAGAAGGTCGTACAAAGAAGACATCATATAATAGCAAAGATTTCAACTTAACAATTTAATGGAATAGTAGACTATACTAATCCAAGATCATATGAGGAGGAAATGATTCATATAGGTAGACAATGATGTAATCATGTATAAGGAAAAAGGAATAGGAAAGCTTTGTGTTGCTCCTACATCATTTTGGTATCAAAGCTACAAGAACTATGAGGATTGATACATGACTAATAAGATATGGCACAATCAGGAAGAGAAAAATCACAAGGCCCTCAATCCATACATGTAGATGAGATGATGATAGGAATTATCCCGAGGTTAGATGCATTTGAAAATATAAGTGACAGTGAAGAGAGGAAGTGGACCAACAACAAGTTTGCAATGAAGGATAAGAAGGATACCCAGAGGAAATATTACTCTAGACAATTTCTAACAAGGGTAGAAATTCAAAGTTAGGAACACCAACATATGATGGAAGTTTAAAACCCAAAGAACTCATTCTTTAGAGTGTACAAATGGAGAAATATTTTATTTTGAATGAATAGAAGACCTCAAAAAGGTGAAGTTCACCTATATAAAGTTAAAAGGGCATGCAACCTTATGGTGGGACCATGTTCAAATTGAAATATAGAGAAAACGAAAACATAAGATTAGGACATGGGAGAAAATGGTTACCAAATTGAAGGTAAAATTCTCGCCATTGGATTACCAATTGAGTCTTTGTAGGAAACTCTAAAAATTTAGATAAAAACAATTGAGTGTGAATGATTACACACAAGAATTTTATAGACTCACCATTCAGGCTAGTCACATGGAAGACAATGAGGGGAAGGATTCGAAGTATATCAATGGACTATAATTGTTCATACAAGATGAAGTAAGTATGATAAAAATTAGGATGATAGAATAAGCCTACCAATATTCCTTGAAGGCAAAGGAGAAGTTATCACAAAGATAACAAAATAATGCAAGAGGAAGAGGATTTTTCTTGTAAGAATAAGGAAAAACAAGTAGTAGAAGAGGTCAATGAAAATCAAAAGGTGAAGCTAGTACTTATCACAATGAATTGGGCCAAAATACTAGAGTAGGTGGAGACTTCTTTATAGAGGAAGGGATAGAGGATTCCCTAGAAGGTTTTATAATATGCGAATATGGTTATCAAGTATTTGAATGTTTGACATCATAACAAAGTAGCAATAAGGAAAGGAAGATCAGGAACCGTATTTCACAAGTAGAAGAGGAAAGTATTTCTTTTCCAAGAGACATGGAGGAGCCAAAATAAGGATAATCTCTCATAATGAAGAGAATACTACTAAATCCATAAAAGAGGCAATGTGAACCTATTCAAAAGATAAGTCTTTTCATATTAACATGCAACTTAGGGGTAGATATTGTAAGGTTATTATAGATAGTGGAAGTACATATAATATAGTATTCAATAATATGGTGGATAAATTAATATCGAGGAGAATAAAGCATCCCAATCCATACAAATTATCTTGTTTGAAAAAGGGACACCTAATTTTAGTCATTGATCAATGTTAGGTGAAATTGCAAACTGGATCTTACAAGGATGAGTACTTATATGATATCATGGCTATGGATGTTTTCCATGTGTTGTTGGAAGGACCTTGGTAGTTTTATATAAAAGTGGTAAATGATGGTAGCGAAAATAGTTACACTATTGTGAAATATGGTAAGATGTATGCATTGAGTTCATTGAAGGACAAGGATAAAAGAGAGGACAATGGTCCAAAAGTATGTTTGATTTTTGGAAAGTAATTTTTTAAAGACACGATAAATAATATCAAAAATTAAATGGTCCAAAAGTATGTTTGATTCAACAAACCAATGTATAGGTAAATGTTCAATCCATATTGTATATGGAGTATGCATAAGAAGAATATATGAGTTATGAAAAACGACCAATTTATTGGGGCCAAGAGATGTAACAAAATACTTTGCATATTATATTCATGATTTGTATTAGGAGATGAGAAGTGATTTAGAAAAGAGTGCCATGACATATAAATAGCATGTTGATCAAAAGTTAGGAGAGCTAGAATTTTAGGTTGTATATTTAGTTTTAGAACATTTACAAAAGGAGCAGTTCCCAAAATGTACTTACAATAAGTGAAAGTAAAAGAGATTGGAGCTTGTAGAGTCTTGAAGAAGTTTTTTCACAAATGCTTATTAAATAGAACTACCTAAAGGAGTGGATATACCTCCCCTATTAAATGTAGCATATATATACCCTTACTATGAGGGATCAACTAGTGAGCAAGATAGTGCAATATTAGAACTTCCAAAGATCGATTGGGTATGATAGTTTTCAGATAAATAATGAGATGTAATTGAGTCAATCATAGATTCTAGAGTAGCCAAGGAAACAAGAGGCAAAGCGTATCATGAATATTTGGTCAAATGGAAGAATCAAGTAATTGAGGATGTAATGTGGATGAAAGCATCTAATATTACCAAATATGGAGTTCAAATTGAAGGTTTGTAGAGTTTTCATGGACCATTTCTTTTACAGGATAAGTATGATGCAGGAGCATCCTAAAAACAAACAATTAACAAAGTTGAATTGTTGTAAAAATGGAATGCCAACTGTTCAAACGTTATGTAAATATCTTCAAAAGCTATAAATTAAGTGTTTTTAATATAAAGAGGGAGGAAAATATGGGGTCTTAAAACTCAGTTTTGTATTCATGATGAAAATAAATAAATGATATTTTACCAATAAATCCTTGAGCCTTCATTGTTGTTGAATGTATTAATATTCATTTAGATAGATTGTGTGTTTTTTTAGTTTCTAATTTAAAATATATAGAGACAATTTTGAAGCAATGGAATCTGGGTAGAGGAGAAATGTGTTCTAGGTGTCATTCAACTAAAGATATAGTGGATCAATTATAAAAAGGAATTATAGATTTAAAGGGAATAGATAAACCATTTGAACAAAAATATTCTTATGGATGAGACTACTATCTAGAATACATGGTACTAGATACTCAAATTAAGAGGATTTTCATTATGCATGAACTACAAGGCAAAGAAGCTTACTTTTGTCCAACCCTTGGACTACCAAATATTTCTTCACTCTTCAACCTGATATGCATTATGAAGAGGTTCTAGAAGGATATTTTCATATTCATCCATCATCGTGTAGAATCCAAGGGTTCCATAGCCCCAAGTTAATTCATCATCCTCACCCCTACCTATCAGAAATAGTTTTTCTAATATTTTAGTAATGACGGGTTTTAATTCTAGAGGGTTTGAAATTGGCCACTCCAACTTCTTAGGTTAATTAAATGTATAATCCCCTAGTTGGCTAGTGTTGAAATAAATTTTTAATCTTGATCCAACCATTATATTGTATGGTTGTAATTACTAGTTTCATATATAATAATAACATGAGTTTAAGTGTTAAAAATATAAAATATAATTATATATTTTTTAGTGTCCATGTCATATAATACCATTTTTTTGTTTTATTACTTTTTCCTTTTTTATTTTTCAATAAGCTATGTGTGGCCTTTATTAGGGCCACTCCCATAAAAATAAAAAAAAAATAGCATTGCTCTCGTTACATTGCTATCATTTTAATTAAAACATGTTTAACTTACCTTTTTAATAAACATATACATTGTTTAACTTTCAATCAAAGGTTTTGTTCTTTTTCAAACTACTATGTTTTCCAATCTCCTTGATATCATTTCCATTGATAGATAAAATCTTTCTTTGTTATATTCCTCCTAAAATATAAAATTTATCAAGTTTAAGATTAATGCTACAAACGACTAAAATATCTACTACTTTATTACCGTTAAGTGATAAAATCTCACTCTGGTAATTGCTTTCTAAAATTTAATGTTTTCTAAGATGAAGATCCACAACTCAAATGGATAAACTATTTTTCTTCTCTTTAAACATGTTGGCTATAGTAAATTTTTTATTCATTAATACTTTATTTAGAGGTATTAGTTATGCCCCTAGTATTCTAAACTATATTTCTTGCCATCACTTTCTATTTTTATTTAATGTCTTATCCCCATTTATTGTTAACATATACTATATTTGCTTTTGTTTTTCATAAGAATATCCCTATGAATTTCCTTTTCACTTTATTTTTGCTTGTTGGTTATTCTTCTCCTTTTTTTTATTTCCACCAAAACTTTTCTCTTCATCAATATCTTCAATGTTTTCATATTGATCATAGTGAAACTTATTATCTATAGGTTTGTCTGGCTTTAAAGGATATAAAATTTAAGGAATAATGTAAAAATAACTTTCTTCTTTATGAATTGCAAGGATATTCCCTCATAGTTATTATCATCTTATGTTGTCCTAAAAACCCTAAATTCACTGCAGATATCATTCATATTCTTTAGTGTATTGCTCTTGACACACTAGAATGTAATGGAGAATATTTACACTACTTTCATATTTAGTGCAAGGAGAGGGGGGTTTTGTACTGCTTGAAGAATATGAAGATTATTTAGGTAGAAAAACATGACATATTTTAACTCCTTTATTTCAAAAATTTCTTTCACATCTTTCTCTACATCTTTAATTTTTTTAATTTTAACTTGCACATTGCACTTCCTCATACCATATATTCTTCTATTTTTCTTCTTACAATTGATTTAAATGAGCTATGATAGGCATTGTCATATGATATTATAGATCTCCTTCATGTGATTCAACTTCTACTTTAATATCATCTCTTTGCATTCATTTTCAAATTTTTCTAATTACTAATTTTTAAAAATCTCTCTCTATTATTTTTGCTTTGCAATATATTATCATATGTCCATTCCCAAAATATTTTTGATGTCATAATGCAAAATTTGTCCGTAATCTAGTTGTTGATAATATTCTCTTGATTCAGATTTAATATTAATGGATTGTGGAAAATATTTTGAAATATTCGTAGAAACATATATGCAATTATACACAACATACTTTCCTTCCTTAGTAAATGGTCCTCTTGGCTAGAATCCCTTAGGGTATTTCCAATATTGTTTAAAACATCCTTATTGATAAGCCAATATGGAAGTCCAAAAATCCCAACCCATAATGGAAGATTTTAATAGTTTTTATTTCAACAAAACAATTCTCTCTTTGGCCTTAAATATACGGCATATCTCTCCCTAATGAATGAGCCATTAGTCAAAATAGTATCCCTAATTTATGAATTGAAAAATATTATGTGGGAAATTTGAGGTATAGTGGTATATCTTTGGGTTTTCATTCAAGAGACCCAAGTTCAAACCCTAGTGCAAGGGGACTAGAACCCCTCATAAAACCCCTGTATTTTTTACTCAACATTTTTGAAATGCATTAGTTCAATTGGTTAGATTCCTAAAGTTTGAAGGAGAACGAGGTTCAAGTCTTGCCAACAGATACATGGTTCAATAGCCAACTTGTTGTAATACCACTCTATGTTGATGATGTAATATGAGTAGGGCCTCTTTCAATTTTGTATATCTATCTATCTATGGATAGGGTATAAAGCCTCTTTCAATTCTATATATCTATCTATGTAGTTAAGAAGAAAATCTATAGAATAATGTGAATTCAATCCCCACTTCCACTTGATCCAATTTTAAATCTCCAAAAATCTTGGCATAACCTCTGCTTTTAATAACAATCATACAATGCTAGATTTTTCCTCTTCTGTAATTCTTAATTCATACAGTTCAAGTTGAGCTTTGAAATATTTTACCAGATAGAGAAAGGCAACAACTTCTAAGAAACCACTCCATTGTGGGCCACGAACACTGTTTGAAAATCAAACGTGAAATGTTCTCAAATGTTGAATATTTTCTTCTGAAAGGGTCGGGTGTCAACAAGGACTTAGTTTTACGTGGAGAAATGTGGCAATGAGAGAACTGTTCTCTGGACTCATGGCGATTAATTTCCCCATCGGATTTGCAATGTCCTCATTGATTTGTTGGCAGAATTTCATAATTTCTCTGAGAGAGAATTATTTAGAATGTGTTGGTAGATAGAAACAGATCAAGGGAGTCTTACCTCATGTACTTATGGAATGAAACAAACAACCTACCTTGAACTCTATTTTCCTATCCATGCTTTATGGAAGGGGATAAAAATAGGTAGAATTTACTTTTAATCCTTCAACCTGCTATTAGGATGAAAAAATAAATAATTCTAAAAATGCCATACATTCAAGATATTTATTGACAGCGCTAAGAACAATTCCTCGTAGATGGTGATGACACGATGCTTTTATGTCTTATAAAATATTGATCAACCCAAAAAAAATAATCTAATGCTTATCCCACAATAGAAAGTGCAAAAGTACGAAGCATAAGGGGATCACTATCATGAAGTTGGTAACAAGAAAAATGGTAATTGTTAAGATGCTCTTTGAGATATTCCTTACTTTTGAATTTATCAAAATTTGGGATCTCAAATCAGTAAGGATACGGATGTATGGGAATAAATGGGTGGATTGGTTCATTGCACAATTTGTCATATGTGGGATTTTGAGGCCCATAACCAATTGTGCACAAATCCAAAGTATGAATCTACCCTTGCATGGCTTGAAATTCATTAGAGAGCATCATAGTGGTATTTTGTGGAGTGATAAATGGGAGTGAAGGTGTGGATGTAGGCAGTGGTTGTGATGATTCTTACGAATAATCCAAATGGGGTGGATATTAAAAATTTTGTTCTCCCATTGGTGATAGTAAGTGGCTTGTTATGGATCATGCGCTGACATAGCTTGGTATTGTGTGATAGGACCCTGATATGGATTAGGTGAGATGTATGAAGATAGTACTAGTGGTTGTTGTTGATCATAATACCCAAGAATTTTTTGGCTAGGCATGGGCACCTACTACTACTATATGTATTAAAAATTTGGTGGCACCTAAGCAGTGGTGGTAGAGGACCATATGGACAATGAGGTAAAGAAGACGGGTGGTGTAGAATATGGGGAAGGGATAGATGAATATGTGGTGAAAGAGAATTGGTTTGAATATGGGGTTGCAACTGATGAGGACTAGGGTGGTGTGGATGGAATGGCTAGCGAGGATTCAGGGTGAATTGAATAGCATGGAGAATTAGCTTGATAAGCGAGATTACATGATGGAGGTCAAAATGAATATGGGGATGGTAAGCAAAATGATGAGGAGGGCATCGATGGGGGTCCATATGAAGAAAATAGAGAATAGTTGGTGGATGTATGGGTAGCAAACTAGGGCATAAATAGAGGTGGCTACAGATATAAGGATGCCTATTGCAGATGAACCTGCAATTAGGGACAAGATAAGTGCAGTGATGAAATCTTGTAATATTGAGATGGGTGTGAAAATACTTTGATGGGAATGATGATGTTGACTACGATGAATGTTGGTAACTCGATGAGGCCTACTATGATGGTGGTATTTGGGATGAAGATGTGGTAGTAGGTAGCATAGAAGAGGGAGGTTTAGAAATCATACCTACCATCTATACAGTAGTGTAGACACCAAAACAACACCAATCCGATTATGTGACTACAAACACTGATCACATTGACATACATAGCTTTCAGGGCAGCCCTTAGAGGTCAAACAGTGGTCCTAGCCACTTACACAACAGTTTAGAAGGTTGAAAAGTAAACAAAACAAAGTTGGTCATTTTAACAAGCCTTAATCAAAAGCAAGCCTTTATCAAAAGCAAGCCTTAATCAAAAGCAAGCCTTGGCCGAAGTGTCGCGATATCGCAACGTCACGATATCGCGACGTCGCGATATCGCGACACTTCGGTGCCCAAAACGACACTTCGGTCAAGGCTTTGTTTTGGGCCCAAAGTGTCACGATATCGTGACACTTCGGTCGAGGCTTTGTTTTGGGCCCGAAGTGTCGCAATATCGCGACACTTCAGCTGAGGCTTTGTTTTGGGTGCCGAAGTGTCACGATATCGCGACGTTGCGATATCGCGATGTCGCGATATCGCGACACTTCGGCCAAGGCTTGCTTTTGATTAAGGCTTGCTTTTGATAAAGGCTTGCTTTTGATTAAGGCTTGTTAAAACAACCAAATTTGTTTTGTTTACTTTTCGACCTTCTAACCTGCTGTGTAAGTGGCTAGGACCATTGTTTGACCTCTAAGGGCTGCCCTGAAAGCTGTGTATGTCAATGTGATCAGTATTTGTAGTCACATAATCGGATTGGTGCTGTTTTGGTGTCTACACTCATCGTATAGATGGTAGGTATGATTTCTACACCTCCCTCTTCTACGCCACCTACTACCACATCTTCATCCCAAATACCACCATCATAGTAGGCCTCATCGAGTTACCAACATTCATCGTAGTCAACATCATCATTCCCATCAAATTATTTTCACACCCATCTCAATATTACAATATTTCATCACTGCACTTATCTTGTCCCTAATTGCAGGTTCATCTACAATAGGCATCCTTATATCTGTAGCCACCTCTATTTATGCCCTAGTTTGCTACCCATACATCCACCAACTATTCTCTATTTTCTTCATATGGACCCCCATCGATGCCCTCCTCGTCATTTTGCTTACCATCCCCATATTCATTTTGACCTCCATCATGTAATCTCGCTTATCAAGCTAATTCTCCATGCTGTTTTGGTGTCTATAGATGCCCCTTTTTGGGAAGCGCTGTGGGTGATGCAGTGCTAAGCAAAAATAGATAACCAAAGCACTAATGATTAGGGTTTCTTGGTAACCTAACCAACTTTTGATGCCCCAAGTATGGAAAGGGCATGCATTCTTGAATCCTTGCTTCTGACAAGCTAAGGAATTTGATTTCAAGTGTTAACTTGTTTTGGTGAGGTGTGACTTGAGCTTGGACATTGATCAGTCATGATTAGGCAAAGGGCATAACCTTTTTTCCACAGGGGGAACCTTGTGTTCATGCTTCGGGAATGCCAAGTGTTTGATCAATTTGATTGTCGCTTGTTTACTGCCCCAAGCAGGAGCATGATTGTCTTTGTCAATGATTCTTTGAATGCATGTCATTGCTTTGATTGGGTGTGTGCTTGTTGATTTGTGACTAAGTGTGACTACCCCCTCAAGCGACGAATCAATGAGGGAATGACCTTCATGAGAAAAGCGACGAGTCGCTTGACCCAAAATGACTTGTGCAAGGGTGCCTTTAGATGGTTTACCATTAAGCATGTGCAATTTCCCGACATTTGGACCTATTTTTGGTGGGTGTTAACCCTTTTGGTGATGCCATAATGGGGTGAAATCATCGAAAACCCATCTTCCCATGGAGCGGTCCGGCTATGGTAGCCTTCTTGGGGAAGTAGGAAAGTGACAATTTGAGCCCCGACATCGATTTTCTATGCCAAGAGGTTAAGTGCAAGAGCACTTGTGTCCGGCAATGCTTATTGCTATGTTTTTGTGTTGCATTTTTGTGATGTTTTTGTTGTTTTGATTTTCTTGCTTTGTGTATATGTCATGATTTTATGTTATGCACAATGATTGATGTTGATGGATGCATGTTACTTTATATTGATGTATGCACATGGTATGATAAATGCAATTTATATGTTGATTTATTTTGATGGATGCATATGTTATGATGAATGCAAATGTTTTTGATTTATATGTGATATGCAGAAATGAAATGGGTGAATAGAATTTGTGATGTTTGGCTATGGCACTATAGACTGTTTAAGACTTTGTGATTTGAGTAGAAAAGACAGTCGATTTGAGCATAAAAGAGGTAAGGTTCTAAAACTGTACCTTTCATTTTTTTATTTTATTTTATTTATTTATTTATTTTTTATTATTATTTTCTGTTTCTATTTTTTTGTCAACTTTTACTTGCTTAGGGAAAGTTGTTTATGCTTGTTTCATTTTTATTAAATAAAATGAACCCCACACACATCACATGGTAAATTAAACCAAGGAGCTGGTCGTAAGACCCCAGCCCTTGAGCAAGACCAACGATGGGTTCATCACCACCTTGGCTTAGCTTTGCATCCATTTCCCCGATTGTCACTGTTGTTAGGCGTAAATCCTGACGAAAGCTGACCGAGTGTTGCTGGGGTGATTCCCATGCGCGCGAGGATAAGTCTTCTATGGTAGGTGTCATTAACAGGACAATCCCCCATTTCGTACCTCCTATGTTCCATGTACCATCTGCTCTCATGTACCTATAGTTTCCCTCTCGTAAGGGCGGGTATATAGAGAGGTTGGTATATCGGTCCAAAAATGGTATATTGAAGGGGCGACCATTTATGGGAGTCATATGAGCCAACATTATGCATTTAAACATTCTTCAAAACTTGCAAAAACAAAACAAAACATCAAAATGCACTAAACCAGTTTAGGACACACTATTAATCCTTAAAAGAGATAATCACTATTTGTGTATGTGTGTGTTCATTTCTGCTTAGTGTAAACAAAAATAAAAATCATCATAAATGAGATAAAAATCTGCTTAGCTAGTAGAGAAGCACCACAATGGTGTACATCCATAGCCAAGCCCAATCAAGGGCAGACACTGCGGAAGGTACACAAAGAGAGGGCGTTGGTCGCCTTCTCTTTAGCCCTGAGGACTTGGCCATATCACCTTGGTGGTCTGGCCTACAAGAGAGTCCGCATTAGGCCACATCAAGAAGGAATTATTGGGACCCTCCTTTTTGGAGTTTGCCCATTCAACACAGCCCCTTTCGGGAAGAATCTTTACATGTAGACCTCGATGTAAATAGAAAATCGCCTTTTGGGGCTAGATCTGAGTGGCCACAGTGCGATGAAGTGCTAGAGAGGCACAGTGTCCATGAGGAGAGACAACATGAATATGGTACCTCTCCTTTGCCTCCCATTAGAACAGAAAGACAAAAACTAGAGCTCAAGGCTCTTCACACAGGGCGAGCTAACTCCGCCCGCACCTTTCAAACCCATGAAAGGGAGTACGAGGAAAGCCATCACATTCCTCTAGGACAACATATAGCATGGGAACCTTGCATTTCTGCACCTGCTAGATATCATGATCACCCATCGAGGCTAGAGCCTCAAGTAAATGTCACCTACCTCGACAGAGGGAAGCGACCCATTGAAATTTTAGATCATCAAGATCAAGGAAAACACATAGGAGAAACATTCAAGCCTCCTAAGCAAAATAGGGTAGACCAAATTGACCCGACAGTCACCAGACATGCCACCCGCCAAGCTCGAATCATGTAGCTTGAGCAAGGTCATCAGGAGTTAGATTACTTATACCGCCTTAATAAAGAGCGCATGCAGCACAAAGTGGATGAGTTGCACTATAAACTCCTTGAGAGGGTGCCAACCCCTCACGCCCAGAAAGCAGAACAATATGAGAGGCACAACCCTTTGGTGCAGGACAGGTCTCTGCGACCTCGTCAAGCTTTGCCTCCAATAACTTATAGACCCGACAGGGAGGCCACTCCTCGAAACAATGATGGGTACCCTCAACGGGGACTCAATCAGGGTCATAGGTCTTGACCAGAGACTCCTCAAGAATTTTGTGAGGAGTATGAACCAGAAATAGAATGGGCTGAAATGCCCCATCAAGAAGGGAGGGCTGCCATTCGGCCACCCCCCCATAGGCATCCAATCTCTCATAACTCACAACAGGAGCAAACAAAAGAGGAAGAAATAAAATCTTCCGATGCATACAGAGCGCTATTAGAGCGTTTGGAGTCTATGGAGACAAAAGCTTCTAGGCATCAAAAGCCCATGTTACATCAACTCCGCAGTCATCCAGTGCATCCCTCAGTGTCCACATCTCTTTACCCCGAACATTTCAAGTTGCCTCAATTGGCAGTCTTTAAAGGTGAAGAGGATGCACAAGAACATGTCACAAGATTCCTGAGCCAATGCTTCGGTATTCAAGATAATGATGCATTGTTGCTTAGGACATTCATAACCACATTTGCGGGCCCTGCCTCAGATTGGTTTACACAGTTACCAAAACACAGCATAAACAACCTAGATCAATTAGTAGATGCGTTTCTTGAATGCTTTGCCTTCAACACAAAGAAGAAGGCATCACAGAGTGATCTGGCCAGCCTCAGGCAATATGAGGAAGAAACAATGGCAGCATACGGGAATAGATGGAGGGCTTTGCTTTCTAAGCTACCCTACCTTTCCCCTATGTCTGATCTCACACATATGTTTGCATGGAGTTGACTCAAATCAATATTTGGGCTATTGTTGCTACAGCAATACGCCAACCTAGAAGAAGCTTTGGCACAAGCCAGAGTTATAGAAGAGATCAAAATAGGTGAGGGCGCAATCGCCAAGGCTAAAAATAAAAAGTGGAACAAAACCACTAAGACCAGGACTACACAATCACAACCCACTGTGGTTAATCAAGTTGCGATAAATGTCCCCAAGCCTGTGCAAGAAATACAGCCTCAAAAGGCTAATTACCAGGCAGTGCCTCCTAGTTATGAAAGAGATAATAAAAAATAGGAGCAGAATCAGCAGCATCACCCTAGGCGCCAATTCATCCCTTATGCGGAGTCTAGGGACTCCCTATTTGACCGCTTGTCAGCGAAAAATTTAGTCACCCTTCCAAAAATCCAAACTGTAGATCCTAACGCTCCCAAGCCTAAGGGATACAGAGAGGAATTATATTGTAGATTCCATAGGTGAAGGGGACATGACTTGAATGGATGTTAGAAATTCAAAGGATTAATCCAAGATTTGATCGACAATAAAACATTGGCCGTGGACAACCCCATAGTGCCAAATAATCAACAAATGGGGGTATTCAAGGACCCTTTGCCTACCCACGAAGCACAGGGAAAACCTCTCCAGGTTAATGAGGTGCGACAGAATCTTCCCATGCAAGGATTTGTGGGAATGATCAGCATAGTGACCAGGAATAAAAAGTACCCATGAGTTGCCCCTAAGGTAGCTACAAGGGAAGTTCCAACAACGTCGCAGCCTCAACAATGCCTTGTGCAGTTGCCTCCGCCTAGACCCAAGGTCATGATACAGAACAAACTCATGCAGAGTTTGTAGACCACATCGGCTAGGCTTTCCATTTACGAGCTTATTCAACAGTTAGCACCCCATAGAGAAGCTCTCATGGAAATTCTGAAAGCCATCGAGTTACAGCCTCACGAAGCAAATTCTTTCAAAAACTTTATGGGACATGTGAAACGATGTACGGAGCCGATCATTACCTTCAGATAAGATGAAGTCAAAACAATATCGAATGACATGGCAGATCCACCCTTACATGTTATCATGCGGGTCAACGGGATCCCGTACAAGAGAGTGTTGGTAGATATTGGCTCGTCCAGTAACATCATTACCACTATAGCACTAAAACATCTGAAGCTGCCAGCCTCTCATATTACAGCCTCCACATACACACTACGAGCATTCAACGATGAAATATGCTCGACAGTCGGCACAATTGTTCTTCCTGTCCAGGTAGGACAAAAGATAATACCAACATTGTGCCATATTTTGGAAGGCGAGATGGCTTATAACATACTGCTAGGGCGGCCATGGATCAGGGACATGAAGTGTGTCCCTTCGATCGCTCACCAGTGCCTAAAATATGCATTTGAAGGAGAAATACATGTAGTCCCGATAGACTTAGAACCCTTCAAGTATTGCAATGCGGTGCAATTAATGCATCAATCAACCCTCCCTTCAACGAATTTGGATTTCTAGTTAAATCCATCTAAACAAGGTCCAATACCGCAGGCACCACTGGTGACCAAAACATCAAAATCCCAGCCAGGTGAGTCTTCATCATCTCGCTCCTTCACTACCAATGCCACCGTCATGGATAAATAGAAGGACAAGGGAAAACAGATACTGGAAGAGGCTCAGCCCCTAGAAGAGGGGTTGCCAACAATATCAACGGTATCAATAGAGGAAATACCTAGCACAACGAAAGCTGAGACTCCTAACCCACAAAACATGGAATGGACTCAGGAAGGACTCCCGTTCCCTCTCTCCCAAGCATCAACAATCACTGTCGAAATGGCCAGCATAGGCCTGGGGGAGTACTTAGTGCAGAATGTTGTGGCAATGCCCACATTAGAATCAGTATAGGACATGGGGAGACCTTGCCTTCCCATAGGAACAATTGTTCCTCTAGGCTACCCACCAAACTAGACATTTTTTGTATGGGGGCCTTGATCATGGTCCTAAACCATGCAAGCAAAAGGAAGAAGATGAAGAGACTTTTTCTAAAAATATCAACTATCTATCAAACCCAAACTTCGCTCTGAGATATCTCGGCCAATGCAATTGGCATGGATATGGGTTAGGCAGATACGATCAAGGGATGCATGTCCTTTTCCAACCAAGATATTAGATGCCATATGATAAGTCGAGAGTAGGGTTCAACCACCCCCTGCCCTTAGACATCTTGGTAGAAAACATGTAAGGCCTAGAAATAGGCAACAAAGGTGGATTGGCATCAGATCCTTATGCCAACCCAAATATAGAATACACATTGGGAGATTACCTCCCATGGTCAACAAACACCCTTGGAAACATCAGTAATCCCTCTCCTTTGCTAGAGAGAGGTGAAAGTTTAGACACTAATCCCCAAAGAGAACATAAACGGTGTCCGAACATATTTTTGAAGTTGTTCCCCTTAGAGGTTCCAGTTGAGTCAATACAGTGTCAAGAGAATTAGGTCCCTCCACCAAGAGTGGAACAACCACAATGGGACTAGATTAATTTGCTGGAACAAGGAGAACCCTCAACATTGCAAACAGTTGTTGAAGAAAATGAACATTTTTGGATTTCCAAAAGTGATTCAGAAGATGAGACTGAGATGAACTATCTCAATCATGTGTGACGGCACAATCGCCCTTTAACTCATGAAGATATGATGGGACAGATGGGCATAAGGTTAGGGCATGAATGGTGGGTAGACCCAACAGGGTGGGACCAAGTGTTGGATCCATGGCTCCAAATTTATGATGAGAATTGTCCACCTCGAGACCCTATCATGACATCAGTGCCGAGGGAAGACCCTGTCCTCCTATTCGCACATAAGGCCGATCCATTCATGCCCATTCCCATAGAGCCAGATCCATAGTATAGGGAGCACCTAGAATGTTCAAGGTATCATACCCGCGGTAATGGAGACCAAATTCATTCCATCCACATGATCTCCATTGATTTGACCGCACCCATCCGCAATCCGGTCGATCCAACACGGTCATTGCATCTAGACACAGATGCCATTGACTGGGATCGTGTCAATTCACCTCTTTCACCATCAGAGTACTGGCCTTTCGGTGAAATGCTTCATTTTACCCCAGGGACAACTCAGGATATTTTTTAGGCTGAAGAGGGACCCGAGGTTCCAAACGCATATTTAAATTCAGCTAATGATATCCATTTGATCCCAACTCCACATCAATTGGAGGATGGATCCCACATGTCAGTCGAGGAGACGATTGACGTAGATATTGGCACAGATCCAATGAATCCATAGATTCTCAAGCTGGGGATAAGTCTTTCCCCTAAAGAGCAAGCCGACTACATTGCCCTTCTCAAAGAGAAGAAGGAGGTTTTTGCATGGTCGTACAAGGACATGCCAGGACTAGACCCGCAGCTAGTCACGCATAATTTAACTCTTGATCCGACAATCAAGCCTGTCAATCAAAAACTACGTAAGATGCACCCAACAGTGGCCTTGATGGCCAAAGACAAATTTCAAAAGCTATTGGATGCATAGTTTGTCATCTGCATGGATTATCCACCATGGCTGTCCAACATGGTTCCCGTCAAGAATCCCGACGGGAGGATTCGCATATGCACCAATTTTCAAGATCTAAACAAAGTGAGTCCTAAGGATGATTTCCCCTTGTCGAGCATCGACGCATTGGTAGATGCTACAGTAGGTCACGAAATGCTTTCCCTCATGGATGGTTTCTCAAGATACAATCATATTCGTATCAACCCTGAAGACCAACTAAAAACGGCGTTCACAACACCTTGGGGGAAATTTTGTTATAAAGTCATGCCTTTTGGCCTTAAAAATGTTGGCGCCACCTACCAACGTGCCATGACATATATCTTCCACGATTACATGCATAAAACTTTGGAAGATTACATGGATGATTTGTTAGCCAAGTCTCTTTTACGCTCAAATCATATCGATGACTTAAGCAAGATCCTCGATCGCCTCATGGAGCATAAAGTTAGACTAAATCCCAAGAAGTGCGTATTTGGCGTCACATTTGGAAAACTCTTGGGTTTCATAGTCTCAAAGCGAGGAATCGAGGTGGACCCAAAGAAATTCAAGGCAATCCTTGAAATGGTTCCCCCAACTACTATCAAGCAGCTCAGAAGTCTGTAGGGAAAGGTCGCGTCGATTAAACGCTTCATAGCGCAATTATCTAACAAGTGCCGACCCATGAACAAATTATTGCACAAGGGGGTTACATTTCATTGGGATGACGAGTGTCAGTAAGCCTTTGACGACATCAAACAATACCTGGATTCGTCGCCAGTATTGGCACCACCTAGACCAGGAGTGTCATTCTAATTATACATCTTAGCTACTGAGGTGGCACTAGGCGCCATGTTAGCCTAGAAGAATGAACTTCACAAGGAATAGGCTACTTACTATCTTAGCCGCACCCTGGTCAGTTATGAACTTAACTATGCATACGTTGAGAAACTCTGCTTGGTAGTGGTGTTTGCTACCAAAAAGCTATGCCACTACATGCTGAGAAACACTACGTATGTTGTGTCTATGGAGAATCCATTGCGATACATGATGAGTCGTACTTATCATAGTAGTCGCATGGCAAAATGGATCATGTTGTTGATGAAATTTGACATTGATTTTATTGGACAAAAATCTATCAAAGGATAGGTCATAGCCGATCAACTAGCGGAGGCTCCTCTTGAATATGATTAGCCTCTAGTCGTAGAACTACCCGATGATGGGGTCTTCCATGTCTCAGAATTTCCAGATTCTGATGAGCCTGAGTCACTGGCCGACATAACCCTATTCTTCGATGGTTCTAAATGTGAGAAAGGTGGTGGCACGGGAATTGTATTATTCACACCGTAGGGTGCTCCAATGCCCTTGTCATTTAAATTAAACTTCTCGTGCACCAACAATAATGCAGAGTATGAAGCCTTGCTCCTAGGTCTTCAGACAGCAATCGCCATGAACATCAAATGACTGAACATCTTTGGTGATTCACTGTTAATAGTCAATCAAGTCAAAGGGGTATATCAATGCAAATGCCCAGTCTTGTAGGCTTATAAAGCCCTTGTGGACAAATTTCTATCAAAACTTGAGTGGTATGACATCGAGGCACTCCCTTGATCATCGAATCGTTTTGCGGACACAATGGCCTCCTTGGGGTCACTAATTCCGCAAGACCTTTCCGGTGATATGACAACCATTCAAGTCAAAACCTTATCACAATCTGCGATGGAGCATGCAAGCTCAGACTTGATGCCAAGAATCCACACGATCCAGATTGAACCATCCTCGGATAAGTTCTTTCGAATCCAAGATCATCTGAAACGTGCCAACTGGGGGTCCTTGTTCTCCGCTACTCCCATTAATAGCAACACAATGCTATTCTTACAGGTTCTATCCCATTCAACGTTCACTAGGGATGAACTTCAAGAGGGATTGGCTATTCATACTGTTGAGGTTTCTGATCAACAAGACAGGTATTTACCCATTAGAGACTACCTCAAGTTAGGTAATCTCTCGCTTGGATTGACTCATGCCGCAAAATGAGCACTCAAGCAGAAAGCGGCTAAGTATGTCTTGATAGGAGACATTTTGTATCGTCGTAGCTATGAAGGAATCCTCCTTCATTGTTTGGACCAACAAGAGTCCACTTGGGCGATCGCCCAAGCGCACAATGGTACATGTGGTGGTCACTTCAGTGGTATGGCCATTGCAAAGCGCATTCTTTGCATGGGCTATTATTGGCCATCTTTAGAGCAAGATTGTTGCGCATATGTCAAGAAGTGCATGAAGTGTCAACATCATGCCAATTTGATGCACGTACCTTCCTAGGCCTTGCAGACAGTCCAGTCTACTTGGCCGTTATTGTAGTGGGGCTTCAATCTAATTGGAAAGATCTCCCCTGCATTGTCAGGCCGTCACACATTTATCATAACGGCCACAGAGTATTTTACCAAGTGGGTGGAAGCAATTCCACTTACCTCTACGACAGGACCCCGCATTGTGGAGTTCATTTTACATAACATCATATGTCATTTTGGTATTCCATCCAAAATAGTCTCGGATAATGGGACGCCTTTCAAGAACAAAGACGTGCGTGCTTTGATCACAAAGTACAAAATTTAGCACAGTTTTTTGACACCCTATTATCTGTAGGCAAATGGGCAAGCAGAAGCGTCAAACAAAATGCTAGTTGCCATCCTTAAAAAGACCATCGTAGATAGTCATAAGGATTAGCACATTCAAATCCCACTTGCCCTATGGGCCTATCGCACTAGCATTCGGATGCCCACTGGGGCCACTCCATTTTTGCTTGTGTATGGCTCCGAGGCAGTCATGCCTCTAGAGTAGGAGATTCCTTCCCTATGCATATCAATGCAAGAGTTCATCGATGATGACTCGTGGCAGGTCTGGTTAGACCAGCTTACATTTCTTGACGAACGACACGTTAATGCTCTCGAGAATTTACGTATTTATCAAGAGCGACTTAAGAAAGCTTACAAGTAGTAATGATATCAAGCATGATTTGAGAAATTATGACATCGAAGTCATCTCCCAAAAGGGATGGGATGAATGCTCTATAAAAGGATGAGTGGTAAATTTTTAAAGAGGTGGGGTGAACTCGTATTCCACCATAATGGGTATAGGGTAACCATGAGGGGTATGGATGACATGTTGACAATAGGTGGATACAAATGAGGTAGCTCCTCAAAGGTCTCATCTAGGAGATGATATGGAGTGAAAGATACCATATGGTACATAGGACTAGTGCTAGGGGTCGAGAGCCCAATCAATAGATCTTTTGGAACAAGGGAAGTAACCTGCCTAGACTCAAAAGGTGGATTAGTGGTCTGAGAAGTAGAGGCACCTATGGTCATGATAGTCCACTAGTCAGCCTTGATGGCATGATGAAGGGCTTCACGTATTTGAATATGCATAATTGGCATGGTAATATGTGTAGTAATGCAATAACAACCAAAAGATGTGTGATCTGGACTCTAGGAATGTTTGTGGCTGAGTGGGGCACTTTATATTTTAAAAAATATAGGTTTGCACAAGGTCATGCGACCCACTTCTAATACCAAATATTCGTACGAGGTCGTGTAAACCACCAAAATAAAAAATAGATGATGGATATGGGATCTAGAAGGTGTTTGTGTGCTCTATGAAAAATATATGACCTAAAAAATAGGTTCACACAGGGTTGTGCAAACCACTCCTACAATCAAAGATTCGCATGGGTTCGTGCGAAGCACTAAAAATATTGATAGAGGATGGATTTTTATTATGGATAACATCTGTGTTCTGTATAGACCTGTTTTGTACCATTTTTGTAGCATAGAAGGTAGGTTTTGCACAGGGTTGTATGAATATATCTGATTGTAAGGAATCCACACTAAGGGGTAAGTACCACCTAAAAATAGACTATGCAGTGTTCAGCATAGGAGTGAAACTGTGGAACAATTGAGGAGTGAGTTATAGCAAGTTTTGTATGCTATTGTAACCACTTTCATGAGACTCAACAATAAGCAAATGTTATTTCTTTTTATTTTTGTGTGTTTTGATGAAAGTATGTATCCACCCTAAGAACAAATCATGAAAATGGGTGAACTCTACTTTTGAATCAGGTATGTCATAGTATAGAACCTTCTACAATGCCCAAAAGTGTACATAATAGAACTATATTTCCAATGGGTGAGTGGCAACCTAGATGGATTTTGGTATAGTAAAATGGTATCCAAAGGGGGGAGACTCAAAATTCTCTAATGAGTTAATATACTCTCATGAAGAGAGGTCGTGTTGTCAATGTGGTGTTATCGGCATACCCATGCTTTCTCTTAACCCCCATATTTAAGGCATCCATAATAATGATCAGCTGCGCACACTAATTATTTTGAAAAGCCCTATGGTAAAGAGGCTTTCTAAAACTACCCACTCTAAAGGTACCTTCTAGTGATTAAATCTGGATAACCAACACTCAGAATGGTAAGGATCAATTGGGTATTAATGCTGAAATAATCCACTTGGGGATACTATGGTGACTAAAATTGGAGGTGAGTCAGTGGAGAGTACAACCCAGACCTCACTGAACTTTGATGTTGAATTGGTGATAAAATCCAATTTATATTAGAAATGAAATCCAGTATTTACACCATTTAAAAATAGGACATGTGTGTATGGTGTTTGTTTGTGTGAGACTATTTTAGAAGCAAAACTACCCTACTTGACTTTGCAAATGAAAGCTATGTTAAGGTGCCTTTTCAAAATAAATATAATTACTTGCATCCTCATGAAAATAAATTTAGGCTAATGGTTTACAGAATGCAAATCTAATTAAGTGTTTTTGAAAGGAAGCTAGTTAAATACTTTTGGAAAGAAAAGTCTAGCTAGATGCTTTTCAAAGGGAAATGATGAGAAAAATAAATGTCTGGAAAGGAATCTAATTTAATACTTTGTAAGGGAAATAATAAGAAATAAATCTAATTAAATGCTTTTGGAAGGGAAATGACACAAAGAGAAATGATAGGAATTGAATCTAGGCTAGAAAGCAGGTGTAAATTTAAATAAAGCAAACAAGCAAATGCAATTTTGTGGAATGCAATCCCAATAGGATAGGTTAGCCTCAAAATAAAGGAAAAACATAAATTTCACACAATACCTGCATCCAAATGTATGCAAAACCTTCTAGTTTACCATTTTCTTTGAAGCTATATTGATTCTAGAGATTCACACCCTAGGGTACGAACCTATCCTCTAGCAGGTGATTTGTACAGGATCATACAAACTAGGGTCCAAATATTGGGATTATTGGTTTTGAGGTCTTCATGATGACTTTGAATCTCTTGGAGTGTTCTAGCATAAGTACCTGCACAAAAAAGGTCCAAACATCAATTTTTAGCTTGGCAAGATAGCATAAAACCCTAAGAGATTTTGCATATACCTGAAGAAAGTAAATTGTAGGAAAATAAGCTAACTACTACCACAAAAAAATACAAGGATGATGTAACCTTTCATACACCATGGTGACAGATGATTGGTGGTCTAGGTACGGGGGCACGCAATACTTAAGAACATGAGGCTCTTAACCTCTCTTGACTTACCTTGCTAATGGTTGTAGGTGTTTGAAACCAATACCTAGGTGTCAGGTATTAACTTTGAGGTATATTGGGGAGTTCACACACCCAAGTTTACTTAGTACTCTCTTTGGAGGCTCACCGGTGCACCAAGGAACCTTTTTCGATTTGGCCTGATATGGCTTTTAGGGTATTTTTGGTTTGGGGCTTCTTCAAAGATGATAATTACCTACCATACAAAAACATGCCACAATTTTTGTTCGAAGGTGATTAAGCTAATGTTTGGTGGGGTCCCACTAGGTGTGCCAAAATGAAACCAAAAAAAATTATACTATAATTATCATTCAAAATCATAGGATCCACTACTTTTGCTATTAAATTATAAAAAGGTTTATAGATTGATATCCTCTTTACAAATTTTGCCCTAAAGGCTACAATGGGGTCTTCCATAAGGAAGCCCTTTTGGATGTGGTGCAAATGCAATAGGACATATCTTCTTTGTGTTCCTCAGTGTAGGTGGGCTTATTGATCTTGTGCCACCATTGGTTGGATGTGTTCTTTGTACTTGTTGAACCTGCAAAATCTTGTTAGCATGTTTAGGTGTCTGCCTTAGTCAAACCCCATGGTTATGAAGCGAAATACTATTGAACAAGATTAAAACATGAAAATTACTACTAAAAACAACATAAAAATATTGAATTAACCCATAATTACCTTATCTGGTGATTCTGGTGTTTGTAGCATAGGTTCACATAGGGTCATGCAAATCTTTTGTGAACCAGCAGGTTCACACAGGGCCATGCGAACCTATCTTTTTTGGACCAAATCTGCAATATGAATTTCTTGGTTGTCTTGGAATAGCTTCTTCTTTTGTTTTTACACAGGTCACCTCCATAAAGTATACTTTTATGGGGTTATTAGCCTGTCTTAATCACAAGAAAACATCATAAAAGCAACAAATCAATTACTATGTATGTATGATGGTTGTGTGGTGGATGTAGGATGAATGTAATGGCTATAGTGATTTCAAAAAAGTTTCAATAAGTAAAATTTGGTTCTTTCTAAAATGGTGAAAAAGACCTTCTATTTATAGACTTGGCCAAGGTGAGAGGGAGGGGATGAGATGTCCCCTGTGAGGTGTCAATGGTGAGGTGTCCACCTAAGAGGTGTCCCCTGAGGTATCCTGGTTCATAAATGATATTGGGTGAGAGAATCCCTCACCCATCCACAAATAATGATGACTTTGTTAAAAATATCCATTTAGCATTAATGAACACCTTTTTGAAAATATCTCTCAATTAAAAGTTCTCTTATGTGCAAAAGTCTTCATCCTTCATTTATAACCCATGGGAGTATGAGGTGGAGAAATATCTGGGTGAGAGGTGGCAAGGCTAGGATAGGTTAGAATAGGTGAGGTGGAAGGCTTAAATTAAACCAAGATTAAATTTAATTAAGCATGTGATTAGCCTTAAAGCAAGTTTTGACCAAAAGGGTTGACTTTTGACCATAAAGTGCTTTTTGACCATGGTGAGGAATTCAACCTTAGTTGAGTTGGGAATGAGGTCACATGAGGACCTAGAGTTAAGCGTAGGAAGGGGCTTAGCTAGCCCAAAGGGGCTAAGGATGATGAATAGTGATTTTGATGAATGAATAGTGTTTTTAGCTAATTTATGCAATTTTTGATAGTTTTTGCAAATTGATTGACCACGAAGATGAGGATATGGACAATGTGTGACTTCTAGGTGTCTACAATAGTTTTGTTTGATATTCTGAACCTTTTCCTTCATGAATGAGCACTATATTATTTTAAGTTTCAGAATATCTTTTGAATGAAATTATAGATCATCATTAGAAGGCAACAAGACTAGAATATTTCTTTACATGCAACTTATTGTGAAATCTAACAAGAATAGGATAATTGAATTGATAATTGTAATATATGAGATTTGAATTCGAACCTTAAAACCAAAATTAATTACTCACCCTTGTAATGGTTACAAGTGGCCTTGAACATTCTAACATCATTTTTTGTATATTTTTTCTTTTCATAATTTGAAGTAAATCAAACAGGTTAGACCAACCTTACTCAAACCTTGGGGAAATTCATATTTCCTTTCAAGAAAGGACATATTGTCTTGATCGTTGGTGCATGTTTACAACTAGGTAGATATATCACTCAACATATCCTTCTATGTTTGTTCTTACAATTTATTTGAATGAGATATGATAGCCATTGTCATCTAATACTATAGATCTCGTGCATTTGATACAACTTCTACTACAATATCATCTCTTTGCATTCATTCTCGATTTTATCTCATTACTATTTTTTTGTCGCTTTCTCTATTTTTTTCACTTTTCAATATCTTACCATTTATCTAGTTCCATAATATTTATGACATCATAATAAAAAATATTTTCATAATCTATTCGTCGATCCCATTCTCTTGATTCAAATTTAATCTTTATGGATTGTGGCAAAGGTTTTAAAATATCCATAGCAACACATATCCAAGTATAAACAACATACATTCCCTCATTAATAGTTGGTCCCTCTTGTATGGACTCCCTTAGGGTATTAAAAGTATTCTTTAAAACATCCTTATTGATACGATTTTAAATCTCCAAAAACCTTGGCCTAATCCTTTTCTTTTAAGAACCATTATATAATGCTAGATCATCTCATCCTTCATAATTGCTTTCGGTGTAACATTTATTCCATACATTGGAGTTTCTATATATTTTTTCTTTCTCTTGTTTTCCATTTTTGCATCCATACTTGTAGTTAGGGCATCTTTCTTCAAATTGGAGCTTTTGAATGTGACTTTTCTTCCATGATACCTAAAGTTTCGTCATATAAATCCTTTATTTTTTTAATTTCCCCAAAGATTTGGAACAAGAAAAGGTTTAGCTCCATGCTAATGCAGGAGCATCTAGGGTAGCACTGCAATCTTGCATCAACAAAAAAGAAAAAAAGAGAAAAAAAAATGTTTAAGTGTTGAAAAGTGTTGCGATATCGCGACATAAAAAGTGTCGCGATATCGCGACATGTTTTTAACAAAGGACGTTGGCAGAAAAGATGTCGCGATATCGCGACATAAAAGGTGTCACAATATCATGACCGAAACAAGACAAAGGACGTGGGCAGAAAAGATGTCATGATATTGCGACATAAAATATGTCACGATATCACGACACAAAATGAAGGAAGAAGTCAGCATAAAAAGATGTCGCGATATTGTGACATAAAAGGTGTTGCGATATCGCGAAACCAAAAACAGAGAAAGACGCTAGTAGGGAAACTATCGTGATATCATGATAGGTTTCATAGGAGAGGCAAGGAAGGCAAAGATGTCACGATTTCACGACTTGAAAGCAGAAGAGCGTACGAAAGACAAAGATGTCACGATTTCTTGACCTGAAAGCAGAAGAGCGTATGAAAGACAAAGATGTCACGATTTCGTGACATGTTGTGATTTTGTGACCCGAAAGCAGAAAGAGCATATGAAAGACAAAGATGTCACGATGTCATGACATGTCGTGATTTCATGACCCGAAAGCAGAAAGAGCATACGAAAGACAGATGTCACGATTTCGCGACGTCACGATTTTGCGACCTGAAAGCAGGAAGATGGAGCAAAGGAGCAGAACTATCGTGATATCGTGACATGTCATATTTTTGTGGTGCAAGTATAGAGAAGGGGCCAGAGAATGAAAGGTGTCATGATATCATGACCTGTCATATTTTTGTGCCCGAAGGGAAAGCCGAAGACGAAGAGTCGAAAAGGCAGACATTTTGAATACTAGGACAATGAAGCAGCATGGGAAGACAAAACGAAAGGTTCTGGAAGAGAAAACAAAGGGCCACTAGCTGGAAATGAAGCGTCACCTGAGAACCATTAAAAAAGAGAATAGAGGCATGCACAGGGGCTGGAAAATTTTGGAACGATAATATATTTCTATAATTTTAGAATTGAGAATATTCGGTAAAGCGCAACTCTCTATGATTTTTGTAAATTCTGCTGTAACAGTAATTCTCTCATGTATATTAAATAAATCAGAACTATTTTTTTTTCTTCTTTGTAATTGTGTGCCTCGATCAAGTGGTATCAGAGCAGAAGTTCCTGAGTGTGTGAGCAGATCGTCAAAAGTGAGGCAGCTTGCACTAGGATCTGTGGAAGGGTTCTGAGAAGAGAGAAGTTTAAGATCCCTGAAGCATGTAAATAGAGAACCAAACATGAGGCAGTTTGCACCAAGATTGATTCAGACTTACGAGAGAAGTGAGCAGAATGCCTCCATAAAAGAACCGTGTCCGTGGGAAAAATGTAGTGCTTGAAGAATATTTTAGAGTGTTGCAGAGGCAAGTGCAAGCCCTACAAGAAGAGTTATGAAGAGGGGTTGAGCCAAAAGGAGAAGACTAGAGTGACGATGAAGCTTGGGTAACTGATGATCCATCAAATGATGAAGAAACATTGGATCCTTCTGAAGCCAGATTGTTGAAAGCCCTATCTTAGGCCGGGAAGATGCCGAAGTTTGATGTCTCTACTTATTCTAGGAATCTCAACCCAAAAGAGTTGATTGATTGGATCAACGATATGGAGGAATACTTTGAGTATGAGGAGGTTGCAGATCCAGACCAGATAAAATTTGCAAAAGCAAAATTGAAAGGCCATGCTAGTTTATGGTGAAAAGGAGTACAACTCAAAAGAAATAAAAATGAAAAAAAAAGATAACCAGATAAGATCGAATGGTGGAGAAACTAAAGAGATAGTTTATTTCCATAGATTACGAGTTGGATCTATTGAGGAGGATGCAAAGTTTGAGATAGTCAGGCAAGTCTGTCCAAGAATACACAGAAGAATTCTACAAGATCTCCATCAGAACTGTCCATTCAGGGGCTAATAAGGAGAAAGTAGCCAATTACATCAATGTGTTGAGAATGAACATTCAGGAAGAACTCAGCTTGATCAAAATAGCCACCATAGAAGATGCGTATCAATTGGCCTTAAAGGTTGAAGAGAAACTAAACCAAAGATTTGAATGCAAACAGAGAGGAAGAGATCGTGGTGGAAGAACCGGTGGAGCAAATTACAAAGACTAGAAGAAGATTGGGGAAACAAGCAAACCCCAGGAATAGAAAAAGGAGAATATCTATCGCCCGCGTGATCAGAACAATGGCTATCAAAGAGGAAGAGATAGACTTGGACATGGGTATGGAAGATGGGTATTCCATGGAACCTATTTCCAGTGTGGAGAAGAGGGACATCGATCATATGAGTGTCCTCAACACCAAGAAAGGATGGACAAGAGACCTGAGGGTCATGCCAAAGCTGCTGTGGCATATGAAGGTGCAAAGTTAGAACACTCTGAAGAAGCAGAAGGAGGAGAAGTGCTGAAGATGAGAAGAGCACTGTTGAATGACGAAAAAGAACTAGAACAGAGGAAGAGTCTGTTCTGCACAAGGTGCAAATGTGCAAGGAAGGTCTGCAATGTTATCATTGATAATGGTAGCACAGACAACTTAGTTTCAGAAGATATGGTTACTAAGTTGAAATTGGGAAAGAAGAAGCACCCACATCCATATCGGATTGCGTGGTTGTAGAAAGACCACAGAGCGCTTGTTAGTGAACAGTGTTTGGTCAAATTTCACATTGGGAATTACCAAGATGAGGTCCTATGTGATGTTTTGTTGATGGATGCTTACCATTTGCTATTGGGAAGACAATGGCAATTTGACAGACGTGCAGTGCATGATGGGCATGCAAATACGTACTCTCTGACAAAGGATGGAGTACATCACAAATTGAAGCCACTGAAAGAAGTGGATGAGAAAGTCTGCAGTAGTGCCAGAATTTTCCTGGTGGATGGCAGACAGTTTTTGGATGGTCTGAAGAGGGATTTGATGTGTTATGCATTAATCCCTACTATTAAGAAAGAACAGTACACAAATGTTCTAGCAGAGGTCGAACGCCTGTTAGAAGAATTTCTAGACATTATATCAGACAATGTGCCTGAGGGTTTACCACCGATGAGGAAGATCAATCACCATATTGATTTGGTACCTGGATCTAGTTTACCCAACAAGGCAGCCCGCAGAATGACTCCTGTGGAAAATGAGGAGCTAAGCAGGCAAGTCCATGAGTTGTTGAAAAAGGGGTTGATTCAAGAAATCTTGAGTCCATATGCAATACCTACAGTACTAGCACCAAAGAAGGATGGAGAGTGGAGGATGTGTATAGACTCCCAAGCTATCAACAAGATCACCATCAAATACAGATTTTCATTGCCAAGGATGGATAATATTATGGATTGTTTGAGTGGAGCCAAGTACTTCACCAAGATTGACCTAAAGAGTGGCTATCATCAGATTCGGATTAGAGAAGGAGATGAGTGGAAAACTGCTTTCAAAACCAGAGAAGGTTTGTATGAGTGGTTGGTCATGCCATTTGGACTAACCAATGCACCAAGCACATTCATGCGGTTGATGAATGAAGTGCTGAAGGAGTTTTTAGGCAAGTTTGTTATTGTCTATTTGGATGACATTTTGGTATTCAGTAGAACCCTGGAAGAGCACCTGATGCATATCAAGAGGGTTTTCGAGAAGTTGAGGGAAGAACAGTTGTTGATCAACTTGAAGAAGTGCAATTTTATGAAGGAGTTGGTATACCTAGGATTTGTCATCTTAGTTGAAGGTCTGAAAATGGACCCAGAAAAGGTGAGGGCTATCAATGAATGGCCTACTCCAAGAAGCACTTTTGAAGTGAGATCATTTCATGGTCAAGCCAATTTTTACAAGAAATTCATCAGAAATTTTAGCAATATTTGTGCACCCCTTACGAAAATAATGAGATGGGATAGGAAAGACTTTAAGTGGACCTTAGGAGCAGACAAGAGCTTTGATATGTTGAAGATGAATATCACTGAGCAACCTGTTTTAGCACTTCTAGATTTTAACAAGGTATTTTAGGTGGACTGTGATGCCAGTGGCAGTGCCATAGGAGCTGTACTGTGTTAAGAAAGCAAGCCTGTTGCTTACTTTAGTGAGAAACTCAATGAGGCCAAGAAGAAGTATTCAGTGTATGACCAAGAGTTCTATGTTATAGTTCAGGCCCTGAAGAAGTGGAGACATTATTTGTTGCCAAAAGAGTTTGTGTTATATACTGATCATCAGGCCTTACAGTATATAAATAGCTAGGGAAAACTGAACTAGAGGCACTTGAAGTGGGTTGAGTTTCTGCAAAGTTATTCCTTTGTGTTGAAGCATAGGAGTGGAAAGTCCAACAGAGTTGCAGATACCTTGAGTAGAAGGCAGAGTTTGCTGACAAAAATGAAGGTGGAAGTGTTGGGATTTGATGAATTGAAGGGTTTGTACCCTAAAGATCCCAATTTTGCAGAAGCCTAGAAGGCTTGCTTGGCACCAGTTACCTTGGACAGAACCAAGTGTTTGGATTTTTTGATCCAAGATGGAATGTTGTTTAGAGGAAACCAATTATGCATTCCAAGAAGTTCCATGAGGGAAAACCTAGTCAAAGAAAAACACAGTGGAGGATTGGTTGGGCACTTTGGTCAAGATAAGACCATTGCCTTTGTGAGAGAGAATTATTATTGATCGCAATTGTAGCAAGATGTGCAAAAATTTGTGCAGAGCTGTAGAGTCTGTCAGATGGCGAAAAGTGTGAGATAGAACATTGGATTATATCAGTCATTACCTATACCATAGAAACCATGGGAAGATGTCAGCATGGATTTTGTTCTTGGTCTACCAAGGACACAGAGGGGAAATGATTCCATATTTGTGGTAGTTGATAGGTTTTCAAAGATGGAAAATTTTATCCCTTGTCAGAAAACTAATGAAGCAGTTCATATTGCAGGTTTGTTTTTCAAAGAGGTGATACGACTGCATGGTCTACTGAAGAGTATCATTTTCGATAGAAATACCAAGTTTGTTGGGTATTTCTAGAGAACCCTATGGAAGAAACTAAAGACAGATTTGAAATTCAGTTCAGCATACCACCCATAGACATATGGGCAAACAGAGGTGGTAAACAGAAGTTTGGGTAACCTATTGAGGTGCTTGATAGGAGATAAGCCCAAAGGATGGGATATGATTTTGTCGCAGGCGAGTTTGCATATAACAATTTCATCAACAGGAGTACCAACAAATCTCCATTTCGGATAATATATGGAAGCGAGTCCAAAAAATGTTTTTGAGTTAAGGAAGTCGAATACGGGGGAAAAGTGTAGTGCCGAGGTCGAGGATTTTTGCGAGCATCCGAAGAACTCGCATGAAGAAGTGAAGAAGCATATTTCTAAAATGAATACGCAATATAAGACGAAAGGCACCGAGAAGCGACGGTTTAAGGAATTTGAAGTGGGAGATGAAGTGATGGTCCATCTGAGAAAAGAAATATTTCTTTCTAAAACCTATAACAAACTAAAGATGAAGAAGTTTGGACCGTGCAGAATCCTAGCAAAATAGGATTTAGGCAATGCGTATGAAGTAGAATTGCCAAGTGGGTTAAACATATCACCCATGTTTAATATTTCAGATTTTGTGAAATACCGTGAAGGGGATAGTAGTGAGACACCAAGTGCAGAGTTGTGGAGTATTCCAGCATGTACTCCAACCATAGATGAGATAGAGGAAATACTGGACACAAGAGAAGGCGGAAGTACCAAAAGCCGACGATATTTTGAATATTTGGTCAAGTGGAAGGGCAGACCGACAGAAGATGCAACTTGGTGGACAAAAACGAAGGTGGATCGCTTGGGTCTTCCTCTAATAGTTTAGAAGTGAGGATCACTTCTCAAATCAACCCCGGGTGTCTGATGCAGGAGCATCCAGAGCAGCACTGCAATCTTGCATCAACAAAAAAAAAAAAAGAGAAACAAAAATGTTTAAGTGTTGAAAAGTGTCGCGATATCGCGACATGTTTTTAACAAAGGACGTTGGCAGAAAAGATGTCGTGATATCGCGACATAAAAGGTGTCGCGATATCGCGATCGAAACAAGACAAAGGACGTGGGCGAAAAATATGTCGCGATATCGCTACACAAAACGAAGGAAGAAGTCAATAGGAAAATATGTTGCGATATCGCGACATAAAAGGTGTCGCGATATCGCGACACAAAAACGGAGAAAGACGCTAGCAAGGAAACTATTGCGATATCGCGATAGGTTTCATAAGAGAGGCAAGGAAGGCAAAGATGTTGCGATTTCGTAACCTGAAAGTAGAAGAGCGTACGAAAGACAAAGATGTCACGATTTTGCGACATGTCGCGATTTCGCGACCAGAAAGCATAAGAGCATACGTAAGACAAAGATGTCATAATTTCACGACATGTCACGATTTCGCGACCCAAAAGCAGAAAGAGCGTACGAAAGACAAAGATGTCAAGATTTCGTGACATGTCACGATTTAGAGCGTACGAAAGACAAAGATGTCACGATTTTGCAACATGTCACGATTTCATGACCCGAAATCAAGAAGATGGAGCGAAGGAGCGGAATTGTCGTGATATCGCGACATGTCGTATTTTCATGGCGCAAGGACAGAGAAGGGGCCAGAGACCGAAAGGTGTCGTGATATCGCGACCTGTCATATTTTTGCGCTCGAAGGGAAAGCCAAAGATGAAGAGTCGAAAAGGCAGACGTTTCGAATACCAGGACAATGAAGCGACACGGGAAGCCGAAATGAAAGGTTTTGTAAGAGGAAACGAAGGGCCACTAGCTGGAAATGAAGCATCACCTGAGAACCTTTAAAAAGAAGAACAGAGGCATGCACAAGGGCTGGAAAATTTCAAAACGATAATATATTTCTGTAATTTCAAAATTGAGAATATTCGGTAAAGCGCAACTCTCTGCGATTTTTATAAATTTTCTTTGTAACAGTAATTCTCTCATGTATATTGAATAAATCAAAACTGCTTTTTTTTCTTCTCTGTAATTGTGTACCTCGATCACATGCTTACTTACACTTGCTTCCTATTTGTATGTTTTTCCTACACTTCCTCGAGAGGCATTGGCTCTTAGCTCCTAGCTTCATTTCTTATTTTTTATTAAATTTATAGAAAATATTATTTTTCCAATTAATTAATTTTTTATTATAAAAAATATTAACAAATGTGTTTCCATGTAGATATAAATATTTATTTTGAAATTAATTTTAATATTTTTACTCTAATAAAATTATCCTAAGATAGTTATATAAATTAAATTATTATTATTCTATTTTACATTGGTTATAGAAAACAGAAATTGGTGCTTGAACAAACTCTATTAACAATTATAAATATATCACTAACATCACCCTAATTTGAAAGCCCAAATTTTTAATTACTTAATATCATGATGGTTAATACTTATATATTATTTATTATTTTCAATTAAAAATAATTAATTATAATATTAAAAATATATAAATTAATTTATTTTTTAATCAAACAATTAAAAACGTTATTATAAATATATTTATATTAACTACAATTAAATACTAATAGTAATATTTAGATAATTCAAAATGCTTCTCCAATTCCTAATTGATTGAGCTTTGAAATATTTTACGAGAGACAGAAAGGCAACACCCTCTAAGAAACCACTGCATCGTGGGTGGGCCACGAACACCGTTAAAAAATCAACGTACGTGAAATGTTTTCAAGCGTTGAATATTTTCTTCTGACCGGATCGTGTATTGACAAGGCTTTAGTTTTACGTGGAAAAACGTGAAAATAAGAGAACTGGTCATAATTTCTCCAAGAGAGAATTATTTCAGAATTACCAAGCAGAGAGAAACATAATGAAACCGAATTAGCAAGCAGATAGAAATAGAATGAAACACGTAACCTGCCTTGAACTCTATTTTCCCATCCACGTTTTTTTGGAAGGTGACCAAAACAGGGAGAATTTACTTTTTCTCCTTCAAACTTTGACTAGGATGAAAAAATAAATAATTCCAAAATGTCATACGTTCAAGATCTTTATTGACGGTGCTAAGAACAATTCCTCGTAGGTGGTGATGATACGATGCTTTTTCGTATAACACAATGAAAGAAGATAACGGAATTTAACATTGCCTTTTCTTGGATCCTACAGTACAGACTCTCCTTAACGTTGATGTCCACAGTTGCCATCCTCAACTTCCCGTCTACAAACCCCTTTATGGAGGGCTTTCAAAACACGTTCTCAATGACGAAACTTAGCTTCAGTCATACCAAAATATTCCACGTTGATTTTTCAACACTAATTGTGGCGGGCGCAGGACGGAATTGTTTCCCTATCTCTATATATGCATTTGCAAGTTACTCTTCATTCTCACAAGCGAACTACATCCCTTCTCTTATATACGCCTTACCCTTGAGATTTTAGAAGCAAAATCTTATGTTCTACTGATCAACGTGTGAAGCGTTATTAGAATTGATCCATATTTCTCTTTGGTATCGATAGAAAAAAGTGTTCCAATGAAGAACATTTCCTCCTCGGCTAGGAAAGGTCTCAAAGGTCTCCAATTACTGGTTATTTTCACCGTCGTAGCATTGCATGTTGAAGAAACGCATGGACGTAGAACGCTCGAACGAGAATCCGGGCAGGGGAAACATTTAGCTCTAAGCATGGTCGATGTAGACCTAGTGAGCTCGGAGATCGGTCACGTGGAGCTAAAACGTCCAAATGAGAAATCCAGCACGCTGAAGATTAATAAGCTACCTTCAGGTTCAAGCCCCGGAGTAGGCCATGCTTATGTGAATGCAGGACCTGTGAAGACTAGTTCGAGAGCAAACATATTGAATGATAAACTTCCTTCGGGTTCGAGTCCCGGTGTCGGCCACGCATATATTGACGCCAGCCCCGTGAAGGCGAGTGAGGCAGGAGTGGGTCACGGATTTATCAATTCTGGGCCTGTAAAGACGATAAAAATGTTTGCTATCAATAAACTGCCTTCGGGATCGATTCCCGGTGTCCACCACAGGTAAGTTGATGACCTCGTTCAAAATATTCGAGCACTTGTGAATTGTATAAGGTAGACTACATGTGGAGCAGGTGACAGGTAGAAAGGCTCTCTGAGTTTGACTAATAGATGATAGATTAAGTCCTAGCAATATTTCAAAATCAGGCTTGCCAAAATGAGGACTTCTTTGGCCATGATATACACATCCCCATAGGGTTGAGGACGTAGAAGCAAATTGTCCGTTCATTTAAAACACCAAATTCAGTTACAAATTCTTTCAATTGTAATCTAGTATAAAGCAATTGGTTTCAGTTCCCGTTATAGAATTTTGCGTTAATTACTGTTTATCGTGGGTATATATAATCTTTGTTTGAGACACTATGTGTTTCAGTAATGCTATGTGTCGTTAATTTGAAATTAAAAGGATGTTATAAGAATCATGGACAACGTGGAGTAACTAGCTCGTTATTTTCAGCATAATATGCAAAAACATATGCTAAGTTTCGCCTTCATATTTATTCAAACGGGTACTTTTGTATACTTTTAAAATATATATATAACAACCTTGCATACCAATCTTATCTACATCCTATTGTTTCTCAACATGAGAAAACTACTTCCGCTTTGAATGGTTCAAGGATGTCGTTACGATATAAAAAGTTAGTGATAGTTTAAAAAAAAAAAAAATTAAATATTAAATGGAAATATATATTTAAATATTTTGGTGGTGAATATCAATACAAAATAAAAACCATGTTTTCAATGGTTTCGATTACAAAAATATTTTAGTGGTGAATATCAAAACAAAATGGAAATCATATTTTCAATGGTTTATTTGTGTAATCTATTTTCAATGGTTTATTTGTGTAATCTATTGTTCAGAAAACTTTTACAATAACTTGGGCAAGATAACATTAGTATAAGAAGTTTCGAGGAATGTGTGACATGCACATAATATTACGCAAGTTATTGATTGTTCCACTTGTTCAAAGATAATGACCTGGAATTTTTTTATTAGTTGTTAAATAAAACATATATCTTAATAGAGGCTAACACATAAAAAATAGAATATCATTAATTTTATTTTAAATTTTTATTTTATTTTTATTTTTAATTAATTTATTTTTAGATGTTTATTATAATTATGTTATTACATTATTTTAAAAAAAAAATCAAGTTAAGTATCTTAAATATAATATTGATATCTTAACATCATATATATAAAAAAATGTAATAACATTAAGAAAGAAGATATTCATATTAGTTATGCGAAATAAAAATATAAAAAAAAAAAATAGTATTACATTAATAAATTGAATCTAAATTATGAACATAACCAAAAGAATTACACAACTAAATCAATTAAAATCTAGTTTTCACTAACTAGAAGAAAAACTAAAGTCATTTTTTATTATATACAGGAATCGAAAAAACCTTTGGATAATATGCCTTAGGACTAACTTCTATGTAGCTACTATAAACCTTAGCTTGATGGGTAAGACAAAGACCTTAACCCTCCATGAAATCAAATTGAAATAGTCAATTGTCAAGCTAAGATAAAATCAACAAGACCCTAGCCCTCCAAGAAATTAAATTGAAGTAGTCAACAAGTAAACAGTAAAATGCTATCCTTAATTGTCAAATTTGTTTCACCCCGAATAAATTTGTCTAACAAACCTTAAATTCGGAAAAAAAATTTTGCAGAAATTTATGAATTCTCTTTTTACCATCCCGAATAAATTGGCCAAACAAACTTTAAATTCGGCTTGGAAATTTTTTATTGGAGAAATTTATTTTCTAGTTCTATATGCGGCCATCTGAATGTTTGAAGTTGCAACGCAGTGCAAACTGTCGGACATAAATGCGAAATGGAAGAAGGTGCAAGCGGATCGGCATCGACATTACAAGGGCGAAAAAAGAGCCATATGAATTTACGGTCACGAACCGTTGCTCAAAGTGTGGTGTGGAGCATCTTAATTTGTTCGTGAGCACAAATGAGAATTTGTAAGTAAAATCATTTGCGCGGGTCAAACGGTGTATGATAAAACAACCCGATGAGGTTACATTTGTTGCTGTAAACTTTGTAAACTTTATTAAGTACAAATGCCGGACCTCGAATCCCCATGCATATACATATTTTTTCACTGAGTATCGTAAAAAGTTGACAACCTTTACTATTAAATATAAATAATATTTAATATTAAGTGAATACCCAAAATTAAACCTTTATTATTTTTTAAAATAAAATAAAATTAAGTTTGAAAAGATTATGATGGATGTAAATCACACAATAAATGTCACAATTAGTAAAGAAACAGATTATGATGGATGTAAATCACACAATAAATGTCACAATTAGTAAAGAAACATATCAATGGCATTTATATCGATTCTTGTGTCATTAAATTAGTAAATGAATATAACCCCGGGTAATTGGATTGATAGAGGAACAACCCAAACTAATTGGGTGTTGTACTAAGCCAATGACATTAATTAGATATTGGTTATGGCTGTGACCTAAAATAAAAAATATATATGTATATTTATAATATATCAAAATTTATTTCGAATTCTTTAAAATGTAAATTCGAACTTCAAGAGTTTTGAACTCGAATACGAACTTAATAACTAAACTGCTATCCATCACATCATGGTTTGAACTTAGGCCTCTTAAAAGTAAATCTAAAGCCCTAACCACTACATTATCCCAATAAGGACACATGTGAAACTAAAGTTGAACAACACTTCAAAAAAACTTGGTAAAATGAATATGTCTCTTTTGCATAAAAATAATAGAAAAAATATTTTTTTCATAAAATGAAAGTTCTAGGCAGACATTAAAGATGCATATAAAAACACTTAAAAAATAAATTGGCTAACAAAACATTTTAAATAATTTAAAATGTATAAAATAAAGACTCCTCATCAAAATTAATAAAAGAAACACCTTCCAAATGATGAAAAGAGGATGTGGATAATTTTTATTATAAATTGTTATATTTTATGGTAAACTAATTATAATAATCTAATTTCAATATATCACATATCAGTATTAAAATAATATTAAAATAAAGTATTGATAATTATACATATATCATCTAATAACATTTAAATCATAATATTTACCTCAAAAATCAATATATTTTATCAATTAAACTTTAAATATAATAAAATTATTTATTATAAATTTAAAAATAATTTTTTATAACACAAAGTTTTCACCTGAATTATTGTATCACTCATATATCATGATTCCTCACAATAAATATGAAACCCAAAAATTACTAGAATAAAAAATACGCTTATTTGAAAACCAAGCTCATAATTTTTATATTTAAATAAAAGGTCATTTCATATGATTTTTTAAAACGGTCACTTTTAGGCCAAGACAATAATATGATATTAAGTGATCAGTCAACATATATGCAATTGACAAGATCATTCACTCGCTTAGATAACTTAGTTAAAAGTCACAAACTTTTAAAAATAATTATTGGGTAGAAGGTGAATGATATCTCCAGCTAATTCATTATATGTGAGTATATAAAAATAGGTTTAGTGTAGTATTTGTTTGTAAATTATTTTATTTTAATATTTAAAAAATTAAAATTTTGTTAAACTTTTATTTTAAATTATAAAAGTTTTTTAAATAAATAAATAATAGACTTAAATGGATTACAATGAAATTGAATTACATTTTTAACGTGTCATTATTTTTTTTTTGTAATAAATTGACTTATTTGCCTTAAAATGTTGTCTTAAATTAATTTTAAATACTGCAAACAGTTTAAGGAGCTATTGCCTATAAACGTCTCTTAATAAATGTTGCCCATGTTTGGATTGGAGTGAGGAAAAATATTAGGTCCAAATGCATAAATCAGGTTTAACAATGTTCTATTACTATTATTAATTAAGATACTCCCTTCATATATTTTATGGAAGACATGCTAGGGGACAACTAAAACTCCCTTCATATATTTCATACGTATTAATGAGCTTTGTCTAGGGTTTGTTTTTTTTGTTTTGTTTCTATTTCTATGCTGATTTGAGTGAGTTTGTGTATAAATCGTGGTTGCAGCTGCTATAAGGCCTTTGCATTTTGAGTACTTGGAGTTCATATTTATGAGTGTAGTGTATACATATTTTGAGCACTTGGAATTCATATTATTTTTGTTGTTTTAGTGTAGTGCATACATACAATGCTCTCTAAGATGTTTTCATGAGAGTACGTGGAGTTCATGTTATTTTTGTTGCTTTAGTGTAGTGCATACATATAATGCTCTCTAAGATGTCTTCGTGAGATTTTTTTCTGCTCACCTAATTTTAATTTTATTTAGATATAGAACTCCAAGCATGGCCAGTGGAAGCGAAAGAAACATAAATGAGCAGTGTTTTATAGCTGTTCCTTGTTCATCTCCAAATCATAAGCCAAAATTGTAGCAAGCATAAAGAAAAGATTAATATTAGCATATACATATGAAGAAGGAAGGCTATGAAGAAGGAAATATATAATTTTGTGGTAGCATGTGACACTTGTCAATAGATGAAAGGTGAAACGATACATTCTTGAGGAACTCTCCCAATTCCTAAACAAGTTTGGATAGATGTTTTAATCGACTTTATTGAAGGGTTACTTAATTTTGTTTGTAAATTGTTTATTTTGTGGTAGTGGATCATCCTTCGAAGTATGTTCATTTTTATTCTAGTCCTTCTTCTTCTCCTTCTCTTTTCTCTCTTCTTCTTTTCTTTGCTAGTTGTCATTCTTGTGTTTTATTTCTTCCTTCCATTCCATCCATGCATTTCATATAGTCTTGCATTAAGATATATTGCATGCATAAAATATTAAAATTAAATCTAATTAAATCAAATTGCATGCACACAATCACACCAAAAATATAAGAAGTAGCTATGTATTACTCGATGAGAAAAAGAGAGCTACATTAGTGTCTGGGTAGTGTGCCACAGTCCAATACTGATACACTCAACCAATCCCTAGGGATGCATACCATAATCAAAACTAGCATGTCATCCCGATCCCTAGCCCTAGATATAATAGCCTATCTCCTCTACTTCACCTAGAGGAGGAAGTGGTACAGGCAACTACATACCGACAAACGGTGAAGCTGAGAATGTTCATGATCGAGACTATGACTTGCTAGTTGACTAGAGAGACAAAGGGAGTGTCACTCTTTGCCCCTCTAGTAAAACCTAGAATTACATAGTCTCTCTTTGCCCCTCTAGTAAAACCTAGAATTACCTAGTAAAATTAGACCACTAAATGGCCACCTCTAGCCTCTAGTAAAACCTAGAATTACCTAGTAAAATTAGACCACTAAATGGCCACCTCTAGCCTCTCCCCTATCCTCTATAGCTCTACTTGTAGCAGGCAGATCCTATCGCTAGCCTAGCTACTCTCGATGATATCCATACCCTCTTCCAGAGCCCTCTAGCGCTTTGTGTTAGATATTATCTATCTTTTATGAAGTTGCATCCCTCTCCCTATCTACAATATTTAATGAGCCTCATAGTCCCTCGATCCTCTTGGACCTGCCCTCTTAGAGTATGTCCACCTATCTTTGCAGAGTCGCCACCTATGCTTGTAGCACCTCTACCTCCTCCCTTAGATTCCCTTATCTTGAGGCCTAGCCTTGGTCAGCTACTATTGATGTGGAGGTCTCTGCCAATCCTTATCATCTATGGAGGTAACTCTAGATACTCCTACCTTCCTGGTCCTTGTAGTGTTGGTGTCCTCCATAACTAGCATAATATAAACTCGAGCCTCCATCTATTTCAGACCTCCAAGATATTACTATGCCCTCTCTATGACGCTATAAGCTATCTCTTGAAAATCTCACTTCATGCTCAAGTCCATCACCTGGTGCCTCTATATCAGAACTGGTATGGAGACCCTTAAGGGCATGAATCCTTAAACCACGCATTTAGGAGAAGGCCACTCCTACATCATCCACCATGGGATCCATGTAAGGAGGATCAACCAAGTCCTCCTCTACCCACTTAGCCAAGTTATCTTCACCTCCCATCCTTGCTGAATCCTGGTAGACTCTAGGGTACCAGTAATCCTTGAAGTCTGGTATTTCCTATAAGATCCCAAATTGCCTCAAGATTCATTCACATCGAAATACTTATAGCTCTCCTCTCTTCATAGTAACCCACCTGATCCTCCTAACCCTTATAAGCTATATCATATCCTCAGCCCATCTTGGGTATATACGCTAGGATCACCATATAATCTTGGCCTCCCTCAACTCATCTACAACCCATATCACTAGTGGTAGGTGTCTGGCATAGGTCATCATCTACTCTAGGGATATGGACCATCTGTATATTGTTGGTAACTCTAGGCTGGGCAATAGTCCTGATAGTGCATTCGGTCTTCGCATTGCTATGTGTTCCTAGCTCCGTACCTAGAGCAAATTCATACACACTAATCATGTATGTCACTTGTACACAATATTGTAAAACACTGTAGTTTCATGACCAATAATGCACCAACAAAGAAACCGACCATTCTAACACTGCAACCACACTTGCTAATGATAAAAAAACCTCAAAATATTATATTGGGTTGTCCAACATATTCCATTGATGTTTTACAACTTTGATAACTTCTTTTTTTGCTACTTTGACAACTTCTTGATGATTTTTGTAACTTTTGCAAATTTGCACGAAAAAACTATAACAAACTTCACCTGAACATCACAAACATTCTCATAAGAAGTGAACACCATTGTACATACTTCGAACAAACTTTGAAAAACTACCCACTACATCAACCTATCAATCTGAGTGTGTTGACAATAATGACAATACTATCAATGCATCTTGCTCAACAATCTCCCCATTTGGAATTGTTGGCAACACATGCATAATTTCATATAACTCTTCTCCCCCTTTGACAACAAGACCAAAGGGTTGCTGCAAACTCCCCCTAAGTCCATACACACCATTCTCAGGAAAAAATTATTACACTTAGCAAAAATCAAAAACATGAGCAAAAAGATAAACAAAGATACAAATGCTCCCCATGAGAATGTGATCCCGATAGCTAGTCAATACTTGGGAAGTGTGACCACTCCCAATTTCTTACGAAGGTACTCAAAGACTTCCTTGGTCAATAATTTGGTAAAGATATCGCTACTTGCTTTGTTGTTGGAACAAAATCCAACTTAACCTCACCTTCCGCAACTTTCTCTTTCAAAAAATGGTACCAGATAGAAATATGTTTTGTGCGAGAATGCATAATCAGATTCTTTGAGATATTGATTGCACTTGTATTGTCCCACATGATTGAGATGAGCTCATTGAAACTTAGTCCAAGATCCTTCAAAGTTTATTTCATCCAAAGTACTTATGTACAATATGATGTCGCTACAATATACTTTACCTCTGCTATGGATAATGAGACTGGCTTATGCTTTTTGCTATACCACGCAATAAGATTATCACCAAGATAGAATGCACCTCCACTGGTGCTCTTCCTGTCATCTACACATCTTTCCCAATCTACATATGAATACGTAATAAGGGTGATGTCCTTACCTTTTGGATATCATAACCCATACTCCATAGTACCCTTGAGGTACCAAAAAATCCTCTTCACTACTATCACATGAGTCTCCTTGGGACTAGCCTGAAATTGTGCTACCACGCATACGGCCTGTAAAATGTCCAGTCTAGTAGCTGCCAAGTATAGTAAGCTCCCAATCATGGATCTATACATAGTTTGATCAATAGGTGGAGACTTGTCATCCTTGCTCAACTTGCAACCTATCGTCATGGGAGTTATAACTGGCTTGTAATCCTCCATTGTGAACTTTTTAGTATCTCTTTAACATATTTTATTTGAGAAATAAATATGCCCTTCTCCTTTTGATTAACTTGCAATCCGAGAAAATACAAAAGTTCACCAATCATTGACATTTCAAACTCTTTCTGCATCTTATTTACAAAATCTTTACACAACTCATCTTTGTTGTTGCCAAATATGATATCATCTACATATATAACAACAACAATATGATGACCATTTTCTATTTTGACATACAAATTACTGCCCACCATACCTATCTTGAACCCTTGTTGAGTAAGATAATTGTCTAGCCTTGCATACCATGCCTGGGGTGCCTGTTTTAAGCCATATAATGATTTCTTCAACTTGCAAACCAAGTTGGGATCATCACCAAGCTGAAAACCATCTGGTTGCTCAATATAAACCTCTTCTTCAAGTTTCCCATTCAATAATTCTGATTTCACATCCATTTGATAAACTTTGAAATTCTTGTAAACTACTAAGGCAAGAAACATTCTAATTGCCTCTAGTCTGGCCATAGGTGCAAAGGTTTCCTCGAAGTCAATACCTTCAAATTACGCATACCCTTTGCATACCAATATTATTTTTTTCCTGACTAATTGTCTGTATTCATTCAATTTGTTCTGAAAGACCCATTTAGTACCAATTACATTTTTATTTGCGGGTCTTGGTATTAACTCCCAAGTCTTGTTTTTCCCGATCTGATCTAATTCTTCATTTATTACCTTTACCCAACTTTCATCTTTGCTTTCTTTGACAACATTTTTGGGCTCAATGATGGATAGTAAAGAGTAGTTACTTACTAATCTTCTTCTTTTCTAAACACCAACTATGGGGTCTCCAATTATTTGCTCTCTAGGATGATATTTATGCCAGCTACCTATTTTGAATTTCTTATTTTCTTCCAATTTTGAGTCACTTTTCGAATCCTTTGAGTCAATTCTTGATTTATTTTATGTTTTCTCTTCCTCATCTCCCTCAATGAACTCTTCATAAATTAGGTAGTTCTCTTCATGGCTAATTACTCGTTCCCTTCCTTCATCAACTTTAACATCGACACTTTCCACAATTTTTCTTAGCCTCTTGTTGTAACATTTGTAAGATTTAATTTTTGATGAATAGCCAATAAAAATACCTTCATCCTCTCTACCTTCAAACTTACTAAGGTTTTCTTCAGTTCTTTTGATGTAACACTTGCTGCCAAAAAATTTAAAATATCTTGCTATTGCCTTTTTACCGAACCATGACTCATACAGAGTTTTGCTTTCATGCGTTATCAAAATGCACCTATTTTGGATGTATACCATAGTATGTACTGCCTCTTTCCAAAATATATCTGCTACTTTACTCTCAGTCAACATAGTCTATGCCATTTCCTGCACTATCTTGTTCTTTCTTTCTACCACACCATTCTGCTGAGGTGTCCTAGCTGCTAAAAATTGTCTCTTGATGCCATATTTTTCACAATACTCTGTAAAATCCTCTGAAATGAACTCTCCTCCTCTGTTTGACCTTTAAAATTTAAAAAAAATTCCAGTTTTATTCTCAACTTGGTTTTTGAAAAACTTGAACATATCAAAAGCTTTTGATTTATGCTTCAAAAACAATACCCATGTCATCCTGGAATAGTCATCTATACACAACATGAAATATTTGTCATCGTTTATGCTTTAAGTTGTCATGGGTCCACACAAATTAGTATGTACTAGTTCCAAAGTTTTGCTCATGTAGTACTCTTTTGTTTTAAATGAGACTCTAGTTTGCTTCCCTTTTTTACACGAAGCACAAATGTTATTAGATGGTTTGCCAATGGTGGGAATATCTATCACTACTTTCTTTGAACTGGTTTTTACTAGATTGTTAAAACTGATATGACCAACCCTCTTCTTGTTGTCCAATAAAGCAAGCTCCTTTTAAAGTCTTTGAGAGAGTGTATAGGTTGCCATATATCCTTGATCCAACTACTATCAAATTCCCACTATTTGCCTTTATGATTTCATAACCCTGCTTCTTAAAGATCACATCATGATATCAGTCACAAATTTGACTTACCCTCAATAAGTTATTCTTTAGACCAACCACAAACAAGACTTTTTCTGACATAATTTTTTTGTCATTGATCTTAACTGAACCTCTGCAAACTATCTTAGCTCCATCATTGTTTCCAAATTTCATTGAATCACCTTCATATTGCTGCAGCTTCTCAAATTTTTGTTTGTCACTTGTCATATGAATGGAGCATCCACTATCAAGTATCCATGGTGCAGATTTATTATGCGCTTTAAATGTCGTATATACGATCAAGGATTCCTTTTATTCCTTAGGTTGCTCTTTATCTTTCCACTTCGGTTTGATTATATTTTTGGGCTCTTGTTTTAGATTTTATTTTTCAGTAGCTTGTGCATGTTTTTTAGGAAATTTTCTATTTTGTCTTGTTCTATTTGGCTGAATTTTCTTCCCTGAAATTGATTTGATACAAATGTACTTCTACAATTTCTTGCAATATACCCAAAGTTATGACAGTTATAATATTCTACTGCATAATCCACCAAAGGTGAAAAAAATTTCTACTAGCAATTCCTTGGTCCTACATTATACATGCAATCTGAAATCTTATGTCCATAACCATTGCATTTAAAATAGTAACCAAAAAAGAAATGATTGAACTTGGGTGGTGGTCTTTTCCATGTTGTTGTAGGAGCCATAAATCTTATTCTTCTTTGATGTGTGACATTAGTGAAACCATCATTGTCACTTCTCCTTTTGTGCCTTGTATTATTGCTTTCCTTTGCTTGATTAACATGTTTCTTTTCTTCATTCTTTGTGGATTCTTCATTTGTGGCCTTTGATCCATTTGATGATTCTTGTTCGTCAAAACCCAAACCAAATTTGATGCTTGTAGTCTTTTGGTTCTTTATGATATTATCCAGATTTATAGAACTCTCTTCACATTTGTGATAAAAGCTAATTTTCTGATTCATTTCTTCTAGCTACATCCTTAAACCAAAAATCTCTTCTTCTAACTTGCTGTAATAATCTATTTTCATGATTATTTGCACTTTGAGATATTCAAAGATCTTTTTGGATTCTTATATCCGCACTTTCAAACTTTTTATGATTTCATTTGCATCCTCAAGCTTTCTTGAAATTTTCTTATTCCTTTTTCTTTGTCTTCAATTCATCCGAAGCTATAATTTATTCCTCTTTCAAATTCACTTCTACGTTAATTTCTTCTTCATCACATTCCTGTTCTTTTTCTTGTTTTTCTTCTTCGAATGCCATGAAAATAGCTTCACTAGTTTCTTTATCAGAATCCTCACTGGAGCTGTCTTCTAATGAACTAACATTCTTGGAGATGAAACTTTTCTTCTTGAAGTTACCTTTTCTGAAATTTGATTTTTTCTTCCAGTAACTTCTTTCTATGTGCGATCCTTCATCACTTCTGTTCTTCTCATTAAGTGGACATTTAGCTGCGAAATTCCCAACACCTCCATAGTTGAAAAATTTAAATGGTAACTTTCCTCTGTATTTTCCTTTTTCCTTTTTCAATTTTCTTACGAAGTTAGCTTCCATTTCATCTAACATTTCTTCTTCATCTGACTCTGGTTTCATTTTTGCATTTTTTTGAGCTTTGAATGCAGCTTCTTTATCTGTAGATTTAGCTTTTCCTATTCTCATTTCATAGGCGATTAAAGAACCATACAACTCATCCATAGTAAGATTATTTAGATCTTTAGCTTCTTCTATTGTAGAAACTTTATAATCAAACCTTTGAGGAAGAGATATTAATAACTTTTTGATGATTATCGAGTCTTTGATTTCCTCTCCAAGTCCTTTAATAGCATTGATTATTTCATTTACTCTTAACAGGTAGGCCTCTATATTCCCATATTCATTCATCTTTAATCCTTTAAATTGAGCTCGATGTGTTTGTAACTTGGCCTCCTTTATATTATCGTCTCCTTCATAAATGCTCTTCAGTTTATCCCATATTTCCTTTGTCATTTTACAATCCATAATCTTTACTAGTTCGTTGTCCACTAATTCACACATGATAGCATTCTTTGCTTTTGAGTCATTCTCAAATAGTTTCTTACCAGCAACATCGATTATAGGAGTGGTGGGTGGTGTATATCCACTGCTTACTGATTTTCAAATATCATATCCCAATGCATGAAGATATGTTTACATCCTAATTCTCTAAAAAGCATAATTAGTTCCATAAAATAATGGTGCCTTTTTTAAATAAAAGCCTTCACCTCCTGCCATTGTGTCACTTCTAAGATCACCCTAGCTAGTTAAGCCTATTCAGGGACCTCGCTCTAATACTAATTATTGAACTAAGTGTGACACTCAGAGGGGGAGATGAATCGGTGTGTATTAAAAATTTAATCTAACTATGAAATAAAATCAAAATAAGAAATTACACAAACATGTATCACATAACACCAAATTTATAGTGGAAAATCAATGTGGAAAAACCACTGTGCCAATGGACTGTTTGGACTCCATCCAAATCCAGCCTAAAAAATGTTTGGTCTTTACAATATTTTTGTAGCACCAACTACAAGGAATGACACCAACCAACCCAAACTTTAGCAGCACCAACTGCAAGGAGCACCGACCCCGATCACCAAGCACCCACTTGACAAAAATAACAACCATAGTAAAAAATATGATCTCCATTCTGAAATACCCTGAGTGGTCTAGCTCATTGCTTCTCTCTATACATCCACTCTAACTAATCTCATCTGATATGAATCTAGATCTCACACACTTCTCTGTACTCACTCTGACTCCTTTTTAAGAAACTTTTTTTTGCAATCCCTTCAACTTCCAACACTTCAACTTCCTAATAAGTTTCAAGTTGCAAGATGATTGCTTCAGCATTCAATATTGTATCCCATGGGAGACATAACATTCTTTTAGATTTTAAAATTCTTCACATGCTGGAAAAAGAATAAACTCAAATGGATTTACGGATCAAAATTTATGATCTTTTTAAATATCACTTTTATTTTGGAGAGGTATTTTGTCAAATAGTTCACGGATAAAGTGTTGTGCACATTACTCGTTCTCACACTTGGAGGCCTCGAAATTACTCCGACAAAAAATAAAATATGTTCAATTCTATGAGATATATGTGAAACAACACTTAAACGACACATTCGACAACAATAAAATATGAATTTGAGTATTCGAGTGCAAAAGCACTTGGCTGCCTAAAACTGGAAAAAGTGCTATGGAGGCATTTTGCAACTACTATCATTTCTTCCTATGATTTCCGTTCGGGATGAAATTTCAAATATAAGGTCTCTGTATATTAGAATACCTACAGTAAAATTTTGAATTTTTATTCCTTACATATTTCTTAATATACCTCCGACAAAGTGGCCTTTGATGATTTTACACCTGTCACATCAATTGGAAAAGTGCTTCAGAGCCATTTTGCAACACTCACCATTTATTCCTCCAGATTCTGTTTGGGCTAAAATGTAAAACTTGAGATCTCAGTATATCCTGCTACTTCCAGTAAACAATTTGAGGTCCAATTCCTCATGGATTGCTTTATATTCCTCCCACAAAGTGGCCTCTAATGCAAATTTTATAGCTGTAGTTTCATGACCAATAATGCACCAACAAAGAAACCGACCATTCTAACACTGCAACCACACTTGCTAATGATAAAAAAACCTCAAAATATTATCTTGGAATGTCCAACACATTCCATTGATGTTTTACAACTTTGACAACTTTCTTTTTTGCTACTTTGACAACTTCCTAACGATTTTTACAAATTTTGTAAATTTACACGAACAACCTATAACAACTTCACCTGAACATCACAAACATTCTCATAAGCATTGAAAACCACTGTACATACTATGAACAACATCTGAACAACTATCCACTACATCAACCTATCCATTTGAGTGTGTTGACAACAATGACAATATTGTCGCTGCACCTTGCTCAACAACATCATGTACAAGCAGGCCAACACATATGGACCCCACGCAAATGACACTCCCTTGTCTTGTATGTCTGCCACTACATCCACCCTCATCCATTGCATATATCACCTACTCTTGTGGCACATCAACTATCCTACCTCCTCCCCACAAAGCATGATTGTTAATGGGTTCACCCCATATCACCCCACTAGGTCATCTACGACTATGGTGCTCTCTCACATCTGGTGGATCCAATCTCTTAAAAATTACTACAAGGTTGTCAGCCTCTCTTGCACTCTATAAAATATCATTCCACTTATAGGTATAAGCTTGAAATGTTTCTTAAACAAATTTTAAATACTTTAAATAGTTTAAAGAGCTATTGCCAACTAACGTCTCTTAATAAAATGATGCCCACATTTGGATTGAAGCTTTGAAAAATATCAGGTCCAAATACATAAATTAGGTTTAACAATGTTTGATTACTATTCTTAATTAAGATACTTCTTCATATATTTTATGGAAGACATGCTAGGGGACAACTAAAAATAAGGTTGAAAGGAAAACTCTAATGAACAGAGCAAATCTTTTTTTTCCCTGAGAAATAAGGTGAATGGAAGTGTTACCATAAAATGTGAACAAAAGCAAATCATACAAGAAGGTACCACATGAATTTTTTGAAACTAGCAACTTGCTATATACTGAGGAGCCTAATTTTCACGAGTCCTTGGCAACTCGCGATAAACTCAGCAAAAACTCAAAAAAAAAATTGAATAAATAAGTAAACAAACAAATAATTTTTAAACCTAAGGTCACAACATTAGGCTCCCAATTCCGTGAGGAAGGAGACACATAAGATCACCACAGAAAGGAGACACATAAAATCACCATCTTCCCATTTTAGCTTACGAAACATTCGAAAATATATAAGGAAATAAATTACGGGGAACACCATTGACATGCTGACGATAGCGACATCGATAGAAATTAGCATTTATGCATGATGTCGCACCTTTCTAATCTCAGCCGCTCACGCCTCGGCCCTTAGAATCCATTTATACATAATGTCGCACATTTCTAATCTCAACCCCTCATGCCTCGGCCCTTCAAATCCTTTGACTTAGAAAACGAGATTTTTCTTCCCATCCCAATGCATTAAATGTACCCCCAAGCCCTGCATTTTATAAGTTATATATAATATTCATGAATGAGACTAGGCAGCATGTGTAGAGGCAGACATAAGCACCACGCATATGAGTCACTGAGGTAAGCACCACGCGTATGAGTTGCTACATAGCTACGCACATATGTGTCCAATTGGTGTCTAATTAAGGGCAATGTGTTAAGGATCTGAATCACTGTGAGGTCCAATCAATTATGGCTTTTAATGAAGTTTCTATTTTTGAGTTTGGAGAAATCTCCTTTTTATTTTTGTGTGAGCCATGAAGTGGATACTTGAGTATATGACTCCTCTAGGGTGATTTTTTTTTTGGAGTCAGTATCTGTATAAATAGTGGTTGCAATTGTTGCAAGGCCTTTGTATTTTGAGCACTTGGAGTTCATATTTATTAGTGTAATGCATACATATTTTGAGCGGTTGAAGTTCATGTTTGCTTTAGTGTAGTGCATACATACAATGCTCTCTAAGATGTCTTCATGAGAGTTGTTGATGTTCACCTAATTATAATTTGATTTAGATATAGAATGCCAAGCATGGTTAGTGGAAGCGAAAAAAAATATAAATGGGTAGTGTTTCATAGTTGTGCCTTGTTCATCTCCAAATCACAAGCCAAAATTGCAGCAAGCATAAAGAAAAAGATTAATATTAGCATATACATATGAATAAGGAAGGGTATGTAGAAGGAAATACATAGTGGTAGCATGTGACACTTGTGAACAGATGAAAGGTAAAACGATGCATTCTCGAGAAACTTTTAAGTCATTATCAATTTCCAAATAAGTTTGCATAGATATTTTAATGGACTTTATTGAAGGGTTACGTAAGTCTGATTATAAATTGGTTATTTAGTTGTAGTGGATCATCCTTTAAAGTATGCTCATTTTTATTCCTTCTCCCGTCTTTACATGGCCTTCACCATTGCTCAAATTTTCCTTGATTCTATATTTTGCCTTCATGGCATGCCTACCTCCATTGAAATTTCTATCTTGCTTGAGCCAAAATAGTTATTGGATCAGTGGACACACACACTTTAAAACCATGCTACTATGAGGTTGTTGTTTAGTGGTGTGGTCTACAACCCAAAGATACTACCTAGGAGTCTCTCCACTAGCTCCAACACCAGTTTCCTCATATATATCTTTGAGGATAAAGCTTTTATGAAGGGGAAGGACATCTTAGAACCTCATCCTAACATTATTTTTGTAATTCTCAATTGATTATGTCATGACCAATGTCCAACATGGAGATCCACTTATAATGCTATTTTATAATTCTTTTGTAATGGTATGTGGTAAGTAACGCACCTAGACAAATGGGACCATTTCTATCAAGAATGTAACTGATGTTTAGTAAAATATTCTAGCTCAAGTGGCATTTTGCATGTAAGCCAACTCTTGAGCTTAGGATTAGGGTTTCATGAAATATTTTTTGTAAAGGCTATGAAACCATGTACGAATGCACATTTTTGTAAACTAATGAAATATTGAAGGAGGTTGCCCCCTTGAAGAAGCCCACGATTTAGATTCATTTTGTAAGATTAATTCAATTTTACAATTACTTTTTTGCATAGTGTGTTATGTTATTTGATAAAATTTCTATTATTTTTAATATTTGTGTGAGTGAGCTTTGTTTTAATAGTAGGTTCCTCACATCATTCATGTGAACAAAGGAAAATATTGGCATGCAAAAAAATTCATTATACAAAGCTAGATTATACAGTTGTATGATAGAGGATGTCATACAAGGAATATACCATACAACAAAGAAGGTCATACAAAGAAAACATCATATAATAGCAAAGAGTTCAATTGAACGATTTAATGGAATAATAGACTATACTAATCCGAGATCATATGAGGAGGAAATGAGCCATATAGATAGACAATGATGTAATCATGTAAAAGTAAAAAGGAATAGGAAAGCTTTGTGTTGCTCCTACATCATTTTGGTATCAAAGCTACAAGAACTATGAGGATTGATACATGAATAATAAGAGATGGCACAATGAGGAAGAGAAAAATCACAAGGCCCTCAATCCATACATGTAGATGAGATGATGATAGGAATTATCCTGAGGTTAGATGCATTTGAAAATATAAGTGACAGTGAAGAGAGGAAGTGGACCAACAACAATTTTGCAATGAAGGATAAGAAGGATACTTTGAGGAAATATTACTCTGGAAAATTTCTAACAAGGGTAGAAATTAAAAGTTAGGAACACCAACATATGATGGAAGTTTAAAACCCAAAGAACTCATTCTTTAGAGTGTAGAAATAGAGAAATATTTTATTTTGAATGAATAGAAGACCTCAAAAAGGTGAAGTTCACCTATATAAACTTAAAAGGGCATGCAACCTTATGGTGGGACCATGGTCAAATTGAAAGATAGAGAAAATAAAAACATAAGATTAAGACATGGGAGAAAATGGTTACCAAATTGAAGGTAAAATTCTCTCCATTGGATTACCAATTGAGTCTTTGTAGGAAACTCGAAAATTTTAGATAAAAACAATTGAGTGTGAATTATTACACACAAGAATTTTATAGACTCGCCATTCAAGCTAGTCACATGGAAGACAATGAGGGGAAGGATTCGAAGTATATCAATGGACTATAATTGTTCATACAAGATGAAATAAGTATGATAAAAATGAGGATGATAGAATAATCCTAGCACTATACTTTAAAGTCAAAGTAGAAGTCACAAAGATAACAAAATAATCAAAGAGGAAGAGGATTGTTCTTGTGTTAATAAGGATAAACAAGTAGTAGAAGAGGACAATAAAAATCAAAATGTGAAGCTAGTACTTCTCACAATGAATTGAGCCAATATACTAGAGTAGGTGGAGACTTCTTTGTAGGGGAAGGGATAGAGGATTCCCTAAAAAGTTTTATAATATGCGAATATGGTTATCAAGTATTTGAATGTTTGACATCATAACAAAGTAGCAATAAGGAAAGGAAGATCAGGAGCCGTATTTCACAAGTAGAAGAGGAAAGTGTTTCTTTTCCAAGACACGTGGAGGAGCCAAAACAAGTTGAATCTCTCATAATGAAGAGATTAATACTAAATCCATAAAAGAGGCAATGTGAGCCTATTCAAAAGATAAGTCTTTTCATATTAGTATGCAACTTAAGGGGTAGATATTGTAATGTTATTATAGATAGCGGAAGTACATATAATCTAGTATTCAACAAGATGGTAGATAAATTAAGATCGAGGAGAATAAAGCATCCCAATCCATACAAATTTTCTTGTTTGAAAGAGGGATACCCAATTTTAGTCATTGATCAATGTTAGGTGAAATTGCAAATTGGATCTTACAAGGATGAGTACCTATTTGATATCATAGCTATGGAAGTTTTCCATGTGTTGTTGTAAGGACCTTGGTAGTTTTATAGAAAAGTGGTAAATGATGGTAGCGAAAAAAACTACACTATTGTGATAGATGGTAAGATGTATGTATTTATTTCATTGAAGGACAAGGATAAAAGAGAGGACAATGGTCCAAAAGTATGTTTGAATTTTGGAAAGTAATTTTTGAAGGACACGACAAATAATGTCAAAAAGTAAATGGTCCAAAAGTATGTTTGATTCAAAAAACCAATGTACAGGTAAATGTTCAATCCATATTGTATATGGAGTATGCATAAGAGGAATATATGAGTTATGAAAAACAACCAATTTATAGGGGCCAATAGCTATAACAAAAGAATTTGCATACTATATTCATGATTTGTATTAGGAGATGAGAAGTGATTTAGAAAAGAGTGCAATGACATATAAATAACATGTTGATCACAAGTTAGGAGAGCTAGAATTTTAAGTTGGATATTTTGTTTTAGAACATTTATGAAAGGAGTGGTTCCCAAAAGGTACTTACAATAAGTGAAAGTCAAAGAGATTGGAGCCCGTAGAGTCTTGAAGAAGTTTTTTCACAAATGCTTATTAAATAGAATTACCTAAAGGAGTGGATATACCTCCCCTATTCAATGTAGCATATATACCCTTACTATGAGGGATCGACTAGTGAGCAAGATAGTGCAATATTAGAATTTCCAAAGATCGATTGGGTATGATAGTTTCCAAATAAATAATGAGATGGAATTGAGGCAATCATAGATTCTAGAGTAGCCAAGGGAATAAGAGGCAAGGCATATCATGAATATTTGGTAAAATGGAAGAATCAAGTAATTGAGGATGCAATGTGGATGAAAGCATATAATATTACCAAATATGGAGTTCAAAGTGAAGGTTTGTAGAGTGTTCATGGACCATTTATTTTACAGGATAAGTATGATGCATGAGCATCCTGAAAATAGACAATTAACAAAGTTGAATTGTAGTAAAATTGGAATGCCAATTGTTCAAACGTTATGTAAATATCTTCAAAAGATATAAATTAAGTGTTTTTCATAGAAAGAGGGAGGAAGATATGGGGTCTTAAAACTCAGTTTTGTATTCATGATGAAAATAAATAAATGATATTTTACCAATAAATCATTGAGCCTTCATTGTTGTTGAATGTATAAATATTCATTTTGATAGATTGTGTGTTTTGCTAGTTTCTTATTTACAAGATATAGAGACAATTTTGAAGCAATGGAGTCTGGGTAGAGGAGAAATGTGTTGTAGGTGTCTTTCAACTAAAGATAAAGTGGATCAGTTCTAAAAAGGAATTATATATTTAAAGGGAATAGATAATGTTAGAATTTCACAATAAATGATATGCAAAGTATTACACAAAAGATGAAGAGAAGAGTGGAACTGATTGATTTATCTCTAGGATCAACTTTGTATAAATAGCAGAGTTGATCATTGAGAGCCGTTGGATTACAAAAAATCATCAAACCTGATGAAGACACCACTAGGAGTTCTCCTGACACATTGAGGAGTGGAAACTCAAGTGTGTATCCTAGTGAAACTTAAGAGAATATTCACTTATTCTAACACCCCCCTTAAGTGATACTAGGGGAGATTCTACAAATGAGTCCCGATAACAAGGCCTGATTAGGTACTCATGTACAACATGGATAGTTTGTGGAAAAAACCCCTATGGGGAAAAACCAACTATCATCCCTTTGTTTTGAAATGATGGTAAAAACCCAATGGGAAAAGCCACCTAATCAAAAAGCAAAGAAGTATGAAAGAGGTTTGTATTTGGATGGTGAATATTGTCCTCTTTAACAAATAAAAGACGAGTCCCAACAACAAGACCTTATTAGGTACTCATGTACAATATAGATAGTTGGTGGAAAAAACCCCTGTGGGGAAAAACCAACTATCACCCCTTTTTTTTGAAGTGATGGTAAAAACCTAGTGGGAAAATCCATCAATCAAAATCAAAGAAGTGTGAAAAAGGCTTGTCTTCGGATGGCGAAGATTGTCCTCATATACAAAGAAATGATGAGCAGGGTTATGCATAGTGGCGAATATTCACCAATTTGGCAAATATTAGGATTTTCAAAATTGAAAATTGGCGAATATGAGAACCCTCGACGTCGGCCCATTCGCCTAAAATTTTTAGGACCAATTTTTTATTAGGGTCAATTCGCCATAATATATATCCAAACATAGGCATATTTGTACTCGTTGGAAAGATCTTTTCAATCCTGATCTAATGGTGGTGTTTTTATGAAGTTATAAGATGATTTAATAGGTCAAAAAGGGATCCAAATATGACCTTACATTTTCTAGTACAAGGGGACTAGAACCCCTCATAAAACCCCTGTATTTTTAACTCAACATTTTTGAAAGGCATTAGTTCAATTGGTTAGATTCCTAAACTTTGAAGATAGAGAACGAGGTTCAAGTCTTGCCAACAATACATGGTTCAATAGCCAACTTGTTGTAATACCACTCTACGTTGATGATGTAATATGAGTAGGGCCTCTTTCAATTCCGTATATCTATCTATCTATGGGTAGGGTATAAAGCCTTTCAATTCCGTATATCTATCTATGTAGTTAAGAAGAAAATCTATAAAATAATGTGAATTCAATCCCCACTTCCACTTGATCCAATTTTAAATTTCCAAAAATCTTGGCATAACCTCTGCTTTTAATAACAATCATACAATGCTAGATTGTTCCATCTTCTGTAATTCTTAATTGATACATTTCAGGTTGAGCTTTGAAATATTTTACAAGATAGAGAAAGGCAACAGGCTCTGAGAAACGACTCCATTGTGGGCCACGAACACTGTTTGAAAATCAAACGTGAAATGTTCTCAAACGTTGATTATTTTCTTCTGACAGGGTCGGGTGTCGACAAGGACTTAGTTTTACGTGGAAAAACGTGGCAATGAGAGAACTGTTCTCTGGACTCATGGCGATTAATTTCCACATCGGATTTGCAATGTCCTCGTTGATTTATTGGCAGACTTTCATAATTTCTCTGAGAGAGAATTATTTCAGAATTTGTCGGCAGATAGAAACAGATCTAAGGGAGTCTTACCTCATGTACTTTTGGAATGAAACACGCAAGCTGCCTTGAACTCTATTTTCGCATCCACGCTTTTTGGAAGGGGACAAAAACAGGGAGAATTTACTATTTCTCCTTCAACTTGCTATTAGGATGAAAAAATAAATAATTCTAAAAATGCCATACGTTCAAGATCTTTATTGACGGCGCTAAGAACAATTCCTCGTAGGTGGTGATGACACGATGCTTTTACGTCTTAAAAAAATATTGGTCAACCCAAAAAATTTGAAAAGAAAAAAAAATACTAATCAATGTTGACGGAGAAAAAGTAAATTGTCCATGTTTAATTACCTTCGACAACAGGTGGGTCTGAAAATAGAGTAAGACGAGCAGGTCGCATGCTTGACTGCATATATACATAATTGAGGACAGACTCCACTACTCAAGTGCTATTTGCCTCGTAATTTTGTAACAACTCTCCCCTCACATGCATAGAAATTGCGTTAGACGTTTCTAGCCAAGTCTTCCACTCGCGTGCCTGTGACTTTTTTTAACGTTGAAGTCCACAGTAGCCATCCCTAACTTCCCGTCTACAAACCCCTTATGGAGGTCTTTCAAAACACGTTCTCAGTGATGAAACTATTCCACGTTTACTTTTCAACACTAATTGTGGCGGGCGCAGGACTTGTTTATGTATCTCTATATAGGCAGTTGCAAGTTACTCTGGATTCTCACAAGCGAACTAAAGTGAGGCGTATTCTCACAAGTTACTCTTAAATACGCCTTACCCTTGAGATTTTAGAAGCAAAGTCTTATATTGTATTGATCAACGTGTGAAGCATTATTAGAATTGATCCATATTTCTCTTTGGTATCGATAGAAAAAAGTGTTCCAATAAAGAGCATTTCCTCCTCGGCTATGAAAGGTCTCCAATTACTGGTTATTTTCACCGTCGTAGCATTGCATGTTGAAGAAACGCATGGACGTAGAACGCTCGAACGAGAATCCGGGCAGGAGAAACATTTAGTTTTAAGCATGGTCGATGTAGACCTAGTGAGCTCGGAGGTCGGTCACGTGGAGCTGAAACGTCCAAATGAGAAATCCAGCACGCTGAAGATTAATAAGCTACCTTCAGGTTCAAGCCCCGGAGTAGGCCATGCTTATGTGAATGCAGGACCTGTGAAGGCTAGTTCGAGAGCAAACATATTGAATGATAAACTTCCTTCGGGTTCGAGTCCCGGCGTCGGCCACGCATATATTGACGCCAGCCCCGTGAAGGCGAGTGAGGCAGCAATGACATTAGAGGATAAACCCCCATCAGGCTCAAGTCCGGGAGTGGGTCACGGATTTATCAATTCTGGGCCTGTCAAGACCATAAAAATGTTTGCTCTCAATAAACTGCCTTCGGGATCGAATCCCGGTGTCCACCACAGGTAAGTTGATGACCTCGTTCAAAATATTCGAGCACTTGTGAATTTTATAAGGTAGACTACATGTGGAGCAGGTGACAGGTAGAAAGGTTCTCTGAGTTTGATTAATAGATGATAGATTAAGTCCTAGCAATATTTCAAAATCAGGCTTGCCAAAATGAAGACTTCTTTGGCCATGATATACACATCCCCATAGGGTTGAGGACGTAGAAGTAAATTGTCCGTTCATTTAAAACACCAAATTCAGTTATAAATTTTGTCACTTGTAACCTAGTATAAAGCAAATGGTTTCAGTTCCCATTATAGAATTTTGCTTTAATTACTGTCTATCGTGGGTATATAGAATATTTATTTGAGACTATGTGTGTCGTTAATGCCATGTGTCGTTAATTTGAAATTAAAAGGATGTTATAAGAATCATGGACAACGTGGAGTAACTAACTCGTTATTTTCACCATAATATGCAAACACATGCTAAGTTTCGCCTTCATATTAAATTCCAATGGGCTCTGATCCCCATTCAAAGGGTTCTCATCCCCATTCAAATTTTTGTATACTTCTTAAATATATCTAACACCCTTGCATACCAATCTTATGTACATCCTATTGATTCTCAACATGACAAAACTCCTTCCGCTTTGAATGGTTCAAGGATGTCCTTACCATATAAATATATTTTAAATTATTTAATGTATAAACTATTAACACAGGAATTAATTAAGCTTGAGATAAGCTTTTAAAAAACTAAATTAAATATTAAATGGAAATATATTTTTAAATATTTTAGTGGTGATATCTATATATAATGGAGACCATATTTTCAATGGTTTAGATTACAAAAATATTTTAGTGGTGAATTACAATACAAAATGGAAACCATATTCAATAATTTTATCCGGAGATAACTTTTTACAATAATTTGGGCTTTAAAGATAACATTAGTATAAGAAGTTTCGAGGAAGGTGTGACATGGCATGTATTGATTGTTTCACTTGTTCAAAGAGATGAAGATGATGATGTGGAATTTTTTATTAGTTGTTAAATAAAACAGATATCTTAGACATGTAAGAGAGGCTAACACATAAAAGATAGAATATCATTAATTTTATTTTTAATTAAATTTACTTTAAATTTTTATTTTATTTTTTATTTTTAATTAATTTTATTTTAGATGTTTATTATAATCATGTTATCACAATATTAAAAAATATATTTTTAAGTTAAGTATCTTAAATATAAGTTTGATATCTTAACATCATATATCAAAAAGTGTAATAACATTAAAAAAGAAGATATTCATATTTGTTATGTGGAATGAAAATATAAAATAAGAAAACAATATTACATTAATAAGTTCAATCTAAATTGAAAACAGAACCAAAACAAGCACACAAATGAATAACCAAAAAAAGCACACAAATGAAAATATAAAATATAAGAAAAAAAAATGTTTATAAATCAGTTAAAATCTAGTTTTCACTAACTAGATGAAAAACTAAAGTTTTATTTTTTATTATATATGGGAATCGAAAATACCTTTGGATGATATGGGCAAGGACTAACTTGGATTGGGCTACTATAAACCATATCTTAATGGGTAAGACAAAGTCAACAAGAACCTAACCCTCCATGGAATCAAATTATTCATGGAATCAAATTGATGTAGTCAACTAGTAAACAATAGACTGCTATCCATCAACCCATCCCCTTTTGGTTACATCATGATTTGAACTTGGATCTCTTGAAAGTGAGTCTAAAGCCCTAGCCACTACATTATCCAAATAGGGACATATGTGAAACTAAAGTTGAACAACACCTCAAGAGACATGGTAAAATGAATATGCCTCTTTGCATAATAATAGTAGAATTTTTTTTTCATAGAATGAAAGTCCTACAAAGACATTAGGGATGCATATAAAGACACTTAAAAAGTAAACATGTTAATTAAACATTTTAAATAATTTAAAATATATAAAATAAATATTCCTCATCAAAATTAACAAAAGAAACACCTTCCAAGAGATGAAAAGAGGATGTGGATATTTTTTTTATAAATTGTTATATTTTCTCATAAACTAATTACAATAATATTATTTCAATACATCACATATTAGTATTAAAATAATATTAAAATAAATTATTGACAATTATACATATATCATCTAAAAAAAATTAGATTATAATCTTTATCTTAAAAATAAATATATTTTATCAATTAAAATTTAAATATAATAAAATTATTTATTATAAATTTAAAAATATTTTTTTATAAAATAAAGTTTTCACATGATTATTAGATAATAAATATGAAATCCAAAAATGACTAGAATCATTAATAATTAAGAAGAGAAATACAATTTATTTGAAAACCAAGCTTATAATTTTTATATTTAAATAAAAGGTTATTTCATATAGTTTTTAAAAATGATCACTTTATGGATTGTTTGATGGTTGGACATGATTAGGCAAAGACAATAATATGATATTAAGTCATCAATAAACATATATGCAATTGACAAGATCATTCACTCGTTTAGATAAAAGTTACAAAATAAAAAAATAATTATTAGGTAGAGGGTGAATGATATCCTGAGCTAATTCATTATATGTGAGCACTAATTGTCATTTTTTTATGTTGGCAAAAATTTATTGAATCAATAAAACCATACAAGAAACAAAGAATCCCAAAATAATAACCCTTACAAGGGTCAACTGAAAGATACCCCCAAAACCACTGAGCACCTCCACTAAAAGACACCCAACAACAAAAACCTCAACTAGGAATATCTGAAGCAAGAAAATTATCAATATGATGAGAACAATCCAAGAGGATCGAATCCCATTCCCTAACATTCGATTCTTCCTGAATCTCAGAAACCCATTTTACTAAGCAATTAGCCACACTATTCCATTCCTTGAAAAAATGAACAAAGGAAATAAACTCTAGATGTCAACAAATTTGAATGATCAATTGAGCCACTAACAAAAACTGCCAATAAACATTAGAAATATTATGAGTCTTCAACAATTAATAATAATATGAGAGTCTGACTCACAAATTATCTTTCGCCATCCCAAAGCATAACCTTTTTTCAAAGCAAAACAAATAACAAGGGCCTCCATATAATTATTAGTTTTCTTCCACTTATAACAGAAGAAAATGAAAAAAGCTGCACCACTACTATCTTTGCAAACACCACCAATACCTGCATACCCAGGATTCCTCCTGAAAGAGACATCAGTATTAATCTTAAACACCCATGAGGTGGAGGATATCATCTGTCATCTCTTTGCACTTTTTTATTGAGGCCTCTCCTTTCGACCAATAAATAAGGACGAAGGCCATTTGCCACTAAACCCAGGTCCTACATCATCAAAATCTTAGACTGCTCCAAAGAAAGACTTATCTAACATTTAGCAAAAATAGTTTCTTGAATCATACCAATAATCCTCTACCAAACAGTTAACTTTCTAAATTAATTATAGTTTTTGTTTTGTATACTTCAATTATTTTTTTTTCCATTTTGTATATAAAAAAAATAAGTTTTTTTGTAGCATTTGTTTATAAGTTATTTTAATTCAATATTTTAAAAGTTAAAATCTTGTTAAATTTCTATTTCAGATTTTTAAATGAATAAATAAATCAAACGTAAGACAGACTCAAATTGATTACAGTGAAATTGAATTATATTTCCAACGTGTCATTTTATTTTGTAATAAATCAACTTATTTACCTCAAGCTTGAAATGTTGTCTTAAACAAATTTTAAATACTTCAAATAGTTTAAAGATCTATTGCTAACTAACATCTCTTAATAAAATGATGCCCACGTTTGGATTGAAGGGACGAAAAATATCAGGTCCAAATACATAAATCAGGTTTATCAATGTTCGATTACTATTCTTGATTAAGATACTCCTCCATATATTTTAATGGAAGACATGCTAGGGGACAACTAAAAATAAGGTTGAAAGGAAAACTCTAATGAACAGAGCAGATCTTTTTTCCCTGAGAAATAAGGTGAATAGAAGTGTTACCAGAAAACGTGAACAAAAGCAAATCGCACAAGAAGGTACCACATGAGTGTTTTGAAAGTGGTAACTCGCTATAAACTGGGGAGCAAAAACTCGGAAAAAAAACATTGAAAAAATAAATAAATAAATAAACAAACAAATAATTTCTTGACCTAAGGTCACAACATTAGGATCTCAATTCCGTGTTCTTGGCAGGAAGGAGACACATAATATCACCACATAAAGGAGACACATAAAAACACCATCTTCCCATTTTAGCTTGAGAAACATTTCAAAGCAGATATAAGGAAATAAATCGCTGGGGACGCCATTGGCACCTTTCTAATCTCATCCGCTCATGCCTCGGCCATTCGAATCCATTTATGCATAATGTCGCACATTTCTAATCTCACCACCTCACGCCTCGGCCCTTCGAATCCTTTTAACTTAGAAAACGGAATTCATCTTCCCATCCCAATGCATTAAATGCACCCCAGGCCCCTGATTTGACAAATTATTTATAACATTCACGAACGAGCCTAGGCGGCATGTTCCACTGGCCATGCTTTGCGTTCTATATCTAAATCAAATTATAATTAGATGAACATAAGTGTAGTGCATACATATTTTGAGCGGTTGGAGTTCATGTTTGCTTTAGTGTAGTGCATACATACAAGATGTCTTCCTAAGAGTTGTTGATGTTCACCTAATTATAATTTGATTTAGATATAGAAAGCCAAGCATGGCCAATGGAAGCGAAAAAAATATAAATGGGCAGCGTTTCATAGTTGTGCCTTGTTCATATCCAAATCATAAGCCAAAATTGCAGCAAGCATAAATAAAAAGATTAAGATTAGCATATACAGATGAATAAGGAAGGGTATGTGTAGACACCAAAACAGCACCAATCCGATTATGTGACTGCAAACACTGATCGCTTTGACACACACAGCCCCGAGGGCAGCCCCCAGAGGTTAAACAGTGGTCTTAACCACTTTTGTAGCAATTTTGTAAGGTCAGAAGGCAATTTAGGCACATCTAGGCACTTTGCTTAGAATATGTCCTGCCTAGGGACGAATTCAAATTGGGATCCGTCTCACCCAGGGACGAATTCTGAATTCGTCCTGGATTGGGACGAATTCCAGGTTCAATGGGCAAAAAGAAAAATGGCACCAAGTGGCAGCCGAGGACAGTCAATTATTGCCTCCTGCCTTGCATGCACGTGTAGGTGGGTAGAGTAGGCGTTAGAGGACTGTCACAAGGGCAGTCATGGAAGCCCAAGTCAGGGAGGAGTCTCCTCCCTCTTGAGAAGGCATGGCCGCCACATGGCGCTTATGCATGCCCCTCCAAAGAGACCCCCTGGGTCTATAAAATGGTGGACTTTCCCACCCAAGAGAAAAAAAAAGTTGGAGGCATTTTCAAGCAACGAAGTGCTGCCAAATTGAACACCACATTGCATCTTTTTTTGATTCACCTCTTCCACATCCTTGATCTCTTTCGCAAGAGAGGTTATTGGGTGGCTTTTGGAAGTGTGGATCCAGAACCCAAACCCGACATTTGACCACATTGATCTACCAATTTTTCGACAACCCATCACAAGAGATTTTAGCACCAAATTTGGTGCTGAAATCTCTTGTGATGGGTTGTCAGAAAATTGGTAGATCAATGTGGTCAAATGTCGGGTTTGGGTCTGGATCCACACTTCCAAAAGCCACCCAATAACCTCTCTTGTGAAAGAGATCAAGGATGTGGAAGAGGTGAATCAAAAAAGATGCAATGTGGTGTTCAATTTGGCAGCACTTCGTTGCTTGAAAATGCCTCCAACTTTTTTTTCTCTTGGGTGGGAAAGTCCACCATTTTATAGACCCAGGGGGTCTCTTGGAGGGGCATGCATAAGCGCCATGTGGCGGCCATGCCTTCTCAAGAGGGAGGAGACTCCTCCCTGACTTGGGCTTCCATGACTGCCCTTGTGACAGTCCTCTAACGCCTACTCTGCCCACCTACAGGCGCATGCAAGGCAAGAGGCAATAATTGACTGTCCTCGGCTGCCACTTGGCGCCATTTTTATTTTTTCCCATTGAACATGGAATTCATCCCGACCCAGGATGAATTTAGAATTCATCCCTGGTTGAGACGGATCCCAATTTGAATTCATCCCTAGGTAGGACGAATTCTAGGAAAAGTGCCTGGATGTGCCTAAATTGCCTTATGACCTTACAAAATTGCTACAAAAGTGGTGAGGACCACTGTTTAACCTCTGGGGCTGCCCTGGGGGCTGTGTGTGTCAAAGCGATCGTTGTTTGCAGTCACATAATTGGATTGGTGTTGTTTTGGTGTCTGCAGATGCCCCTTTTTTGGATGCGCTATGCATGGTGCAGTGCTGAGCAAACATAGATAACCAAAGCACTAATGATTAGGGTTTTGCCAATTTTAGCTCCAAAAAGCATCGCAAAAAGGGTTACCACCCACAAAAAATAGGTCTAAATGTCAAAAAAATTGCACATGCTTAATGCTAAATCTTCGAAGGCACCCTTGCACAAGTCATCTTGGGTCAAGCGACTCATTGCTTTTCTCACGAAGGTCATTCCCTCATCGATTCGTCGCTTCAGGGGGTAGTCACACTTAGTCACCAATCAACAAGCACACACCTAATTAAGGAAAATGACATGCATTCAAAGAATCATTGACAAAGACAATTACGCTCCTTCTTGGGGCAGTAAACAAGCAATTATCACAAATTGATCAAACACTTGGCATTCCCGAAGCATGAACACAAGGTTCCCCTATGGACAAAAGGTTGCGCCCCCTATTCATGACTGATCAATGTCCAAGCTCAAGTCACACCTCACCAAAATAGGTTAATACTTGAACTCAAATTCCTTAGCTCGTCAAAAGCAAGGATTCAAGAATGCATGCCCTTTCCATACTTGGGGCATCAAAAGTTGGTTAGGTTACCAAGAAACCCTAAGCATTAGTGCTTTGGTTATCTATTTTTGCTCAGCGCTGCGCCATGCACAGCGCATCTCAAAAAGGGGCATCTGTAGACACCAAAATAGCACCAATCTGATTATGTGACTGCAAACACTGATCACTTTGACACACACAGCCCCCAGGGCAGCCCCCAGAGGTTAAACAGTGGTCCTAACCACTTTTGTAGCAATTTTGTAAGGTCAGAAGGCAATTTAGGCACATCTAGGCACTTTGCTTAGAATCCGTCCCACCTAGGGATGAATTCAAATTGGGATTTGTCTCACCCAGGGACGAATTCTGAATTCTTCCTGGGTCGGGAAGAATTCCAGGTTCAACAGGAAAAAAGAAAAATGGCGCCAAGTGGCAGCCGAGGACAGTCAATTATTGCCTCCTGCCTTGCATGTGCGTGTAAGTGGGAAGTGTAGACGTTAGAGGACTGTCACAAGGGCAGTCATGGAAGCCCAAGTCAGGGAGGAGTCTCCTCCCTCTTGAGAAGGCATGGCTGCCACATGGCGCTTATGCATGCCCCTCCAAAGAGACCCCCTGGGTCTATAAAATGGTGGACTTTCCCACCCAAGAGAAAAAAAATTTGGAGGCATTTTCAAGCAACGAAGTGCTGCCAAATTGAACACCACATTGCATCTTTTTTTGATTCACCTCTTCCACATCCTTGATCTCTTTCGCAAGAGAGGTTATTGGGTGGATTTTGGAAGTGTGGATCCGGACCCAAACCCGAAATTTGACCACATTGATCTACCAATTTTCCGACAACCCATCACAAGAGATTTTGGGCCCATCCCAAGTGGATTGGTGCCAAAATCAAGTTCTAACGGTGGGTGGCCCGCTTGGGCACCCCGCACTTTCTAAGTTTTATTTTAATTTGTTCTTTTATCATTTGTTTATCTTCCATTCCATTTTATGTTGTCTAGATAGTTTATAACTTCGATTTCATAATGTTTTGATCGGATCTCATCACGTTTTTGTCACTTTTGTTGTCCCACTAACTTGTAGATAGCGACATCAAATTCTCGTTGATGGAGGTCAAATCGAAGAAATATGACCATCTGGGTCGTCCCAAAATGTCCCTAATTAGCTAACCCCCATGTTTGTAGGTGTTTTGGAGATCCCAAGATGTGACATTTGGGCAGCATCGATGCGGCGCTCTGTCGTAGGAGAATTCGTCCTACCCAAGGATGAATTACAGTCAAATCTATCCCGCCCAGAGACGAATTTGAATCGAATCGACAATTCCCCGACTATTTTGATGGCAATGGCCCTCTGGTAATGTGCTCTGGTCTCTGTCAAATTTGCAGGTTACTTGGAGTCATTTTATTCACTGGTTTAATCAATCTTTTGCATGCATTTCTCATTGATTTCTAAGGTCAAACGCTTCATCTTTTGTCATAGGTGCTACTAATAATTTTGTTGTTTCTTTGAATGCAGGAGAAGCAGCAAGGATCAAGGATTCATCAACACCAACGGTGGACAACACTCTGGCCCGCCCATTTCAAATGTGGGCATGCGAAAGGAGGAGTACTAAATCTTGATTGTAACCCAAATTCATTTAACGCTCCTAGCCCCTAAAAAGGGAGGAGGCGTCTTTGTAACCGAGATTAAGAGAGTTAAATAAAAAGGGCTGTGCTTTCTACACTTTCTGTTATCTCATTTCAAATTCGTCTTTTTCATTTCATGTTTTTCACATTTTAGGACTTAAGCGTTTATTTGATTTTGAATGCATCGCAATAGTTTTCCTTTCAAAACTTTCGGAATCTCGTGCTTTCAGTGGCGATCACGGTGGGACTCTGTCCCCTAGTTTTTTAAGATCGAGAAACTGATCAAAAATTTGTGATTTGTGCTTACAGGTACCTTTTGTCGAACTCTGACTGTTATTCATCTTTGCCTATGGTGAATACTTTACTGTAATTCGTCTGACCCTAAGATGAATTCTAATTCATCTCAGACAGGGACGAATTCTATTCTAGAATTCATCTCATAGAGGGACGAATTTCTATCTATACATTTTCAGGGCCGAAGATCAGAAACAACAGGTCTAGGCAGAGAAAGGTAAGGGTCCTAAAACTATTCCTGTCATTTTTTGCTTTTTCTGTTTCTATTTTTGTCAATTTTTGCCTTCTTAAGGAAAGTAGTTGCTTCTGCCTGTTTCAAATTTTTAATAAAAAGAATCACACACACTTCACGCAACATTTTTAAACCAAGGAGCTGGTCGTAAGACCCCAGCCCTTGATCAAGACCAACGGTGGGTTCATCACCACCTTGGCTTGATTTTTGCATCCATTTACCCCGATTGTTTCTGTTGTTAGGCATAAATCCTAACAAAAGCTGACCGAGTGTTGCTGGGGTGATTCCCAATGTGCGAGGATAAGTCTTCTATGGTAGGTGTCATTAACAGGACAATCCCCCTTCCGTACCGCCTACATACCACGTACCATCTGCTCTCATGTACCTATAGTTTCCCTCTCGTAAGGGTGGGTATATAGAGAGGTTGGTATATCGGCCGGGCAATGGTATATTGAAGGGGCAACCATTTATGGGAGTTATATGAGCCTTCATTACACATTTAAACATTCTTCAAAACTTTCAAAAACAAAACAAAATCATCAAAACGCACTAAAACCAATTTAGGACACACCATTAATCTTTAAAAGAGATAATCATCGTTTGTGTGTGTGTGTGTTCATTTCTGCTTAGTGTAACAAAAAATAATAAAAGAGATAAAATTTGCTTAGCTGGTAGAAGAGCACCACAATGGTGTGCACCCGGAGCCAAGCCCAATCAAGGGCAGAAGCTGCATAAAGTGTACAAGGAGTAGGCACATGTCACCTTCACTTTAGTCCTGAGGACTTGGCCATACCGCCTTGGCGGTCTAGACCACAAGAGAGTTCGCATCATTCCATGTTAAGGTGGAATTATAGGGATACCCCCTTGGGGGACATGCCCGTTCAACACAGCCCCTTTCGGGAAGAAGCTTTACATGTGGCACTCAACATAAATAGAAGACCGCCTTTTGAGGCTAGATATGAGTGGCCACCGTGCAATGAAGCACTAGAGAGGCACAGTGCCCATGAGGAGAGACAACGTGACTATGGCATCTCTAATTTGCCTCCCATCATTGTTAGAACTGAAAGACAAAATGCAGAGTGCAGGGCTCTCCACATAGGGCAAGCTAACTCCGCCCACCCCCTTCACACCCATGAAAGGGAGTACGAGGAACACCATCAAATTCCTTGAGAGAAATATACAACGCAGGAGCCTTGCACTTTCGCACTTGCTAGATACCATGGTCACACATCGAGGCTAGAGCCTCAGATAAATGCTGCCAATCTCGACAGAGGGAAGCAACCCATTGAAATCTCGGATCATCAAGACCGAGGCAAATACATAGGAGAAACATTCAAGCCTCCCAAACCCAAGATGGCAGACCAAATTGACCTGGCAGTCGCCAGACATGCCGCCCACCAAGCCCAAATCACGTATCATCAGCAGTTAGAGCACTTATATCACCTTAACAAAGAGCGCATGTAGCACGAAGTGGACGAGCTACTTTATAAACTACCTGAGAGGGTTCCAACCCCTTGCACTCAAAAAGCGGAACAATATGAGAGGCATAATCCCTTGGTGCATGATAGGTCTCCGCAACCTCGTCAAGCCTTACCTTTGAGACCCCATAGACCTAAGAGGGAGGCCATTCCTCAAAATAATGATGGGTACCCTCCACGGAGACCCACTCAGGGTCATAGGTCTCACCCAGAGACTCCTCAGGAAGTTTACAAGGAGTATGAACCAAAAGTAGAACAGGCCAAAATGCCCTATCACGGCGGAGGGGGTGCTATCCGACCACCCCTCCATAGGCCTCCAGTCTCCCATAACTCACAACGGGAGCAAACAAAAGAGAAAGAAATTAAGTCTTCCAATGCATACAAAGTGCTATTAGAGCGTTTGGAGTCTATGGAGACCAAAGCTTCTGGGCACCAAAAGCCCACGTTATGTCAACTTCATAGTCATCCAGTGCATCCGTCAGTGCCCACACCTCTTTACCCTAAACATTTCAAGTTGCCTCAGTTGGCAGTATTTAAGGGTGAAGAGGATGCCCAAGAGCATGTGACAAGATTCTTGAGCCAATGCTTTGGCCATCAGGATAATGATGCATTGTTGCTAAGGACATTCATAACCACATTCATAGGTCCTGCCTCGGATTGGTTCACATAGTTACCAAAGCACAGCATAAATAATTTGGATCAATTAGTGGATGCGTTCCTTGAACGCTTTGCCTTCAACACCAAGAAGAAGGCATCACTGAGTGACCTGGCTAGCCTCAGGAAATATGAGGAAGAGACAATGGCGACTTACGAGAATCGATGGAGGGCTCTGCTTTCTAAGCTACCCTACCTTCCCCCTATGTCCGACCTCACACAAATGTTTTCACAAAGTTTTCTGAGATCAATATCTGGGCTATTGCATCTGCAACAATATTCCACCTTAGAAGAAGCTCTGGCGCAAGCTAGATTTAACGAAGAGATCAAAATACAGGATGGCAAAATTGCCAAACCTAAAAGTAAAGAGTGGAACAAAAACACCAAGACAGGAACTATGCAACCAAAACCCGTTGTGGTTAATAAAGTTGCGATAAATGTTCCTAAGTCTGCACAAGAAACACAGCCTCAAAAGGCTAATTATCAGGCAGTGCCTCCTAATAATTATGAAAGAGAAAATAAAAAATAGGAGCAAAATCAGCAGCGTCGCCCTAGGTGATAATTTACCCCTTATAAAAAATCTAGGGACTCCTTATTTGACCGCTTGTTAGCGACAAATTTAATTACCCTTCCAGAGATCCAAACCATAGATCCTAATGCTCCCAAGCCTAAGGGATACAAAGAGGATTTATATTGTAGGTTCCACAGGCGAAGGGGACATGACCTGAACGCATGCTATAAATTCAAGGGATTAATACAAGACTTGATTGATAATAAAACATTGGTAGTGGACAACCCCATAGCACCAAATAACCAACAGATGGGGGTGTTCAAGGATCCTTTGCCTGCCCATGAGATACAGGCAAAACCCCTTTAGGTCAACGAGGTGCAACAAAATCTCCCCATGCAAGGGTATGTGGGAATGATTAGCATAGTGACCAGGAACAAGAAATACCGAGGAGTTGCCCTTGTGACAACTACAAGAGAATTTCCAACAACGTCGCAACCTCAACAACAACTTGTGCAGTTGCCTCCGCCTAGACCCGAGGTCACGATACGGACCAAACTCACGTAGAGTTTGTGGACCACATCAGCTAGGCTCTCCATATATGAGCTTATACAGCAATCAACGCCCCATCGAGAGGCTCTTATGGAGATTTTGAAAGCCATTGAGTTGCAGCCCCATGAAGCGAATTCCTTTAATAACTTTGTGGGACATGTAAAGCGATGTATGGAGCCAGTCATCACCTTTCGAGAAGATGAAGTTAAATTAATATCTGATGACATGGCAGATCCACCCCTGCATGTAATCGTGCGGGTCAATGGGATCCCGTATAAGAGGGTATTGGTAGACACTGGCTCATCTAGTAACATCATTACTACAACAACATTGAAACATCTGAAGCTATCAGCCTCTCACATCACCGCTTCCACTTACATGCTATGAGCATTCAATGATGCGATATGCTCAACAGTTGGCACAATTGTTCTACCTATTCAGGTAGGACAAAAGACGATACCTACATTATGCCATATTTTGGAAGGCGAGATGGCATACAACATATTGCTAGGGCGACCATGGATCAGGGACATGAAGTGTGTCCCTTCGATAGCTCACCAGTGTTTGAAGTATGCATTTGAAGGAGAAGTACATGTAGTCCCAACAGACTTAGAACCCTTCAAATACTGCAATGTGGTGCAGTTGATGCCACAATCAACCCTACCATCGACGCACTTGGATTTCTAGTTAAATCCATCTAGACAGGGTCCGATGTCGCGGGCACCACTGGTGACTAATCCATAAAAACCCCAGCTAGGTGCATCTTCATTGTCCGCTCCTTCGCTACCAACACCATCTGTCATGGCTAAACAGAAGGACAAATGGAAACAAATTTTGGAAGAGGCTCAACCCTTAGAGGAGGTGCTGCCAACAATATCAACCATCTCAATAGAAGAGATACCTAGCACAATGGAAGCTGAGGCTCCTAGTCTACCCAACATGGAATGGACTCTAGAAGAGATTCCATTGCCTCCCCCTCAATCACCAACAATTACTATTGAAATGGCCAGTACGGGCCTGGGGGAGTATTTAGTGTAGAATTTTGTAGCAACGCCCATGCTAGAGTTAGTGCAAGACATGGGGAGACCTCGCCTTCCCATCGGGATAGTTGTTCCTTTAGGCTACCCACCAAACCAAACCAATTTTGTGTATGGGGGCCTTGACCATGGTACTAAACCATGCATGCAAAAGGACGAGGATGAAGAGCCTTTTGTAGAAAATGTCAATTATCTGTCTAACCCAAACTTTGCCCTAAGATACCTTGGCCAATGCAATTGGCACAGATACGGGCTAGGTAGGTATGAGCAAGGAGTGTGTGTTCTTTTCTAGCCAAGATACCAAATGCCTTATGACAAATTGGGAGTAGGGTTCAACCACCCCCTACCCTTAGACATCTTGGTGGAAAACATGCAAGGGCTAGGAATAGGCAACCAGGGTGGATTGGCATCAGATCCTTATGCCAACCCAAACACAACATATACATTGGGAGATTACCTCCCATGGTCAACAACCACCCTTGGTAACATCAATAACCCTCCTCCTTCGCTAGAGAGAGGTGAAATTTTGGACACTAACTTTCAAGGAGAGCATAAACAGTGTCTAGAAGGATCTTCGAAAGATGAATCAGAATCATATGATCCTTTCAAATCCAATAGTGATCACTCACGAGAGATTCCCATAAATAACTAGCAAGAGATCTTTTTGAATTTGTTCCCTTTAGAGGTTCTAGTTGAGCCAGTACTATGTCAAGAGAATCAGGTCCCCCCACCTAGTGTGGAACAACCGCAATGGGACCAGATTAATTTACTGGAACAAGGTGAACCCTTAATGTCGCAAGCAGTTGTTGAAGAAAATGAACATTTTTGGATCTCCGACAGTGATTTAGAAGATGAGACTGAGATGGCCTATCTCAACCACATGCAAAAAATGCAACAAAGGCAACAAGTGCAACAATGGCATCCCTTGGGGATTAATGAATTATTTGCACAAATGGGCATAGTGCTAGGGCATGAGTGGTACGTAGACCCAACAGGGTGGGACCAAGTGTTGGATCCATGGCTCCAAGTTTACGATGAGCACCGTCCACCCTAAGACCCTATAATGACATCAGTGTTGAGGGAAGACCCTGCCCTCCTCTCAGCACATAGTGCCAATCTATTCATGCCTGTCCCTCTAGAGCCAGATCCAGGACACAGAGAACATCCATAATGTTTGAGTCATCACACCCATGATAATGGAGACCAAATTCATTTCATCCACATGATCCCTATTGATTTAACCACACCCATCCGTAATCCGGCCGATCCAGCACGGTCATTGCATCTAGACATAGATACCATTGACTGGGATCACGCAAATTCACCTCCATCCCCATCAAAGTACTGGCCTTTTGGTAAAATGCCTCATTTTGCCCCAGGGACAACTCAAGATATATTTCAGGCTGAAGAGGAACCCGAGGTTCCCAACGTAGATTTAAACTCAGCTAATGATATCCATTTGATCCTGACTCCACATCAATTGGAGGACGGATCCCACATGTCGATCGAGGAGACGACTGACGTAGACATCAGCACAAATCCAATGAATCTGAAAGCATGAGATTTCAGGCAAAGGAAACACTAATTATGCAATGTAAGACGAAATGTAACGCTTTAACCTTATGCACAAAAACAGAGAAAAGAGACAATTTGGAAAGGAAAGAAAAGATGTAAAGAAATCATAGCCCTCTTTATTCAAATATCTTATCCTCGGTTACATAGACGTCTCCTCCATTTTTAGGGGCTAGGAGCGTTAAATTTGTCTTTGTTACAATGTTTGACTTAGTCTTCCTCCTTCCGCGTGCCCACGATTGCAATGGGCGGGCCAAGATGATGTCACCGTTGATGTCGATGAGTTCTTCACCTCTGCTGCTTCTCCTGCGAACAAAGAAACAACCAAGATTTCAGAAGCACCTGCTGCAAATGAAAGGTGTTTGTTCTTTAAAATTAACGAAATATGCATGCAAACTGAAAGCACGATATTTCGGGCAAAGGAAACACTAATTATGCAATGTAAGACGAAATGTAACGCTTTAACCTTATGCACAAAAACAGAGAAAAGAGACAATTTGGAAAGGAAAGAAAAGATGTAAAGAAATCACAACCCTCTTTATTCAAATATCTTATCCTCGGTTACATAGACGTCTCCTCACTTTTTAGGGGCTAGGAGCGTTAAATTTGTCTTTGTTACAATGTTTGACTTAGTCTTCCTCCTTCCGCGTGCCCACGATTGCAATGGGCGGGCCAAGATGATGCCGCCGCTGATGTCGATGAGTTCTTCACCTCTGCTACTTCTCCAACAGGCCATTGCCACTGAGATAGTCATACAATCTGCTTTCAACTGGAAATCGTCCCTGGGTGGGACAATTTCTGACTGTAAATCATCCCTGGGTGGGACGATTTCTTCTGTGTTGGGGAAGCCGAACTGACACGCTCCAATGTCGACTCCCGAGGTCTCCAAAAAACCTGCAGACAAGGGGGTTATGTAATTGGGGCCATTTTGGGATGACCCAGATGGTCGGATTCTCCCAATTTTGCCTCTATCTTTGGGAATTTGATATCGCCACCTGCAAGTCAATGAAACAACAAAGCGACACAAAACATACTAGAATCTGACCAAAAGTTACAAAATTGCAGCTATGGGTTAATCAAACCTAATAACACAAAATGCAACCTGAAAAAGTAATCTAAAATGCTCTAAAACTTAAAAAGTGCGGGGGTGCCCAAGTGGGCCTCCCACCGTTGGCACTTGATTCCGGCGCCAATCCACTAGGGATGGGCCCAAAACCTCTTAGGATTGGGGGGTCAACGAATTGGTTGGTTCAGGTGTCCATGTGTTGGATTTGGGTCAGGTTCAAGCTTCCAAAAGCCACCCAACAACCTCCCTTGCAAAAGAGATTGGTGGATGTGGGAAGGTGAACCAAAAGGGATGCAAATGGGTCTTCAACTCGGCAACACTTCATTGCTTGAAAACTCCTTCAACCTGTCTGTTTTGGGTGAGAAAAGTCCCACCTTTTATAGACCCATGGGGTCTCTTTTGGGAGGGAAGCACAAATGCCATGTGTTGGTCATAGGCGCCATGTGGCAGTCTTGTCTTCCCATGAGGGAGGGGAGTCTTCCATTGACTTGGGCTTTCATAATCGCCCTTGTGATAGTCCTCAAACGGCCTATTTGTCCACTCACACACGCGTGCGAGGCGGGAGTCATCAACTGACTGTTTTGGGCTGCCACTTGGCCTCATTTGTCTTTTTTCCCGTTAAACTTGGAAATCGTCCCACCCAGGGACGATTTCAGAAATCGTCCCTGGGTGAGACGATTTCAAGTTAGAAATCATCCCTGGGTGAGACGATTACTAGGCAAAGTGCCAAATTGCTTCTTGACCTCACAAAATTGCTATGAAAGTGGTTAAGACCACTGTTTGACCTCTAAGAGCTGCCCCTAGGGCTGTGTTTGTCAAAGTGATCAGTGTTTGCAGTCACGTAATCGGATTGGTGCTGTTTTGGTGTCTATAGATGCCCCTTTTTGGGAAGCGTTGCGGGTGACGCAGTGCTAAGCAAAAATAGATAACCAAAGCACTAATGATTAGGGTTTCTTGGTAACCTAACCAACTTTTGATGCCCCAAGTATGGAAAGGGCATGCATTCTTGAATCCTTGCTTCTGACGAGCTAAGGAATTTGATTTCAAGTATTAACCTATTTTGGTGAGGTGTGACTTGAACTTAGACATTGATCGATCATGAACAGGCAAAGGGCATTTTTATCCTCGGGGGGAACCTTGTGTTCATGATTCACGAAATGCCAAGTGTTTGACTGATTTGATTGTTGCTTGTTTATTGCCCCAAGCAGGAGCGTGATTGTCTTTGTCAATGATTCTTTGAATGCATGTCATTTTCCTTAATTGGGTGTGTGATTGTTGGTTGGTGACTAAGTGTGACTACCCCCTCAAGCGACGAATCGATGAGGGAATGACCTTCGTGAGAGAAGCGACGAGTCGCTTGACCCGAGATGACTTGTGCAAGGGTGCCTTTAGAGGGTTTACCGTTAAGCATGTGCAATTTTTCCAACATTTGGACCTGTTTTTGGTGGGTGTTAACCCTTTTGGTGATGCCGTAGTGAGGTGAAATCATCAAAATTCTAACTTCCCGTGGAGCGGTCCGGCTATTGTAGCCTTCTTGGGGAAGTAGGAAAGCGATAATTTGAACCTCGACATCGATTTTATTTGCCTAGAGGTTAAGTGCAATAGCACTTGTGTCCGACAATGTTATTGCTGTTTGTTTTTGTGTATTTTTTTATTGTTTTTGTTGTTTTTGTGACACCATTTGGGGATTAAATTGTCTGCAATCCGTCTACTCGTGGAGCGGTCCAGCTATGTTAGCCTTCTTGGGGGGTAGGATAGTGACATTTTGTAATGCCAATGCCTATTTTGTATGCCGGGATGTCAAGTGCAACAACACTCTTATTAGGCAAATTTATTTTTTGTTTTTAGTTCATTTTTGTTGATTTTTTGTTGTTTTGACTTTTCTGGCTGGAAATCGTCCCTGGGTGGGACGATTTCCAATTGCAAAAATCGTCCCTGGGTGGGACGAGTGCTGACCAGAGCGCTCATCCCAGCCAAGGACGATTTCCAGTTGGTAGGCCTATTTAAGGCCCAAAACTTGGATTTGGGCTCATTTGTGTCATTTTTTTTCTTGCGATTTGGTAGCTCTGGGAGGAGGAGGTAATTCTGCGAAGCGAAGTGCTGCCGAAATTCTCTCTGTCATCATGAGTGCACAAACTGGTTCGAGCGGCGGAGCGGAGGCAAAATCCGTAAGTGCTCCCTAGAGTTTATTCTTGCAATTGATTATTTGATTTGAATTGATTTTGTTTATTTCTTTGTTTGAAATAAAATTTAGATCCTGACACTTAGTTAATAAAACTAAGATTTATTGTATATTAAACGTGATATAAAACCTATGTAAAAATGTTTATTGTTTGAAGTAAACCTTAGGATAAACTGCACGTAAACCCTAAGTTTTTATGTTTTTTTTTTTTTGAATTGTTATGTTGTTTTTGTATTCAATCAGTTAAGGTTAGAAACCCTAGATCTAAAAGTTTTATTTTTGAATTTTTTGTGTTGTTTTTTGTAATTACTCAGTTTAGGTTAGGAACCCTAAAACTGAAAAATTAGTTTTGAATTTTTGTGTGTGTTATTGTTTTTTAGGTTAGGAGCCGGTACCGTGTACCTGCCGCATTTGCTGAGGCGCGGTCGACACTGACTGATGTTGACTGGTAGTGGCTTGATGCCCTTGGGCTCAAGCAGGTGGCTTGACTGGAGCCTATGGTCCCGGATCAGGCCTATCTGACGGCCTTGATCAAAGTTTGGGATCCACGGACCAACACTTTCCATCTTCCAATAGGGGAGATGACTGTGACACTGGAGGACATTTATCGGTTGCTTCGGATTCCGATAGATGGACTGCCCATTAGGACATCGCCGCATGATCAGCGGACTGCTGTACTGACGAGATGTTTTTTGCATGCTGAGCGGCTGGGTGTAACGAACCCAGTGGAGACAGCCGAGATGGACTGTCAGGCTAGCGGTATTTTTGTTAGCTGGGGAGGTCCGTTGGATGATGCGGACATGGTGGATGTGGGAGATGAGGATGTGGACTTGGGTGTTTCGGAGCAGCCGGACATGCAGGACGTGGAGGAGCAGTTGGAGCCTGAGCAGGCTACTGTCCCCGTGAGTCCTATGTGTCCGACAGATACAAATGAGGTTGGGTCAGATGTAGGTGTTGAGATTGCTCGACTGACAGAGTTGCTACAGATGCGGGATCTGGAGTTGGGGGATGCACGACAGGAGAGGGATATTCTGCGGGCTCAGTTGGCAGAGCGGGATAGAGTTTTGGCGCAGCGCGATGATGCATTGTCTATCTATCATCGGCGAGAGGCAGAATGGTGTCTGTACCGGATAGACTTGGAGAGGGAGGTCATCCGCCTTGGCGGGCGGCTACCTAAGCCTTCGATCAGTAGATCTTCTCGACGGACGAGGGATAGTTTGACTGAGCAGTCAGCATCATCTCGTCGTAGGCGGTTAGATGAGGGGGGTGGTAGCAGGCATGATGCGGGGGCTAGTAGTAGCCACCCTGCAGGGTCCCGTAGGACCCACACCACGGGGGGTAGTTCCCGTCGCACCGATCCTGCATGATCATGGTGGTCGACGCCTTAGGTTGGGTTTTTGGATATGATTGCGGGGTCTGAGGACCGGTTTTGTAGCCTACGGGCATCTTTTTGACGATATATATATATATATATATATATATACCGGTTTTATTTTTGGTTTTGTACATGTGATGATGTGATTTTTGTTATGCATGTTTATATTTATTTTGATGAATGCAGATGTTATTATGAATGTAAATGTTTTTGATATCTATGTGATATTCGAGGTGAAATGGATGAATGACATTTGTGATGATTGCACTATAGGCTGTTTAAGAAGCTCTTTATTTACATGGTTTTTATTTTTATTTTTTTTTGTATTTTTTGATGGTATTATAAGGATGATAAGTAGCACAGATGGTTTCAGAATGAATGTAAGGTTTTCTGAGATTCAGTCAGTTTTAACTCACCATCCATGACTGTACTTTATCTTACAAGACTTTTTGACTAAGGTATGAATCATACTTGTTTTTGACCCAGTTATTTCATATCCCTGTGTGTGCAATTGAGTTCATTTAGTGGTATTTGTTAGGATACCGCCAGTGCCAGATGGGCTTTCAACCGAACCTGTACTAAGGATCACCTAATTAGCTCCACGATTTCCTTTGTTGTATGTACTAAGATTAATCTGCGGTGTAATCTAGGATGCCATAAGCTAGCTCATCCACATGCAAATATTGATCTGTATGCAAGTTAATGTGACAGATATGTCGTCATGCGGGAGGTTTACTCCTGTTACCGATAGGCTATCAACCAAATTGGTACTGAAGCTTGCCTTATGACCTATAGAATGCTGAGAGTTCCAGGGATTCAAGGTCAACTCCCTTCTTTTCTTCAATTGTATTGGGATACTTGCTCATTGTAGTGATGAGATCACTATTTATTTTGATTTGTTTTTCTTTTGAGCAAGGGATTAGGGTTATGGAGTGACCAAAATCACTGTTGTTTGTGCCTTTTGATGTGTGCACTGTAGTTTGTCAAATTTTTGAGTTTTGACATTTTGCAAATTTTTTGTGTTTTGCAACTTTTGAGAACTTTAGGGATTCTTAGGGAATTGGGTAGGGAGGATGCTTGTCCTTTTGCCAAATATCAGCATTCTAGGGGTCATTCGCACAGGGGGATGAGCAAGATAACCGTTTCGCTTGTGGTGACCTAGATTATTTTGCAGGTTTCGTCTTTCGTTCACACAATTTGGGAATTTTAGTGTTTTGATTTGTGTTGGGATGTTACGTAACAAGGTGTATTTCAAGTATGACTCTACCTTCGTAAAATCTGTTCGACTTGATACACTACATGGCTAAAGAGGAAAATGATGACTGAATTATTGAAAGTCTTGGTACATTCCCAGACCACTGACTGTAGTGTGGTAAAAGTTATGCTTGGTGTTTTTGTTGTTTTTGTAATTGCAGCCTATGGTATTTGACCCGTATGACTACAAATATGCAATGTATGGATGCAATGCTTAATGCAACTATGTATTTTTGTAATTTTGATCGATTGTTTTTGGTGAAGTTGAAGATGAGGTGCGAGAATATGAATTTTATGATGAATTTGATTATGCCTAGAAATGAGATGCAAATTTTTGTTGTTTTTGATTTTTGACCAAGTGGTTGTGGACATCATTGGAGACTTTTGGTGACCAAGTGATTGCGATAATCCTTGGAGCTTTTTAGGTTTTGACCAAGAAATTGCGAAAATCCTTGGAGCTTTTTGGGTGACCAAGAATTTGTGATAATCTTTGGAGCTTTTTAGGTGACCAAGAGATTGTGATAATCTTTGGAGCTTTTTGTATTGACCAAGATATTGCGATAATCCTTGGAGCTTTTTGGGTGACCAAGAGATTGCGATAATCCTTGGAGCTTTTTGGATTGACCAAGAGATTGCGATAATCCTTGGAGCTTTTTGTATTGACCAAGAGATTGCGATAATCCTTGGAGCTTTTTGCATTGACCAAGAGATTGTGATAATCCTTGGAGCTTTTTGGGTGACCAAGATATTACGATAATCCTTGGAGCTTTTTGGATTGACCAAGAGATTGCGATAATCCTTGGAGCTTTTTGTATTGACCAAGAGATTGAGATAATCCTTGGAGCTTTTTGTATTTGACCAAGAGATTGTGATAATCCTTGGAGCTTTTTGGGTGACCAAGAGATTGCGATAATCCTTGGAGCTTTTTGGGTGACCAAGAGATTGCGATAATCCTTGGAGCTTTTTGGATTGACCAAGAGATTGCGATAATCCTTGGAGCTTTTTGGTTTGACCAAGTGATTGCGATAATCCTTGGAGCTTTTTGGTTTGACCAAGTAATTGCGATAATCCTTGGAGGTTTTTTTTTTTTTTTTTTTTTTTTGGTATATGGCTTTCTTAGATATGAAATGGTCGCAAATGACTGATATTTAAGGGTTATGTTTCCTTGATACCGTCAAGAGAAGCTAGCTTGTACGTTCCTGGTCCTATTTTTCTATCAATGACATAAGGACCTAACCAATTTGCTACGAATTTGTCCCTCATATGGGATGGAAAATTAGAGTTTTGTTGGTTTTCCTTCAGAACCAAATCACCAACCCGAAAGTCTCTTAGGTGAACTTTCATGTTGTAAGCTCTCTTAAGCCGCTCTTTATAGATACGTAAGTGCTCGAGAGCATTAACGCATCGTTCATCAAGCAACGTAAGTTGGTCTAATCGGGCCTACCGCGTAGTGTTATCATCGATGAACTCCTGCATTGATATGCGCAGGGAAGGAATTTCCAACTCGAGAGGCATTACTGCCTCTGAGCCATACACTAGTGAAAACGAAGTTGCCCCAGTGGGCATTCGAATGCTAGTGCGATAAGCCCAAAGGGCAAGTGGGATTTGTATGTGCCAATCCTTATGACTGTCTGCGACGGTCTTTTTAAGGATGGCGACTAGCATTTTGTTTGACGCCTCTGCTTGCCCATTTGCTTGCGGATAATAGGGTGTTGAAAAGCTGTGCTGAATTTTGTACTTTGTGGTTAAAGCATGCACGTATTTGTTCTTGAATGATGGCCCATTATCCAAGATTATTTTGGATGGAATACCAAAATTACATATGATGTGATGCAAGATAAACTCCGTAATACGGGGTCCTTTCGTTGAGGATAATGGAATTGCTTCCACCCATTTGGTAAAATATTCTATGGCCATTATGACAAACGTGTGACGGCCTGACGATGCAGGGGAGATCTTTTCGATTATATCGAGGCCCCACTGCGAAAATGGCCAAGCAGACTAGACTGTCTATAGGGCCTGGGAAGGTACGTGCATCAAATTAGCATGATGTTGACACTTTACGCACTTCTTGACATACTCGCAACAATCTCACTCTAAATATGGCCAATAATAGCCCATGCGAAGAATGTGCTTTGCGATGGCCATACCGCTAAAGTGGCCACCACATGTACCGTCATGTGCTTGGGCGACTGCCCAAGTGGACTCTTGCTGGTCCAAACAACGAAGAAGAATTCCGTCATAGCTTCGACGATACAAAATGTCTCCTATCAAGACATACTTAGCCGCTTTCTGTTTGAATGTTCATTTTGCGACGTGCGTCAATCCAAAGGGAATATTACCTAACTTGAGGTAGTCTCTTATGGGTAAATACCAGTCCTGTTTATCAGAAACCTCAACAATTTGAATAGCCAATCCCTTTTGAAGTTCTTCCCTAACAAATGCTGATTGGGATAGAGCTTGTAAGAATAGCGTTGTGTTGCTATTAATGGGAGTGGGGGAAAACAAAGACCCCCAGTTGGCACATTTTAAACAGTCTCAGATTTGAAAGAACTTATCCGAAGATGGTTCGATCTGTATCATGTGGACTTCTGGCGTCAAGTCTGAGCTTGCGCGCTCCATCGCGGGTTGCGATAAGGTTTTGACCTGAATGGTTGTTATATCACCGAAAAGGTCTTGCGGGATTAGTGACCCCAAGGAGGCCATTGTGTCCGCAAAATGATTCGATGATCGAGGGAGTGCCTCGATGTCATACCACTCAAGTTTTGCCAGTAATTTTTCCATGAGGGCTTTATAGGCCTTTAGAACTGGGCATTTGCATTGATATACCCCTTTGACTTGATTGACGATTAACAGCGAATCGCCAAATATGTTCAATCTTTTGATGTTCATGGCGATTGTTGTCTGAAGACCTAGGAGCAAGGCTTCATATTCTGCATTGTTGTTGGTGCACTGGAAGTTTAATTTAAATGACAGGGGCATTGGAGTGCCCTGCGGTGTGAAGAATATAATTCCTACACCACCCCCTTGCTCACATTTAGAACCATCAAAAAATAAGGTTATGTCGGCCTGAGACTCAGGCTCATCAGAATCTGGCGATTCTGAGACATGGAAGACCCCATCATCGGGTAGTTCTATGACCAGAGGCTGATCGTCTTCAAGAGGAGCCTCTGCTAGTTGATCGGCTATGACTTGTCCTTTTATAGATTTTTTCCCAATAAACTCAATGTCAAATTCCGTCAACAACATGATCCATTTTGCCGTGCGACTACTATGATAAGTACGACTCATCATGTATCGCAATGGATTCTCCTTAGACACAACATACGTAGTGTTTCTCAGCATGTAGTGGCGTAGCCTCTTGGTAGCAAACACCACTGCCAAGCAGAGTTTCTCAACATATGCATAGTTAAGTTCGTAACTGACCAGTGTGCGGCTAAGATAGTACATAGCTTGTTCTTTTTGGAGTTCATTCTTCTGGGCTAGCATTGCGTCCAGTGCCACCTCGCATAGCTGAGATGTATAAGTAGAATGGCACACCTGGTCTAGGCAGTGCCAATACTGGCGGCGAAGCCAAGTATTGTTTGATTTCGTCAAAGGCTGACTGGCACTCGTCATCCCAATGAAATGTGACCCCCTTATGCAATAATTTGTTCGTGGGTCAGCATTTGTCAGATAATTGCGCTATGAAGCATTTAATCGACGTGACCTTTCCTTGCAGACTTCTGAGCTGCTTGATAGTGGTTGGGGGAGCCATTTCGAGGATTGCTTTGACTTTGTTTGGGTCCACTTCGATGCCTCTCTTTGAGACTATAAAACCCAAGAGTTTTCCAAATGTGACACCGAACACGCACTTCTTGGGATTCAGTCTGACCTTATGCTCTATGAGGCGATCGAGAATCTTTCTTAAGTCACCGAGATGATCTGAGCGCAAGAGAGACTTGGCTAACAAATCATCCATGTAATCTTCCAAAGTTTTGTGCATGTAATCGTGGAAGATATAAGTCATAGCACGTTGGTATGTAACGCCAACATTTTTAAGGCCAAAAGGCATGACCTTATAGCAAAATGTCCCCCAAGGCGTTGTGAATTCCGCTTTGAGTTGGTCTTCAGGATTGATACGAATTTGATAGTATCCTGAGAAACCATCCATTAGGGAGAGCATTTCGTGACCTGCTGTAGCGTCTACCAATGCATCGATGCTTGGCAAGGGGAAATCATTCTTAGGACTCACTTTGTTTAGGTCTCGAAATTCGATGCATATGCGAATCCTCCCGTAGGGATTCTTTATGGGAACCATGCCATTACCACTGAGACAGTAGGCCAATCTGCTTTCAACTGGAAATCATCCCTGGGTGGGACGATTTTTGACTGTAAATCGTCCCTGGGTGGGACGATTTCTTCTGTGTTGGGGAAGCCGAACTAACATGCTCCAATGTCGACTCCCGAGGTCTCCAAAACACCTACAGACAATGGGGTTATGTAATTGGGGCCATTTTGGGATGACCCATATGGTCGGATTCTCCCAATTTGGCCTCTATCTTTGGGAATTTGATATCGCCACTTGCAAGTCAATGAAACAACAAAGCGACACAAAACATACTAGAATCTGACCAAAAGTTACAAAATTGCAGCTATGGGTTAATCAAACCTAATAACACAAAATGCAACCTAAAAAAGTAATCTAAAATGCTCTAAAACTTAAAAAGTGTGGGGGTGCCCAAGTGGGCCTCCCACCGTTGGCACTTGATTCCGGCACCAATCCACTAGGGATGGGCCCAAAACCTCTTAGGATTGGGGGGTCGGTGAATTGGTTGGTTCAGGTGTCCATGTATTGGATTTGGGTCAGGTTCAAGCTTCCAAAAGCCACCCAACAACCTCCCTTGCAAAAGAGATTGGTGGATGTGGGAAGGTGAACCAAAAGGGATGCAAATGGGTCTTCAACTCGGTAGCACTTCGTTGCTTGAAAACTCCTTCAACCTGTCTGTTTTGGGTGAGAAAAGTCCCACCTTTTATAGACCCATGGGGTCTCTTTTGGGAGGGAAGCACAAATGCCATGTGTTGGTCATAGGCGCCATGTGGCAGTCTTGTCTTCCCATGAGGGAGGGGAGTCCTCCATTGACTTGGGCTTTCATAATCGCCCTTGTGACAGTCCTCAAACGGCCTATTTGTTCACTCACACACACGTGCGAGGCGAGAGTCATCAATCGATCGTTTTGGGCTGCCACTTGGCCTCATTTGTCTTTTTGCCCGTTAAACTTGGAAATCATCCCACCCAGGGACGATTTCAGAAATCGTCCCTGGGTGAGACGATTTCAAGTTAGAAATCGTCCCTGGGTGAGACGATTACTAGGAAAAGTGCAAAATTGCTTCTTGACCTCAAAAAATTGCTATGAAAGTGGTTAAGACCACTTTTTGACCTCTAAGGGCTGCCCCTGGGGCTGTGTTTGTCAAAGCGATCAGTGTTTGCAGTCACGTAATCGGATTGGTGCTATTTTGGTGTCTACAAAATCCATGGATTCTCAAGCTGGGGGTAAGTATTTCCTCTGAAGAGCAAGCCGACTACATTGCCCTTCTCAAAGAGAAGAAGGAGGTTTTTGCATGGTCATATAGAGACATGTCGGGGCTAGATCTGCAGCTAGTCACGCATAATCTAATGCTTGATCCGACAATCAAGCCAGTTAAGAAAAAACTATGTAAGATGCACCCAACAGTGGCCTTGATGGTCAAATACGAATTGCAAAAGCTATTGTATGCACAGTTTGTCATCTGCATGGATTATCCACCATGGCTATCCAACATGGTTCCCGTTAAAAATCTCGACGGGATGATTCGCATATGCACTGATTTTTGAGATCTAAACAAAGTGAGTCCTAAGGATGATTTCCCCTTGCCAAGCATCGACGCGTTGGTAGACGCTACATCAGGTCACAAAATGCTATCCCTCATGGATGGTTTCTCAGGATACAATCAGATTCGTATCAATCCCGAGGACCAACTAAAAACGGTGTTCACAATGCCTTGGGGGACATTTTGTTATAAGGTCATGCCTTTTGGCCTTAAAAATGTTGGCGCCACCTACCAACGTGCCATGACGTACATCTTCCACGACTACATGCATAAAACTTTGGAAGATTACATGGATGATTTGTTGGCCAAGTCTCTTTTGCGCCCAAATCATCTTGATGACTTAAGCAAGATCCTCGATCGCCTCATGGAGCATAGAGTCAGACTGAATCCCAAGAAGTGCGTATTTGGCGTCACATCTGGAAAACTCTTGGGTTTCATAGTCTCAAAACGAGGTATCGAGGTGGACCCAAAGAAAGTCAAGGAAATCCTTGAAATGGTTCCCCCAACTACCATTAAGCATATCAGAAGTCAGCAGGGAAAGGTCGCATCAATCAAGCACTTCATAGCGCAGCTATTTGACAAGTGTCAACCCATGAACAAATTATTGCACAAGGGGGTTACATTTCACTGGGATGACGAGTGCCACTCAACCTTTGATGATATCAAACAATTCTTGGCTTCGTCGCCAGTATTGGCACCACCTAGACCAGGAGTGTCGTTCTACTTATACATCTCAGCTACTAAGGTGGCACTGGGCACCATGCTGGCCTAGAAGAATGAACTTCACAAAGAACAGGCTACTTACTATCTTAGCCGCACCTTGGTCAGTTATGAACTTAACTATGCATACGTCAAGAAACTCTACTTGGCAGTGGTGTTTGCTACCAAAAAGCTACGCCACTACATGCTGAGCAACACTACGTATGTTGTGTCTAAGGAGAATCCATTGCGATACATGATGATTCATACTTATCATAGTAGTCGCACGGCAAAATGGATCATGTTGTTGATAGAATTTGACATAGAGTTTATTGGACAAAAATCTATCAAAGGAAAGGTCATAGCCGATCAACTAGCAGAGGCTCCTCTCAAATATGATCAGCCTCTGGTCATAGAACTACCCGATGATGGGGTCTTCCATGTCTCAAAATCGCTAGATTTTGATGAGCCTGAGTCACAGGCGACATAACCATATTTTTTGATGGTTCTAAATGTGAGCAAGGTGGTGGCACGGGAATAGTATTCTTCACACCACAGGGTGCTCCAATGCCCTTGTCATTTAAATTAAATTTCCCATGCACCAACAATAATGTAGAGTATGAAGCCTTGCTCATAGGTCTTCAGACAACAATCGCCATGAACATCAAACGACTAAACATCTTTGGTGATTCGTTGTTAATATTCAATCAAGTCAAAGGGGTATTCCAATGCAAATGCCCAGTTTTGCAGGCTTACAAAGCCCTTGTGGACAAATTTCTAGCAAAACTTGAGTGGTACGACATTGAGGCACTCCATCGGTCATTGAATCATTTTGCGAACATAATGGCCTCCTTGGGGTCACTAATTCCACAAGACATTTTTGGTGATATGACAACCATTCAAGTCAAAACCCTATCGCAATCTACGATGGAGTGTGCAAGCTCTAACTTGACGCCAGGAATCCACATGATCCAGATTGAACCATCCTCGGATAAGTTCTCTCGAATCCACGATCATCTGAAACGTGCCAATTGGGGGTCCTTGTTCTCCCCTACTCCCATTAATAGCAACACAACACTATTCTTACAAGTTCTATCTCACTCAGCGTTTTCTAGGGATGAACTTTAAGAGGGATTAGCCATTCATACCGTTGAGGTTTTTGATTAACAGAACTGGTATTTACCCATTAGAGACTACCTCAAGTTAGGTAATCTCCCGCTTGGATTGACGCATGTCGCAAAACGAGCATTCAAGCAGAAAGCGACTAAGTATGTCTTGATAGGAGACATTTTGTATCGTCGTAGCTATGAAGGAATCCTCCTTCATTGCTTGGACCAACAAGAGTCCACTTGGGCAATCGCCCAAGCGCATGATGGTACATGTGGTGGCCACTTCAGTTGTATGGCCATCGCAAAGCGCATTCTTCGCATGGGCTATTATTGGCCTTCTTTAGAGTGAGATTGTTGTGCATATGTCAGGAAGTGCATGAAGTGTCAACATCATGCCAATTTGATGCACGTACCTTCCCAGGCCTTGCAGACAGTTCAGTCTTCTTGGCTATTTTTGCAGTGGGGCTTTGATCTAATTGAAAAGATCTCCCCTGCATTGTTAGGCCACCACATGTTTATTATAACAGCCACAAAGTATTTTACCAAGTGGGTGGAAGCAGTTCCGCTTACCTCTATGATAGGACCCCGCATTGTGGAGTTCATTTTGCATAACATCATATGTCGTTTTGGTATTCCATCCAAAATAGTCTCGGATAATGGGACACCATTCAAGAACAAAGACGTGCATGCTTTGACCACAAAGTACAAAATTCAGCACAATTTTTTGACACCCTATTATCCGTAGGCGAATGGGCAAGTAGAAGCGTCAAACAAAATGTTGGTTGCCATCCTTAAAAATATAGTCGCAGACAGTCATAAGGATTGGCACATTCAAATCCCACTTGCCCTGTGGGCCTATCGCACTAGCATTTGGACGCCCATTGGGGCCACTCTATTTTCTCTCGTGTATGGCTCCGAGGCAGTCATGGCTCTAGAGTTGGAAATTCCTTCCCTACGCATAGCAATGCAAGAGTTCATCGATGATGACGCTACGCAGCAGGCCCAGTTAGACCAGCTTACATTTCTAAAGTCTCAAAAAATATTAGCTACATTTCTAAACCAAACTACGCTACTTTTCATCCTTACAATACCATCAAAAATCACATTATACATATAAATTTAGTCACCATAGCAATCGCCTAAAAACAAAATAAACAGAGTCCTAAATAGTCTATGGTACCCTAAACAAACATCACAAATTCCATTCATCTACTTCATTTTTGCATATCACATATAAATAAAAAACATTTGCATTCATCATAACATATGCATCCATCAAAATAAATTAACATGCATACATCCATATTCATCAACCATCATGCATAAGATCAAATCATCACAAGTGCATAAACAAAATAAATCCGGTATATATATATATATATATATATATATATATATATATATATATATATATCGTCAAAAAAAATGCTCGCAGGCTACAAAACTGGTCATCTGACCCCGTAATCATCTAACAAAACCCCTAGCCTAAGGCATCGTCCACCATGATCACATAGGATCGGTGTGATGGGAACTACCCTCGTGGTGTGGGTCCTATGCGACCCCTCATGGCAGCTACTACTAGCCCCCACATCATGCCTGTTGCCCCCTCCCTCATCCAATCACTTATGATGAGATGATGCTGACTGCTCAGTATCACTGCCCCTCGTCCAACATGACGATCCACCTCCTGACAGCTCAGGTAGCCGCCCATCAAGGCGGATAATCTCCCCCTCCATCTCCAGTCGATGCCATCACCAATCTGATTCTCGTCGATCCCACTCTGCCTCCCGTCAATGATAGTAAGCTACTGCATCATCACGCTATGCCAAAAACCTATCCCGCTCTGCTAGCTAAGCCCACAGGAGATCCCTTTCCCATAGCACATCCCCTAGCTCTTGGTCTTACCTCCATAGTAGCTCTGCAAAATGCACATTCTCAGCACGTACCCCAAACTCCATCTCCTCCTCATCCGTCTAAGGCATGGGACTCTCTAGAACAACAGCCTGCCCTGGCTCCCACTACTCCGCCATGTCCTGCATCTTCGGCTGATCTGGAGCTCCCAAATCCACATCCTCACCCTCCACCTATACCATCTCCGCATCCTCCAAAGGAGCTCCCCAATCATCCCCTGGTGCCTCAGCACCCTCCCTACCCGCCGTTGCCCCCTTCGCGCATCCTAGTGGCCCCTATCCTCGCCACTGCTGTAGTACCCACCACGAGTCATACTCAATGGTAGTCTCGACGTCATCCACATCTGGGATGTCGATCACCGCTTTTGAATCCTCTCCCAGTGGCATGATGACCGATCGGTCTAGAGTCCTCTCATCCCCCCGATGCTGATAGACCATGGGCTCACTAGGCAACCCCTGGTGCACCCCAAACTGTCATGTAACCTAGATAAATAAGAAGAACTCATGCTCGGTCTTGTGTCACCCAATCAGCCATCGCTCTCTGCATACCCATCGAAGCCACTCTCCAGCCTCTGGCCAGGCTGGACAATCTCGATAAGGGCACCAAACCACCTCCCCTGGAGTGAGCCGAGAGAAGGTATTGGCATAGTGCCCTACGACACCTACCCACCGTCGACTCTGTCCCTGCTCTCCGAACCACCGCCACAAAACTACATACCCTATCTCCTTATCTTCCATCGCCGCCCGAGTCATCCATGGTAACCTGAATGGCCTCTCAACTGCTATGTGTTGCCAACCCTAGCACTGTAATAGATAGCTACAGCTGATCCCCTTTCGTTGTCAGGGTCCATCTCCCCATAGAGCTGTGCCAATAGTGTCTGTCCCCATCTCAGGATAAGTGGTGCCTCTATCAGGCACTCTACCAACTGCCACACCAAATCTAGTAGGTTCCATGGGAACCTCGCACCTAAATAATCAGGTAATAGCATGTTGGACATGAGGCCTATAAGGAATGCGTGCCTCACGCCCAACACCCCCCTCTCCAACCACCATCGAACCAAAATCCTGCCAATCTGGCAGTCGCCCTCTGCCCTTTCCAGTGGATCCTCCACACCCAGATCCTCCCCATGCCCAAAACATCTTGTCAGTACAACTGTCCATTGATCACGTGACGATGTCCTGATAGGCAGTCCATCTATCGAAATCCGCAGAAGCCGATAGACATCCTCCAAGGTAACAGTCATCTCCCCTGTTGGGAGATGGAAAGTGTTGGTCCGTGAATCCCAGAGATTGATCAGGGCTATCAAATAGGCCTGATCCGTGACCATAGGCTCTAGTCGAGCCACCTTCTTAAGCCCAAGGGCATCAAGCCACTCCCAGTCAGCCTCAGTCAGCGCCCCCCGTGCCTCAGTAAAAGCAGTGGGTACATGGTACCGGCTCCTAACAACCTGCAAAAGAAAATAACTCAAAAACATTAAAATCATGAAAAAAGAATGGTATAGCAAAAAAACAAACACAAAAATTCAAATAAAAAATTAAATTTTCAGCTCTAGGGTTTCTAATCCTAACTGATGTATTTAAAACAAAAACAAACACAAAAATTCCAACAAAAATTAATTTTTTTAGTTCTAGGGTTTCTAATCCTAACTGATTAATTTAAAAACAAAAATTCAAAATTCAAAAAATGTTTCAGTTCTAGGGTTCCTAATCCTAACTGATAAATTCCAAAAAAAATAAAAAAACAAGATTTTAAAAAATTAATTTTTTAGTCTTAAGGTTTCTAATCCTAACTGATTAATTTAAAAAAATAGAAAAAAATTCAAAAAAAACAACAAACATTAAGTCTTAGGGTTTTACATTCTGTCTATCCTAGGGTGTAGTTAAAAAAATAAAATTCTTTACTTAGGTTTTTTGATACATTTAGTTGGACAATAAGTTTTAGTTGTCTTCAGTTCAGTTTTAGGGTTTAAGTCTTAAATTTTTTTGAAAAACATTTCAAACAAAACAATTGCAATTTAAAAAAAGTAATAACTCTAGGGAGCACTTACTGGTCTCACTTCGGCTCCGCTTGTAGACACCAAAACAGCACCAATCCGATTATGTGACTACAAACACTGATCGCTTTGACAAACACAGCCCCCAGGGCAGCCCTCAGAGGTCAAACAGTGGTCCTAACCACTTTCATAGCAATTTTGTAAGGTCAGGAAGCAATTTGGCACATTTAGACACTTTGCTCAGTATTCGTCTCACCCAGGGACAAATACTAATTGGAATTCGTCTCACCCAGGGACGAATTCTGAAATCGTCTCACCCAGGGACGAATTCCAAGTTTAACGGGAAAAAAGAAGAATGGTGCCAAGTGGCAGCCCAAGACAGTCAGTTGATGACTCCTGCCTCGCACACGTGTGTGGGTGGATAGATAGGCCATTAGAGGACTGTCACAAGGGCGCTTATGAGAGCCCAAGTCAATGGAGGACTCCCCTCCCTCATGGGAAGACATGACTGCCACATGGCACCTATGACCAACACATGGCATTTGTGCTTCCCTCTCAAAAGAGACCCCATGGGTCTATAAAAGGTGGGACTTTTCTCACCCAAAAAGACAGATTGAAGGAGATTTCAAGCAACGAAGTGCTACCGAGTTGAACACCCACTTGCATCCCCTTTGATTCACCTTCTCACATCCACCAATCTCTTTTGCAAGGGAGGTTGTTGGGTGGCTTTTGGAAGCTTGAATCTGACCCAAATCCAACATATGGACACCGAATCAACCAATTTGCAGACATCCCAATCCTAAGAGGTTTTGGGCCCATCCCTAGTGGATTGGCGCCAAGATCAAGTGCCAACGGTGGGAGGCCCACTTGGGCACCCCCGCACTTTCTAAGTTTTATTTCAAAAGCATTCTAGATTATTGTTTCAGGTTGCATCTCATGTTATTCTATTTGGTTAACTCATAGCTTCAATTTCATAACATTTTGATCAGATTTTGTCATGCTTTTTGTCGCTTTGTTGTCCTACTAACTTGCAGGTGGCGATATCGAATTCCCGAGGATAGAGGCCAAATTGGGAGAATCCGACCATCTGGGTCATCCCAAAATGGCCCCAATTACATAACCCCTCTATTTTCAAGTGTTTTGCAGGTCTCGGGATTCAACATTGGAGCAGCAGCAGGTCAGCTTTTCCAACACAACAGAATTCGTCCCACCCGGGGACGAATAGCGATCGAATTCGTCCTGCCCAGGGACGAATTCCAGTTGAAGGTAGATTGGCCGACTTTCTCGATGGCAGTGGCCCTCTGGTGATGTTTTCTGTCCTCTGGTCGGTTTTCGAGTCATTTAGAGTCATTTTACTCACTGTTTCGGACAAATGTTTGCATGCATCTTTTGGCGATTTTAGAGAACAAACACTTCTTATGTGCAAGCAGTGCTACTGACATCTTCGTTGTTTCTTTGTTCGCAGGAGGAGCAGAAGAGGTCAAAGACTCATCGACATCAGTGGCGACATCATCTTGGCCCGTCCATTTCAAGTGTGGGCACGCGGAAAGAGGAACCTTAAGTCTCGATTGTAGTCAAATTCTTTTAACGCTCCTAGCCCCTGAAAAGGGAGGAGGCGTATTTGTAACAGAGATCAAGAAAGTTTAATGAAAGGGCTATGTTTTCTCCATTTGCTTGTGTCTCTTCCAATGCGTCTCTTTCATTTCATGCAATTTACATTTCTAGGACTTAAGCGTATTTGATTTTGAATGCATCGCAATTAGTGTTTCCTTCACCCGAAATCTCGTGCTTTCAGTGGCGATCACGGTGGGACTCTGTTCCCTAGTTTTTAAGATCACAAAAACTGATCAAATTTTTGTGTTTTGTGTTTGACAGGTACATTTTTTGGTTTCAGATCGTTATTCGTCCTTGGTCGTGGCGATTGCTTTATCGAAATTGCTCCGACCCCGAGACGAATTCAAATTCATCTCCGGGAGGGACAAATTATGTTCTGTAATTCGTCTCACCGAGGGACGAATTTTTGTCTACAACTTTTCAGAGCAAAAATTCAGAAGCAACCGGTCCAGGCAGAGAAGAGGTAGGGATTTTCATAATCTCTGTTAAATTTTTATGTTTACGTTTCTGTTTCTTTAATTGTTTTCATTTAATCCTGCATTGCATAGGGAAAGTCATTTATGCTTGTTTCATTTTCGTTAAATAAAATGAATCCCACACACTTCACGCAATAATTTTAAACCAAGGAGCTGGTCGTAAGACCCTAGCCCTTGAGCAAGACCAACGGTGGGTTCATCACCACCTTGGCTTAGCTTTGCATCCATTTCCCGATTGTCAACTCTTGTTAGGCGTAAATCCTGACGAAAGCTGACCGAGTGTCACTGGGGTGATTCCCATGCGCGCGAGGATAAGTCTTCTATGGTAGGTGCCATTAACAGGACAATCCCCCTTCCATACCACCTACGTACCACGTACCTTCTGCTCTCACGTACCTATAGTCTCCCTCTCGTAAGGGCGGGTATATAGAGAGGTTGGTATATCGGACCGGTTGGTATATTGAAGGGGCGACCATTTTGGGAGTTATATGAGCCGTCATAATGCATTTAAACGTTCTTCAAAACCTACAAAAACAAAAAAAAACATCAAAATGCACTAAACCAGTTTAGGACACACCATTAATCCTTAAAAGAGATAATCACGGTTTGTGTATGTGTGTGTTCATTTCTGCTTAGTGTAGACAAAAAGAAAAATCATCATAAACAAAAGATAAAAATCTACGCATTTTGTCATTCTCTCCAAAAAGCTCCAAGGATTCCTGCAATTGCTTGGTCATCCCCAAAAGGCCCCAAAGGTGTCCATGAACCCTTTGGTCAACCCAAAAGCACCCCAAATGTGCCCATAAGTGATGTAGGACCATCCAACAAAATATAGGAAATCTTACATTTTTCCCTAAATTTTAGTGCATCTTGTCAAGGCCATAACTTCTCAACCGTAGCTCCGATTGACATGAAATTTTACAGGAGTTAGTTGGGATAATTTTAAACAAATATAATTCCCTAGAATCCTATTTCCCCAAAAATTCAGTTTTCGAGGCCAAATTCCATCATCTAGTGCCCCGAAATTAGGTTCTAAAATTGCGTGCCCAATTTTTTACACTTTTTGAGTTGTTCGGATGTCAATATCTCCTAATGTATTTAGAGTTAGGACTTGAAACTTCATTTTTATCTTATCTACTATAAGAGGGATGCACACGCCAATTTTGGGCCCCATATGACTCATTTTAATTTTTAGGGTTTTCTAGAGAGACATCGTCATGGTGCTCACCCGCAGCCAAGCCCAATCACGGGCGGAGGCTGTGGGGAATGTCCAAGGAGGCACAAGTCACCTTCGATTTAGTCCTGAAGACTTGGTCATACCGCCTTATCGGTCTGTCCTACAAAAGAATCCATGTCAGAATCCTCGGTGGGGTATGCCCATTCAAAACGAGCACCTTTCGGGAAGACGCTTTACATGTAGACCTTGATGTAAATAGGAGAATCGCCTTAGAGGTTAGACATGAGTGGACATAGTGCGATGGAGCGCTAGAGAGGCAACACTAGTCCATTTGGAGGGACAACATGGATATGGCATCCCTTCTTCACCTCCCAGTCGAGACGGAAAGACAAAATCCAGAGCGCAGGGCTCCTTACACAGGGCGAGCTAACTCCGCCCGCCCCTTCCAAACCCATGAAAGGGAGTACGAGGAAAGCCATCGCATTCCTCGAGGACAACAAACAATGCAGGAACCTTGCGTTTCCGCACTTGCTAGGTATCATGATCATACATCGAGGCCAGAGCCTCGAGTACATGTCGCCCACCTCGACAGAGGGAAGCGACCCATTGAAACTTTAGATCAGCAAACTCGAGGCAAACACATAGGAGAAACATTCGAACCTCCTAAGCAAAATAGGGTAGACCAAATTGACCCGATAGTTGCTAGACATGCCACCCGTCAAGCCCAAATCACGCGGCTTAAACAAAGTCATTAGGAGATAGAGTATCGACACCGCTTGGATAGAGAGCGCATGCAACGCGAAGCGGATGAGTTACGCTATGAACTACCCGAGAGGGAGCCAACCCCTCGCATCCAAAGGGCCGAACAATATGAGAGGCATAATTCGTTGGTGCAGGACAGGTCTCCACGACCTCGTCAAGCTTTGCCTCCGAGATCTTATAGACCCGAGAGGGAGGCCACTCCCCGAAACAATGATGGGTACCTTCAGCGAGGACTCGATCAAGGTCATAGGTCTCGCCCAGAGACTCCTCAAGAATTTTATGAGGAGTACGAACCAGAAATAGAATATGCTGAAACTCCCCATCAAGGCAGGAGGATTGCCATTCGGCCACCCCTCCATAGGCCCCCGGCTTACCATAACTTACAACAGGAGCGAACAAGAGAGGAAGAAATAAAATCTTCCGATGCATACCAAGCGCTATTAGAGCGTTTAGAGTCTATGGAGAAAAAAGCCGCTGGGCATCAAAAACCCACATTACGTCAACTAGCAAGAATCCGGTGCATCCCTCAGTGCCTACACCTCTTTACCCCGAACACTTCAAGTTGCCTCAATTGGCAATCTTTAAAGGTGAAGAGGACGCACAAGAACACGTTACAAGATTTCTAAGCCAATGCTTCGGCATCCAAGATAATGACGCATTGTTGCTTAGAACGTTCATAACCACATTCGCAGGCCCCGCCTCGGATTGGTTCACACAACTACCCAAACACAACATAAGCAACTTAGATCAATTAGTAGATGCGTTTCTTGAACGCTTTGCCTTCAACACAAGGAAGAAGGCATCACTGAGTGATCTGGCGAGCCTCAGGCAATTTGAGGAGGAAACAATGGCAGCATACGGGAATCGATGGAGAGCTTTGCTTTCTAAGTTACCCTACCGTCCCCCTATGTCTGATCTCACACAGATGTTCGCAAAAAGTTGCTTAAAATCAATCTCTGGTCTATTGTTGTTGTGACAATACGACAGATTAGAAGAAGCTTTGGCACAAGCCAGAGTTATAGAAGAGATTAAAATAGGCGAAGGCGCAATCGCCAAGCCTAAAAAGAAAGAGTGGAATAAAACCACCAAAATCGGGACAACGCAACCACAACATGCTGCGGTTAACCAAGTTGCGATAAATGTTCCCGCGCTTGTGCAAGAAATGCAGCCCCAAAAGGCTAATTACCAGGCAGTGCCTCCTGCTTATGAAAGAGATAATAGAAGACAGGAGCAGAATCAGTAGCGTCGCCCTAGGCGACAATTCACCCCTTACACGGAGTCCAGGGACTCCCTATTTGACCGCTTGTCAGCGGCAAATTTAGTCACTCTGCCAAAAATTCAAAATATAGACCCTAATGCTCCTAAGCCTAGGGGATACAGAGAGGAATTGTATTGTAGATTCCATAGGCGCAGAGGACACGACTTAAATGGATGTTGGAAGTTCAAAGAACTAATCCAAGATTTGATCGACAATAGAACATTGGCCGTGGACAACCCCATAGCGCCAAACAACCAACAAATGGGGGTATTCAAGGACCCTTTGCCTGCCCACGAGGCACAGGCAAAACCACTCCAGATTAACGAGGTGCGACAGAATCTTCCCATGCAAGGATTTGTGGGAATGATTAGCATAGTGACAAGGAACAGAAGGTACCCAGCAGTTGCCCCCGAGGTAGCTACGAGGGAAGTTCCGACAACATCGCAGCCTCAACAACGCCCAACGTAGTTGCCTCCGCCTAGACCCAAAATCACGATACGGACCAAACTCACGCAGAGTTTGCGGACCACATCGGCTAGGCTATCCATTTACGAGCTTATTCAACAGTCAAGCACCCCATAGGGAAGCTCTTATGGACATTTTAAAAGCCATCGAATTACAACCTCACGAAGCAAATTCTTTCAACAACTTCGTGGGACATGTGAAACAATGTACGGAGCCGGTCATCACATTCAGAGAAGATGAGGTAAAAACGATATCGAATGACATGGCAGATCCACCCCTGCACGTTATCGCGTGGGTCAACGGGATTCCGTACAAGAGAGTGTTGGTAGATACTGGCTCGTCCAGTAACATCATTACCACTGTAGCCTTAAAACATTTGAAGCTACCAGCCTCTCACATCACAACCTCCACGTACACACTGCGAGCTTTCAACGATGCAATATGCTCGACAGTCGGCACAGTTGTTCTGCCTATCCAGGTAGGACAAAAATCAATACCTACACTGTGCCATGTGTTAGAAGGCGAGATGGCTTATAATATACTGCTAGGGCGGCCTTGGATCAGGGACATGAAGTGTGTCCCTTCGATCGCCCACCGATGCTTAAAGTATGCTTATGAAGGAGAAATACATGTAGTCCCAATGGACTTAGAGCCCTTCAAGTATTGCAATGCGGTACAATTTATACCTCAATCGACCCTCCCTTCAACGCATTTGGATTTCCAGTTAAATCCATCTAAACAGGGTTCGATACCGCAAGCACCACTGGTGACCAACAAGGCAAAATCCCAGCCAGTTGAGACTTCATCATCTGCTCCTTCATCATCAACGCCACCTATCATGGCCAAACAGAAGGACAAGGGAAAACAGATCATGGAAGAGGTTAAGCCTCTAGAAGAGAAGTTGCCCACAATTTCAACGATATCAACAGAAGAAACACCTCGCACAACGGAAGTGAAGACTCCTGAACCACCAAACATGGAATGGACTCAGGAAGGACTCCCGTTTCCTCCCACCCAATCATCAACAATCACTGTTGAAATGGCCAGTACGGGCCTGGGGGAATATTTAGTGCAAAATGTTGTGGCGACGCCAGCATTGGAGTCAGTACAAGACATGGGAAGACCTCGCCTTCCCATAGGGACAGTTGTCCCTCTAGGCTACCCTCCAAACCAGACGAATTTTGTGTATGGGGGCCTTGATCATGGTCTTGAACCATGCCAACAAAAGGAAGCAGACGAAGAGCCTTTTGTTGAAAACATCAACTATCTATCAAACCCAGATTTTGCCCTAAAATATCTCGGCCAATGCAATTGGCATGGATACGGGCTAGGCGAGATATGAGCAAGGGATGCGAGTCCTTTGCCAACAAAGATATCAGATGCCATATGACAAGTCGGGAGTAGGGTTCAACCACCCCTGCCCTTAGACATCTTGGTTGAAAATATGCAAGGCCTAGAAATAGGCAACAAGGGGGGATTGGCACAAGATCCGTATGCCAATCCAAATACAGAATACACATTGGGAGATTACCTCCCGTGGCCAACAAACACCCTTGGCAACAGTAATAATCCCTCTCCTTTGCTAGAGAGAGGTGAAAGTTCGGAGATTAATCCTCAAAGAGAACATCAACGGCTGTCGGACATCTTTCTGAAACTGTTCCCCTTAGAGGTTCCAGATGAAACAATACAGTGTCAAGAGAATCAGGTCCCTCCACCAAGAGTGGAACAACCACAAGGAGACCAGATTAACTTACTGGAACAAGGAGAGCACTCAACGTCGCAAGCAACAGTTGCTAAAGAGAATGAACATTTTTGGGTCTCCGAAAGTGATTCAGAAGATGAGACTGAGATGGACTATCTCAGACATGCGCGACGACATCACCGCCCTTTAACTCATGAAGATCTAATGGGACAGATGGGCATACGGTTAGGGCATGAATGGTGGGTAGACCCTGCAAGGTGGGACCAAGTATTGGATCCATGGCTCCAAATTCAAGATGAGCATCGTCCACCTCGAGATCCCATCATGACATCAGTGCCGAGAAAAGACCCTGCCATCCTTTTTGCAAATAGGGACGAATTCGCACCTAGGGAAGATCCATTCGTGCCCGTTCCCGTAGAGCCAGATCCAGAGTATAGGGAGCATCTAAAAGAATCGAGTTATCACACCCGCGGTTCTGGAGACAAAATTCATTCCATCCACATGATCTCCATTGATTTGACCGCACCCATCCGCAATCCGGCCGATCCATCACAATCATTGCACCTAGACATAGATGCCATCGATTGGGATCGCGTCAATTCACCTTTATCACCATCAGAGTATTGGCCTTTCGGTGAAATGCTTCATTCCACCCCAAGGACAACTCAGGATATTTTTTAGAGCTGAAGAGGGACCCGAGGTTCCAAACGTAGATCTAAACTCGGCTAATGATATCCATTTGATCCCAACTCCACATCAGTTGGAGGACGGATCCCACATGTCAGTCGAGGAAATGACTGACGTAGACATCGGCTTAGACCCAACGAATCCACAGATTATCAAGTTGGGGGTAAGTCTTTCCCCTGAAGAGCAAGCCGAATACATCGCCCTTCTCAAAGCGAAGAAGGAAGTTTTTGCATGGTCATACAAGGATATGCCAGGACTAGACCCGCAACTAGTCACGCATAATTTAACGCTTGATCCGACAATCAAGCCCGTAAAGCAAAAACTACGAAAGATGCACCCAACAGTGGCCTTGATGGTCAAAGATGAATTACAAAAGTTGTTGGATGCACAGTTTGTCATCTGCATGGATTATCCGCCATGGCTGTCCAACATGGTTCCCGTCAAGAAGCCCGATGGGAGGATTCGCATATGCACCGATTTTTGAGACCTAAACAAAGCGAGTCCTAAGGATGATTTCCCCTTGCCAAGCATCGACGCGCTAGTAGACGCTACATCAGGTCATGAAATGCTCTCCCTAATGGATGGCTTCTCAGGATACAACCAAATTCGTATCAATCCTGAAGACCAACTTAAAACGGCGTTCACAACGCCTTGGGGGACATTTTGTTATAAGGTCATGCCTTTTGGCCTTAAAAATGCTGGCGCTACCTACCAACGTGCCATGACATATATCTTCCATGATTACATGCACAAAACTATGGAAGATTACATGGATGATTTGTTAGCCAAGTCTCTTTTGCGCTCAGATCATCTCGATGACTTAAGCAAGATCCTCGATCGCCTCATAGAGCATAAGGTCAATCTGAATCCCAAGAAGTGCGTATTTGGCGTCACATCTGGAAAACTCTTGGGTTTTATAGTCTCAAAATGAGGCATCGAAGTGGACCCAAAGAAAGTCAAGGCAATCCTTGAAATGGCTCCCCCAACTACCATCAAGTATCTCAGAAGTCTGCAAGGAAAGGTCGCATCGATTAAACGCTTCATAGCGCAATTATCTGACAAATGCCGACCCATGAACAAATTATTGCACAAGGGAGTTACATTTCACTGGGATGACGAGTGCCGATCAGCCTTTGACGAAATCAAACAATACTTGGCTTCGCCACCGGTATTGGCACCACCTAGACCAGGAGTGTCGTTCTACTTATACATCTCAACTCATCGAGGTGGCATCGGGAGCCATGCTAGCCCAAAAGAATGAACTTCACAAAGAACAAGGCTACTTACTATCTTAGCCGCACCCCGGTCGATTACTGAACTTAACTATGCATACGTTGAGAAACTCTGCTTGGCAGTGGTGTTTGCTACCAAAAGCTACGCCACTACATGCTGAGCAACACTACGTATGTTGTGTCTAAGGAGAATCCATTGCGATACATGATGAGTCGTACTTATCATAGTAGTCGCACGGCAAAATGGATCATGTTGTTGACGGAATTTGACATTGAGTTCATTGGGAAAAAATCTATCAAAGGACAAGTCATAGCCGATCAACTAGCAGAGGCTCCTCTTGAAGATGATCAGCCTCTGGTCATAGAACTACCCGATGATGGGGTCTTCCATGTCTCAGAATCGCCAGATTCTGATGAGCCTGAGTCACAAGCCGACATAACCCTATTCTTCGATGGTTCTAAATGCGAGCAAGGTGGTGGCGTAGGAATTGTATTCTTCACACCGCAGGGTGCTCCAATGCCCCTGTCATTTAAATTAAACTTCCAGTGCACCAACAATAATGCAGAATATGAAGCCTTGCTCCTAGGTCTTCAGACAACAATCGCCATGAACATCAAACGATTGAATATCTTTGGTGATTCGCTGTTAATAGTCAATCAAGTCAAAGGGGTATATCAATGCAAATGCCCAGTTCTGAAGGCCTATAAAGCCCTCATGGACAAATTCTTGGCAAAACTTGAATGGTACGACATCGAGGCACTCCCTCGATCATCGAATCATTTTGCGGACACAATGGCCTCCTTGGGGTCACTAATCCCGCAAGACCTTTCCGATGATATGACAACCATTCAAGTCAAAACCTTATCGCAATCCGTGATGGAGCGCGCAAGCTCAGACTTGACGCCAGGAATCCACATGATCCAGATTGAACCATCCTCGGATAAGTTCTTTCGAATCCGAGATCATCTGAAACGTGCCAACCTGGGGTCCTTGTTTTCCCCCACTCCCACTAATAGCAACACAACGCTATTCTTACAAGTTCTATCCCATTCAGCATTTGTTAGGGAAGAACTTCGAAAGGGATTGGCTGTTCATACCGTCGAGGTTTCTGATCAACAGGACTGGTATTTACCCATTAGAGACTACCTCAAGTTAGGTAATCTTCCCTTTGGATTGACGCACGCCGCAAAACGAACATTCAAGCAGAAAGCGGCTAAGTATGTCTTGATAGGAGACATTTTGTATCGTCACAGCTATGACGGAATTCTTCTTCGTTGTTTGGACCAGCAAGAGTCCACTTGGGCAATCGCCCAAGCGCACGACGGTACATGTGGTGGCCACTTTAGTGGTATGGCCATCGCAAAGCGCATTCTCCGCATGGGCTATTATTGGCCATCTTTAGAGCGAGATTGTTGCGAATATGTCAAGAAGTGCGTGAAATGTCAACATCATGCCAATTTGATGCACGTACCTTCCCAGGCCCTACAGACAGTCCAGTCTGCTTGGCCATTTTTGCAGTGGGGCCTCGATCTAATCGAAAAGATCTCCCCTGCATCGTCAGGCCGTCACACGTTTATCATAACGGCCACGAGTATTTTACCAAATGGGTGGAAGCAATTTCGTTAACCTCAACGAAAGGACCCCGCATTGTGGAGTTCATCTTGCATAACATCATATGTCATTTTGGTATTCCATCCAAAATAATATCGGATAATGGGCCATCATTCAAGAACAAAGACGTGCGTGCTTTGACCACAAAGTACAAAATTCAACACAGCTTTTCAACGCCCTATTATCCGCAAGCAAACGGGCAAGCAGAGGCATCAAACAAAACACTAGTGGCCATCCTTAAAAATACAGTCGCAGACAGTCATAAGGATTGGCACATACAAATCCCACTTGCCCTTTGGGCTTACCGCACTAGCGTTCGGATGCCAACTGGGGCAACTCCATTTTCGCTCGTGTATGGCTCAGAGGCAGTAATGCCTCTCGAGTTGGAAATTCCTTCCCTTCGCATATCAATGCGAGGAGTTCATCGATGATGACACTGCACGACAAGCCCGGTTAGACCAACTTACGTTGCTTGACGAACGACGCGTGAATGCTCTCGAGCACTTACGTATCTATCAAGAGCGGCTTAAGAAAGCTTACAACATGAAAGTTCACCTAAGGGACTTTCGGGTTGGTGATTTGGTTTTGAAGGAAAACCAACGAAACTCTAATTTGTCGTCCCACCTAAGGGACAAGTTCGCGGCAAATTGGTTAGGTCCATATGTCATTGATAGCAAAATAGGACCCGGGACGTACCGGCTAGCTTCTCTTGACGGTATCAAGGAAACAGAACCCTTGAATATCAGTCATTTGCGACCATTTTATATCTAAGAGAGCCATATCCCAAAAATGCTCCAAGGATCCATAAAATCGCTTGGTCAAAAACACAAAAGCTCCAAGGATTATCGCAATCACTTGGTCAAACCAAAAAGCTCCAAGGATTATCGCAATCACTTGGTCAAACCAAAAAGCTCCAAGGATTATCGCAATCACTTGGTCAAACCAAAAAGCTCCAAGGATTATCGCAATCACTTGGTCAAACCAAAAAGCTCCAAGGATTATCGCAATCACTTGGTCAAACCAAAAAAAGCTCCAAGGATTATCGCAATCACTTGGTCAAACCAAAAAGCTCCAAGGATTATCGCAATCACTTGGTCAAACCAAAAAGCTCCAAGGATTATCGCAATCACTTGGTCAAACCAAAAAGCTCCAAGGATTATCGCAATCACTTGGTCAAACCAAAAAGCTCCAAGGATTATCGCAATCACTTGGTCAAACCAAAAAGCTCCAAGGATTATCGCAATCACTTGGTCACCCAAAAAGCTCCAAGGATTATCGCAATCACTTGGTCACCAAAATGCTCCAAGGATGTCCACAATCACTTGGTCAAAATAAAAAAATAATAATCAAAAACAACCAAAAATTTACATCTCATATTTAGGCATACTAAAATTCATCAATCGAGAGCTCTTCTCGCACCTCATATTCATATTCATAAAAACCAATCCATCAAAAATACAAAAACATGTAGCTGCATTAAGCATTGCATCCATACGCTGCATATTTGTGGTTGTATAGGTCAAAGGCACCATAGGCTGTAATTGCTCTGATAGACCATCTTATTCCACACTGTTCCATTTTACAAAAACAACAAAAACACCATGCATTGCTTTTACCACACTAGAGTCAGTGGTCTTTTAATGTATCAAGAGTTTTCATGATTCAGTCATCATTTTGCTCTTTAGCCATGTAATGTATCAAGTCAGACAGATTTTACGAAGGTAGAGTTACACTTGAAATACACCTTGTTACGTAACATCCCAACACAAATTAAAACACATAAAACAATTCCTAAGTTGTGTGAACGAAAGATGAAACCCGCACAGTAATCCAAGTCACCAAAAGCGAAACGGTTATCTTGCTCATCCCCCTGTGCGAATGACCCCAAGAATGCTGAGAGTTGGCAAAAGGACAAGCATCCTCCCTACCCAATTCCCTAAGAATCCCTAGTTCTCAATAGTTGCAAAACATCAAAAAATTTGCAAAACGTCAAAAATCAAATATTTGACATCATACAGTGCACACATCAAAGGGCACAAACGATAGTGATTTTCATCACTCCATATCCCCAATCCCTTGCTCAAAAGAAAAACAAATCAAAATAAACAGTGATCTTATCACTACAAACGAGCAAGTATCCCAATACAATTGAAGAAAAGAAGGGAGTGGAACTTGAATCCCCGGAACTCTCAAGCATTCTAAAAGGTCATAAGGCAAGCCTCGGTATCGATTTGGTTGATAGCCTATCGATAACCGGCGGTAAACCTCTCGCATGACGATATATCTATCACATTAACTTGCGTACAGATCAATGTTTGCATGTGGATGAGCTAGCTTATGGCATCCTGGATAACACCGCAGATTAATCTAACTAAATACAACAAAGGAGTTAGTGGAGCTAATTAGGTGATCCTCAATACGAGTTCGGTTGAAAGCCCATCTGGCACTGGCGGTATCCTGATAAATACCACAATAATGAACTCAATTGCACACACGGGGATGTGAAATAGCTGGGTCAAAAACAAGTCTGATTCATACCTTGTTCAAAAGTCTTGTAAGACAAAGTACAGTCGTGGCTAGTGAGTTAAAATGTCTGAGTCTCGGAAAACCTTAGCTACATTTATAAACCAACTGCGCTACTTTTCATCCTTACAATACCATCAGAAAATACAAAAAGAGAAAACCACATGTATACATACAAGAGCCATACATCATAGCAATCGCCTAAAAATGAATTAAAGAGCGTCTTAAACAGCCTATGGTGCCGTAACCAATCACCACAAATATCATTCATCAATTTCACTTTGCATATCAAAAAGAAATCAAAAACATTTGCATTCATCATAACATAAGCATTCATCAAAATAAATAAACATGCATACATCCATAGTCATTAGCCATCATGCATAACAAAAATCAAATCATCACATGTAAGAAACCACAATAAAACCGGTATATATATATATATATATATATCGTCAAAAAAATGCCCGTAGGCTACAAAACTGGTCCTCAATCCCCGCAATCATATCCAAAAACCCAACCTAAAGCGTCGACCACCATAATCACGCAGGATCGGTGCGACGGGAACTACCCCCCGTGGTGTGGGTCCTATGGGACCCTGTAGGGCGGCTACTACCAGCCCCCGCATCATGCCTGCTACCGCCTCCCTCATCTAATCATCGGCGACGAGATGATGTTGACTGCTCAGTCGCACTATCCCTCGTCCACCGTGAAGATCCACTGACCGAGGGCTCAGGTAGCCGCCCACCAAGGCGGATGACCTCCCTCTCCAAGTCTATCCGGTGCCGACACCACTCTGCCTCTCATCGATGATAGTATGACACCGCATCGTCGCGCTGTGCCAGAACCCTATCCCGCTCTGCCAGCTGAGCCCGCAGGAGATCCCTCTCCTGTAGCGTGTCCCCCAGCTCCCGCCTCGCATCCCCCAACTCCAGATCCCGTATCCGCAGTAGCTCTGTCAGTCGCGCATTTTCAGCGCGTATCTCAGACTCCACCTCCTCTCGTGTTTTCCTGACGAACAAGACCCTCTGGAACAGCGACCTGCTCTGGCTCCCACTGCTCCTCCACGTCCTGCATGTCCGGCTGATCCGGAGCGCCCAAGTCTACATCCTCATCCCCCACATCCAAAATGTCCACATCATCCAATGGACCTCCCCAATCATCCCCTCCTGCCTCAGCACCCTCCACTGCCGCCTCCGTGCCTCCCAGTGGCCCCTCTCCTCTCCATCACCGTAGTACCCACCACGAGTCATACTCAGTGGTAGTCCCGACGTCATCTACGTCCGGGACGTCAATAACCGCATCTGACTCCTCGCCCAATGGTGCGGTGACCGGTGGATCTAAATCCCTCTCATCTCCCCACCGCCGATAGACCATGGGCTCACCAGGCAACCCCTGGCGCACCCCAAACTGTCGTGTAACCCGGCTGTATGAAAAGAACTCATGCTCCGTCCCGTGCCTCCCAGTCAACCACCGCTCCCTGCGTACCCGACGGAGCCACTCTCCAGCCTCTGGCCAGGCTGGAAAGTCCCGATAAGGGTGCCAAAACACCTCCCCTGGAGTGAGCCGAGAAAAGGCATCGGTATAGTGCTCTACAGCACCTGCCCATCGCCGACTCTGCCCCTGCTCCGCAGACTGCCGCCACAAAACTGCATAGCCTATCTCCGTGTCATCCATCGCCGCCCGAGTCGTCCACGGTAACCCGGTCGGCCTCTCCACTACTATGTGCTGCCAACCCCACAACTGCAGCAGATAGCTACAGCTGACCCCCTTCCGCTGTCGATAGCGCACCCCATACAGCTCCTCGTAGAGCTGTGCCAACAATGTCTGTCCCCACCTCAAAATCAGTGGTGCCCCTATCGGGCACTCTACCAACTGCCATACCAAATCCAGCAGGTTCCACGGGAACCTCGCGCCGGATGAATCAGGTAGAAGCATGTTAGAAATGAGGCCCATCAAGAATGCGTGCCTCACTCCTAACACCCCCCTCTCCTGCCACCAGCCAACCAAAATCCCGCCAGCCTGGCAGTCCACCTCGATCGTCTCCACCGGGTTCGTTACACCCAGCCGCTCCCCATGCCCAAAGCATCTCGTAAGTACAGCGGTCCGCTGATCACACGACGATGACCTAATGGGCAGTCCATCTATCGAAATCCGAAGCAACCGATAGACATCCTCCAAAGTCACAGTCATCTCCCCTATCGGAAGATGGAACGTGTTGGTCCGAGGATCCCAAAGTTTGATCAGGGCCGTCAGATAGGCCTGATCCGGGACCACGAGCTCCAGTCGAGACACCTGCTTGAGCCCAAGGGCATCAAGCCATTCCCAATCACCATCAGTCAGTGCACCCCGCGCCTCAGTAAAGGCGGTAGGTACACGGTACCGGCTCCTAACCTGCAAAAGAAAACAATTCAACAAAAAAAATTAAAAATCATGGAAAAGAACTGTACAACATAAAAAGAAAATTCAAGTAGTTGTCTTCAATCCAGGTTTCAGGATTTAAGTTTTAAAACACATTTTGAAAAAAAAGCATCACAAAAAAACAATTAAATAAAACAAGTGCAAATTTAAACAAAAATAAGCTCTAGAAGACACTTACAGGTTTCGCTTCGGCTCCGCCGCTCGAACCAATTTGTGCACTCATGATGGCAGAGAGAATTCCAGCAGCGCTTCACTTCGCAGAATTACCTCCTCCTCCCAGAGCTCCAAAATCGCAAGAAAAAAAATGACACAAATGAGCCCAAATGCAAGTTTTGGCCCTTAAATAGGCCTTTTGAGCTGGAATTCATCCTTGACTGGGACGAGCGCTCAGGTTAGCGCTCGTCCCACCCAGGGACGAATTCTACAGATGGAATTCGTCCCACCCAGGGACGAATTCAAACCAACACTTCAAAAACATCAAAAAATGATCAAAAATGCACTAAAAACAGACAATAAATTTTCCCGATAGGAGTGCTATTGCATCTGACATCCAGAGCATACAAAATAGACATTGGAGTCACAAATTATCACTATCCTACTCCCTAAGAAGGCTACCATAGCCGGACCGCTCCACGGGAAGACGGATTTTCGATAATTTGATCCCCAAATGGTGTCACAAAAAACAACAAAAACAACAAATAAACGCAACACAAAAACACAGCAATAAGCATTGCCGGACACAAGTGCTCTTGCACTTAACCTCTAGGCAAAGAAAATCGATGTCGGGGTTCAAATTGTCACTCTCCTACTTCCCCAAGAAGGCTATCATAGCCGGACCGCTCCACGGGAAGATGGGTTTTCGATGATTTCACCCCATTATGGCATCACAAAAAGGGTTAACACCCACCAAAAATAGGTCCAGATGTTGGAAAAATTGCACATGCTTAACGATAAACCATCTAAAGGCACCCTTGCACAAGTCATCTTGGGTCAAGCGACTCGTCGCTTTTCTCATGAAGGTCATTCCCTCATCGATTCGTCGCTTGAGGGGGTAGTCACACTTAGTCACCAATCAACAATCACACACCCAATTAAGGAAAACGACATGCATTCAAAGAATCATTGACAAAGACAATCACGCTCCTGCTTGGGGCAATAAACAAGCAACAATCAAATCAATCAAACACTTGGCATTTCGTGAATCATGAACACAAGGTTCCCCCGAGGATAAAAGGTTGCGCCCTTTGCCTAATCATGACTGATCAATGTCCAAGTTCAAGTCACACCTCACCAAAATAGGTTAACACTTGAAATCAAACTCCTTAGCTCGTCAGAAGCAAGGATTCAAGAATGCATGCCCTTTCCATGCTTGGGGCATCAAAATTTGGTTAGGTTACCAAGGAACCCTAATCATTAGTGCTTTGGTTATCTATTTTTGCTCGGTGTTGCGCTATGCATAGCGCATCCCAAAAAGGGGCATCTGTAGACACCAAAACAACACCAATCCGATTATGTGACTGCAAACACTGATCGCTTTGACAAACACAGCCCCCAGGGCAGCCCTCAGAGGTCAAACAGTGGTCCTAACCACTTTCATAGCAATTTTGTAAGGTCAGGAAGCAATTTGGCACATTTAGACACTTTGCTCAGTATTCGTCTCACCCAGGGACGAATACTAACTGGAATTCGTCTCACCCAGGGACGAATTCTGAAATCGTCTCACCCAGGGACGAATTCCAAGTTTAACGGGCAAAAAGAAGAATGGTGCCAAGTGGCAGCCCAGGACGATCAATTGATGACTCCTGCCTCGCACACGTGTGTGGGTGGATAGATAGGCCGTTAGAGGATTGTCACAAGGGCGATTATGAGAGCCCAAGTCAATGGAGGACTCCCCTCCCTCATGGGAAGACATGACTGCCACATGGCACCTATGACCAACACATGGCATTTGTGCTTCCCTCTCAAAAGAGACCCCATGGGTCTATAAAAGGTGGGACTTTTCTCACCCAAAAAGATAGATTGAAGGAGATTTCAAGCAACGAAGTGTTGTCGAGTTGAACACCCACTTGCATCCCCTTTGATTCACCTTCTCACATCCACCAATATCTTTTGCAAGGGAGGTTGTTGGGTGGCTTTTGGAAGCTTGAATCTGACCCAAATCCAACATATGGACACCTGAATCAACCAATTTGCAGACATCCCAATCCTAAGAGGTTTTGGGCCCATCCCTAGTGGATTGGCGCCAAGATCAAGTGCCAACGGTGGGAGGCCCACTTGGGCACCCCCGCACTTTCTAAGTTTTATTCCAAAAGCATTCTAGATTACTTGTTCCATGTTGCATATCATGTTATTCTGTTTGGTTAACTCATAGCTTCAATTTCATAACATTCCGATCAGATTTTATCATGCTTTTTGTCGCTTTGTTGTTTCACTAACTTGCAGGTGGCGATATCGAATTCCCGAGGATAGAGGCCAAATTGGGAGAATCCGACCATCTGGGTCGTCCCAAAATGGCCCCAATTACATAACCCCTCTGTTTGTAGGTGTTTTGCAGGTCTCGAGATTCAACATTGGAGCAGCATCAGGTCGGCTTTTCCAACACAGAAGAATTCGTCCCACCCAGGGACGAATAGCAGTCAGAATTCGTCCTGCCCAGGGACGAATTCCAGTTGAAGGTAGATTGGCCGACTGTCTCAGTGGCAGTGGCCTTCTGGTGATGTTTTCTGTCCTCTGTCGGATTTTCGGGTCATTTAGAGTCATTTTACTCACTATTTCAGACAAATGTTTGCATGCATCTTTTGGCGATTTTAGAGAACAAACACTTCTTATGTGCAGCGAGTGCTACCGACATCTTCGTTGTTTCTTTGTTCGCCAGAGAAGCAGCAGAGGTCAAAGACTCATCGACATCAGCGGCGACATCATCTTGGCCCGTCCATTTCAAGTGTGGGCACGCGGAAAGAGGAACCTTAAGTCTCGATTGTAGTCAAATTCTTTTAACGCTCCTAGCCCCTGAAAAGGGAGGAGGCGTATTTGTAACAGAGATCAAGAAAGTTTAATGAAAGGGCTGTGTTTTCTCCATTTGCTTGTGTCTCTTCCAATGCGTTTCTTTCATTTCATGCAATTTACATTTCTAGGACTTAAGCGTATTTGATTTTGAATGCATCGCAATTAGTGTTTCCTTCGCCCGGAATCTCGTGCTTTCACCGCTGCTCAATCCAGTTTGCGCACTCATGATGGCAGGGAAAATCTAGCAGCGCTTCACTTTGCAGAATTAACCTCCTCCTCCCCAGAGCTCCAAATCGTAAGAAAAATCAGACGCAAATGAGGCCAAACCCTAGTTTTGGCCTTTAAATAGGCCTTTTGAGCTTAAATTCATCTTTCCCTGGGACGAGCACTCTAGTTAACACTCGTCCCTCCCAAGGACGAATTCTAAGCTGGAATTTGTCCTACCCTAGGACGAATTCAGGCCAAAAATTCAAAAAACATCAAAAATTGAACAAAAATGACCTAAAACAGATAATAAACTTGCCCGATGAGAGTGCTATTGCACTTGACATCTCGGGCATGCAAAAAAGATGTTGGGGTCAAAAATTGTCACTATCCTAGTCCTTAAGAAGGCTATCTTAGCCAGACCACTCCACGAGAAGACGGATTTTTGCCAATTTTAGCTCCAAAAAGCATCGCAAAAAGGGTTACCACCCACCAAAAATAGGTCTAAATGTCAGAAAAATTGCACATGCTTAATGCTAAATCTCCGAAGGCACCCTTGCACAAGTCATCTTGGGTCAAGAGACTCATCGCTTTTCTCACGAAGGTCATCCCCCTCATCAATTCGTCGCTTGATGGGGTAGTCACACTTAGTCACCAATCAACAAGCACACACCCAATTAAGGAAAACGACATGCATTCAAAGAATCATTGACAAAGACAATTATGCTCCGGCTTGGGGCAGTAAACAAGCAATTATCACAAATTGATCAAACACTTGGCATTCCCAAAGCATGAACACAAGGTTCCCCCGTGGATAAAATGTTATGCCCTTTGCCTATTCATGACTGATCAATGTCCAAGCTCAAGTCACACCTCACCAAAATAGGTTAATACTTGAAATCAAATTCCTTAGGTCGTCAAAAGCAAGGATTCAATAATGCATGCCCTCTCCATACTTGGGGCATCAAAAGTTGGTTAGGTTACCAAGAAACCCTAATCATTAGTGCTTTGGTTATCTATTTTTGCTCAGTACTGTGCCATGCACAACGCATCCCAAAAAGGGGCATCTATAGACACCAAAACAACACCAATCCAATTATGTGACTACAAACACTGATCGCTTTGACACACAAAGCCCCCAGGGCAGCCCCCAAAGGTTAAAAAGTGGTCCTAACCACTTTTGTAGCAATTTTGTAAGGTCAGAAGGCAATTTAGGCACATCCAGGCACTTTGCTTAGAATTCGTCCTGCCTAGGGACGATTTCAAATTGGGATCCGTCTCACCCAAGGATGAATTTTGAATTCGTCCTGGGTCGGGATGAATTCCAGGTTCAATGGGCAAAAAGAAAAATGGTGCCAAGTGGCATCCGAGGACAGTTAATTATTGCCTCTTGCCTTGCATGCGCGTGTAGGTGGGCAGAGTAGGCGTTAGAGGACTGTCACAAGGGCAGTCATGGAAGCCCAAGTCAGGGAGGAGTCTCCTCCCTCTTGAGAAGGCATGGCCTCTACATGGCGCTTATGCATGCCCCTCAAAAGAGACCCCCTGGGTCTATAAAATGGTGGACTTTCCCACCCAGGAAAAAAAAGTTGGAGGCATTTTCAAGCAACGAAGTGCTGCCAAATTGAACACCACATTGCATCTTTTTGATTCACCTCTTCCACATCCTTGATATCTTTCGCAAGAGAGGTTATTTGGTGGCTTTTGGAAGTGTGGATATAGAACCAAACCTGACATTTGACCACATTGATTTACCAATTTTCCGATAACCCATCACAAGATATTTTGGGCCCATCCCAAGTGGATTGGTGTCGAAATCAAGTTCTAACGGTGGGTGGCCCGCTTGGGCACCCCGCACTTTCTAAGTTTTATTTTAATTTGTTATTTTATCATTTGTTTATCTTCCATTCCATTTTATGCTGTCTAGATAGTTTATAACTTCGATTTCATAATGTTTTGATCAGATCTCATCATGTTTTTGTCACTTTTGTTGTCCCACTAACTTGCAGATAGCGACGTCAAATTCCCATTGATGGAGGTCAAATTGGAGAAATCCGACCATCTGGGTCATCCCAAAATGCCCCCAATTAGCTAACCCCCATGTTTGCAGGTGTTTTGGAGATCCCAAGATGTGACATTTGGGCAGCATCGATGCGACGCTCTGTCGTAGGAGAATTCATCCTACCCAAGGACAAATTACAGTCGAATCCGTCCCGCCCAAAGACGAATTCAAATCGATAGCCAATTCCTTGAATTTTTTGATGGCAATGGCCCTCTGGTAATGTTCTTTGGTCTCTATCAAATTTGCAGGTTACTTGGAGTCATTTTATTCACTGGTTTAATCAATCTTTTGCATGCATTTCTCATTGATTTCTAAGGTCAAACACTTCATATTTTGTCACAGGTGCTACTAACAATTTTGTTGTTTCTTTGAATGCAAGAGAAGCAGCAAGGATCAAGGATTCATCAACACCAGTGGTGGCAACACTCTGGCCCACCCATTTCAAATGTGGGCATGCGGAAGGAGGAGTACTAAATCTTGATTGTAACCCAAATTCATTTAACACTCCTAGCCCCTAAAAAGGGAGGAGGCGTCTTTGTAATCGAGATTAAGAGAGTTAAATAAAAAGGGTTGTGCTTTCTACACTTTTTGTTATCTCATTTCAAATTTGTCTTTTTCATTTCATGTTTTTCACATTTTAGGACTTAAGCATTTATTTGATTTTGAATGCATCGCAATAGTTTTCCTTTCAAAACTTTCGGAATCTCGTGCTTTTCGTATGAAGAAGGAAATACATAGTGGTAGCATGTGACAATTGTGAACAGATGAAAGGTGAAACGATGCATTCGTGAGAAACTCTTTAGTCATTATCATTTTCCAAATAAGTTTGCATAGATATTTTAATGGACTTTATTGAAGGGTTAAGTAAGTCTGGTTATAAATTGGTTTTTTAGTGGTAATGGATCATCCTTTAAAGTATGTTCATTTTTATTCCTTCTCCCGTCTTTACATGGCCTTTACCATTGCTCAAATTTTCTTTGATTCTATCTTTTGCCATCATGGCATGCCTACCTCCATTGAAAATTCTATCTTGCTTGAGCCAAAATAGTTATTGGATTGGTGGACACACACACTTTAAAACCATGCTATTACGAGGTCCTTGTTTAGTGGTGTGGCCTACAACCCAAAGATACTACATAGAAGTCTCTCCACTAGCTCCAACACCAGTTTCCTCATATATAGCTTTGAGGATAAAGCTTTTATTAAGGGTAAGGACATCTTAGAACCTCATCCTAACATTATTTTTGTAATTCTCATTTGATTATGTCATGACCAATGTACAACATGGGGATCCACTTATAATGCTATTTTATAATTCTTTTGTAATGGTATGTGGTAAGTAAGGCACCTAGACAAATAGGACCATTTCATGTAACCATTATCAAGAATGTAACCGATATTTAGTAAAAGATTCTAGCTCAAATGGCATTTTGCATGTAAGCTAACTCTTGAGCTTAAGGTTAGGGTTTCATGAAATATTTTCTTTAAAAGCTATGAAACCATGTATGAATGCATATTTTTGCAAACTAATGAAATATTTAAGGAGGTTGCTCCCTTGAAGAAGCCCACAATTTAGAGTCATTTTGTAAGATCAATTCAATTTTACAATTACTTTTTTGCATAGTGTGTTATGTTATTTGATAAAATTTCTATTATTTTTAATATTTGTGTGAGTGAGCTTTGTTTTAATAGTAGGTTCCTCACATCATTCATGTGAACAAAGGAAAATGTTGGCATGCAAAAAAATTCATTATACAAAGCTAGATTATACAATTGTATGATAGAGGAGGTCATACAAGGAATATACCATACAACATAGAAGGTCGTACAAAGAAGACATCATATAATAGCAAAGAGTTCAGTTGAACGATTTAATGGAATAGTAGACTATACTAATCCAAGATCATATGAGGAGGAAATGAGTCATATAGGTAGATAATGATGTAATCATGTATAAGGAAAAAGGAATAGGAAAGCTTTGTGTTGCTCCTACATCAGTTTTGTATCAAAGCTACAAGAACTATGAGGGTTGATACATGACTAATAAGAGATGGCATAGTGAGGAAGAGATAAATCACAAGGCCTTCAATCCATACATGTACATGATATGATGATAGAAATTATCCCGAGGTTGGATGCATTTGAAAATATAAGTGACAGTTAAGAGAGAAAGTGGACCAACAACATGTTTGCAACGAAGGATAAGAAGGATACTTAGAGGAAATATTACTCTAGACAATTTCTAACAAGGGTAGAAATTCAAAGTTAGGAACACCAACATATGATGGAAGTTTAAACCCTAAAGAACTCATTCTTTAGAGTGTAGAAATGGAGAAATATTTTGATTTTTAATGAATAGAAGACCTCAAAAAGGTGAAATTCACCTATATAAAGTTAAAAGGGCATGTAACCTTACGGTGTGACCATGTTCAAATTGAAAGACAAATAAAAGGAAAACATAAGATTAAGACATGGGAGAAAATGGTTACCAAATTGAAGGTAAAATTCTCCACATTGGATTACCAATTGAGTCTTTGTAAGAAACTCGAAAATTTTAGATAAAAACAATTGAGTGTAAAATATTATATACAATAATTTTATAGACTCACCATTTAGGCTAGTCACATGAAAGACAATGAGGGGAAGGATTTGAAATATATCAATGGACTATAATTATTCGTACAAGATGAAGGAAGTATGATAAAAATGAGAATGATAGAAGAAGCCTACCACTATACCTTAAAGCCAGAGTAGAAGTCACAAAGATAACAAAATAATCAAAGAGGAAGAGGATTTTCCTTGTGAGGATAAGGACAAACAAGTAGTAGAAGATGATAATGAAAATAAAAAAGTGAAGCTAGTACTTCTCACAATAAATTTAGCCAAAATACTAGAGTAGGTGGAGAATTCTTTGTAGAGGAAGGGATAGAGGATTCCCTATAAGGTGTTATAATATGTGAATATGGTTATAAAGTATTTGAATGTTTGACATCATAACAAAGTAGCAATAAGGGAAGGAAGATCAGGAACCATATTTCACAAGTAGAAGAGGAAAGTATTTCTTTTCCAAGACACGTGGAGGAACCAAAACAAGGAGAATCTCTCATAATGAAGAGAATACTACTAAATCCATAAAATAGGGAATGTGAACCTATTCAAAGGATAAGTCTTTTCATATTAGTATGCAACTTAGGGGGTAGATATTGTAAGGTTATTATAGATAGTGGAAGTACATATAATCTAGTATTCAACAAGATGGTAGAGAAATTAAGATCGGGGAGAATAAAGCACCCCAATCCATACAAATTCTCTTGATTGAAAAAGGGACACCTAATTTTAGTCATTGAGCAATGTTAGGTGAAATTGCAAACTGGATCTTACAAGGATGAGTACTTATATGATATCATGGCTATGGATGCTTTCCATGTGTTATTGAAAGGACCTTGGTATTTTGATAGAAAAGTGGTACGTGATGGTAGGGAAAACATCTACACTATTGTGAAAGATGGTAAGATGTATGTATTGAGTTCATTGAAGGACAAGGATAAAAGAGAGGACAATTGTCCAAAAGTATATTTGATTCTTGGAAAGTAATTTTTGAAGGACACGACAAATAATATCAAAACGTAAATTGTCCAAAAGAAAGGACAATGGTCCAAAAGTAAGTTTGATTCAAAAAATCGATGTATAGGTAAATTTTCAATCTATATTGTATATGGAGTATGCCTAAGAGTATTGTATGAGTTATGAAAAACAAACATTTTATAGGGGCTAAGAGCTATAATAGAAGACTTTGCATACTATATTCATTATTTGTATTAGGATATGAGAAGTGATTTAGAAAAGTGTGTCATGAAATATAAATAGCACATTGATCACAAGTTAGGAGAGCTAGAATTTTAAGTTGGATATTTAGTTTCAAAACATTTATGAAAGGAGCAGTTCCTAAAAGGTACTTACAATAAGTGAAAGTAAAATAAGATTGGATAAAGTAGAGTCTTGAAGAAGTTTTTTCACAAATTCTTATTAAATAGAACTACCTAAAGGAGTGGATATACCTCCCCTATTCAATGTAGCATATATATACCCTTACTATGAGGGATCAACTAGTGAGTAAGATAGTGCAATATTAGAACTTCCAAAGATCGATTGGGTATGATAGTTTCCAAAGAAATAATGATATGGAATTGAGGCAATCATAGATTCTAGAGTAGTCAAGGGAAGACAAGACAAGGTGTATCATGAACATTTGGTCGAATGGAAGAATTGAGTAATTGAGGATGCAATGTGGATGAAAGCATCTAATATTACCAAACATGGATTTCAAAGTGAAGGTTTGTAGAGTGTTCATGGACCATTTATTTTACATGATGCGTATGATGCAAGAGCATCCTAACAATTGAAAATTGACAAAGTTGAATTGTTGCAAAATTGGAATGCCAATTGTTCAAATGTTATGTAAATATTTTCAAAAGCTATAAATTAGGTATTTTTTCATAGAAAGAGGGAGGGATATAAGGAGTCTCAAAACTCAGTTTTGTATTCCTAATGAAAATAAATAAATGATATTTTACCAATAAATCCTTGAGCCTTCATTGTTGTTGAATGTATAAATATTCATTTTTATAGATTGTGTGTTTTGCTAGTTTCTTATTTGCAAGATATAGAGAAAATTTTGAAGGAATGGAGTCTAGGTAGAATCGAAATGTGTTGTAGGTGTAATTAAACTAAAGATAAAGTGGATCAATTCTAAAAATATATTCTATATTTAAAGGGAATAGATAAACCATTTAAACAAAAATACTCTTATGGATGAGACTACTATCTAGAATACATGGTACTAGATACTCAAACTAAGAGGATTGCCATTATGCATGAACTACAAGATAAAGAAGTTTACTTTTTTCCAACCCATGGACTTCCAAATCTTTCTCCACTCTTCAACCTGATATGCATGACAAAGAGGTTCTAGAAGTATGTTTTCATATTCATCCATCAATGTGTAGAATCTAAGGGTTTCGTAGCCCCAAGTTAATTCATCATCGTCACCCCTACCTATGAGAAATATTTTTACTAAGATTTTAGTAATGATGGGTTTTAATTCTAGACGGATTGAAATTGGCCACTCCAACTTCTTAAGTTACTTGAATGTATAATCCCCCATTGGCTAGTGTTGAAATAACTTTTAATATTCATCCAACCATTACATTCTATGGTTGTAATTACTAGTTTCATAAATGATAATAACATGAGTTTAAGTGTTAAAAATATAAAATATAATTATATTTTCTTTAGTGTCCATGTCATATAATACAATTTTTTTGTTTTAATATTACTTTTTCCTTTTGATTTTTCTATAAGCTATGTGTGGCTTTTATTAGGGCCACTCCCATAAAAATAACAAAAAATAACATTGCTCTCGTTACATTGCTATCATTTTAATTAAAACATTTTTAACTTACCTTTTTAATAAACATATACTTTGTTTGAATTTCAATCAAAGATTTTGTTCTTTTTCAAACTACTATGTTTTCCAAACTCCTTGATATAATTTCCATTAATAGATAAAATATTTCTTTGTTATATTCCTCCTAAAATATAAAATTTACCAAGTTGAAGATTAATGCTACAAACGGCTAAAATATCTACTACTTTATTACCATTAAGTGATAAAATCTCACTCTGGTAATTGATTTCTAAAATTTAATGTTTTCTAAGATGAAGATCCACAACTCAAATGGATAAACTATTTTTCTTCTCTTTAAAAATATTGGTTATGGTAAATTTTTAATTCGTTAATACCTTTTTTTAGAGGTATTAGTTATGCCCCTACTATTATAAACTATATTTCTTGCCATCACTTTCTATTTTTATTTAATGTCTTATGCCCACTTATTGTTAACATATACTATATTTGTTTTTGTTTTTCATAAGAATATCCTTATGAATTTCCTTTTCATTTTATTTTTGCTTTTTGGTTATTCTTCTCCTTTTTTTTATTTCCACCAAAACTTTCCTCTTCATAAATATCTTCAATGTTTTCATATTGATCATAGTGAGACTTATTATCTATAGGTTTATCTGGCTTTAAAGGATATAGAATTTAAGGAATAATGTAAAAATAAATTTCTTATATATGAATTGCAAGGACATTCCTTCATAGTAATTATCTTCTCATGTTGTCCTAAAAATCCTAAATTCATGATGGATACCCTTCATAATTTTTAGCATATTGTTCTTGACACACTAGAATGTAATGGAGAATCTTTACACTACTTTCCTATTTAGTGCAAGGAGAGGATTTTGAACTGCTTGAAGAATATGAAGATTATTTAGGTAGAAAAACATGACATGTTTTAGCTCCTTTATTTCAATTTTTTCTTTCACATATTTCTCTACATATTTAATTTTTTCTTGGTTTTAACTTGGACATTATACTTCAATGTTTATTCTTAAAATTGATTCAAATGAGATGTTATAGCCATTATCATGTTATATTATAGATCTACTTCATGTGATTCAACTTCTACTTTAATATCATCTCTTTGCATTCATTCTCAATTTTGTCTAATTACTAATATTTTAAAATCTCTCTATTATTTTTGCTTTGCAATATATTATCATATGTCAATTCCTATAACATTTAATATGTCATAATGCAAAATATTTTCGTAATCTAGTTGTTGATCCGATTCTCTTCATTCAAATTTAATCTTAATGGATTGTGGAAAAAAAATTGAAATATCCATAGCAACATATATACGAGTATACAAAACATAGATTGATTATAATTACTTTTACTATAAAAACTAACAAAATAACAATTTATGATTTTTATAGAAAATATTTTTCATTAAGGTAAAATCTCTACATCTTCTTATATTATTTTGAAGGGTGGTTTCTTTTGCTGTTAATTTTAATGAGAGGTTTTATATTTTATTTCTTTTAAATTTTTTTAAAGGTTTAGCAAGTTCACTTTTGACGTGTTTTTATATGCATCCTCTTTGAGCTGCTATTACAAAAAAAAAAATACATATTCATTTTGATCATGTTTCTTTATATATTTTTCATTTAAGATAGTGTGAACTAGATATTAATTAGTTTATAAGCTTTTTTTCCTTTATTTTATCTTTGTATTTATGGAATTTTGTTGGTTATGCTTATAATTTAAGTTTAATTTATATATGTAATACTAGTTTTTCTTTCTATATTTCTAATTCATATGATAAATATATATTTCTTTTTTATTGATGATATTGATTTTTTTTGGATATATGATGTTAAGATATCAACCCTATAACCTTATATTTAAATATTCAACTTGTAAACCATATTTTCAATAATGTATTACAATAATTATAATACACATTTAAAATTATATCAATTAAAAACTAAATAAATAAATAAAATTAAACCATTAATATATATGTTCTTTCATATTTCATTACATATCTTCTTAATTTTCAATTTATTTATTTTTCCATTATCTATTTAAAAAAATTAATTTATTTACTTTTCCACTATTTATTTTTAAAAAATGAACAACCAATATTGAAAGTATCCTTCGCAACCACGACTTCCTTCCTTTCATTAGAAAATTTAGGGGGTATGACGATGTGATCACCAAGGACTTTGCCAACACTTGGGTTAATGGCCAATTTTTGGTCAAAGGAATGAAGTTCACCATCTTTGTCAAACTTTTAGCAGATATCACCGCACTTCCCAACGAGGGGTTCAAGCTCCACAAAGATAATCACACCATTCAAGATGAGTTGAAACACTTTGCGGATAGGGGGAAGAAATTGGTGAGAAATGACAAAGGCATCATCCGTAAGAAATTGCCAGAGCCATGGTGTAGGGCTTTGATTCCAGTGATGCAATACATCACAATTGATAAAGTGGATGAACCATTGAGAAGCTTTCATATAGCTTTCCTTAATGTTCTAAGAGATGTTAAAGAGGTTAACATCCCTTTATATCTTTGACACTCTGTGGAGGTATCCATCCAGAACTATCAAAAAAGGGAGTCTTCACACATCAAGCACTAAGGCATGTTCTTGGTAATCTATGATCATATGCTGTAGAAAATTGCTACTAAGGTGGATTCAAATCGGAGGACCAATCAATGATTGACGTTTTGATGAACAGTCGCAACTCCTCCAACTATAGAAGCACGTGGAATGTTATGGGAAAAAGAAAGAGACTTGACCAGCTCACCACTGAAAGCACTGTCCTTGAACTAGATCAATCCCTCATGTTTGTGAAAGTGATATCCACAGCCAAACGTGATCCTTCAGAGATTCTCACTGAAATGTTGGAGAACATTTTCCAGACCCAGTCGAAGGCCTTAATCGGCCTCAAGCATGCAATTTGAGTCTCTAAGGCCATTACTACCAGCAAATATGAGACCTTTAAGGTCATCCTCCCCGATGAGAAGGATTGCATAGATGGCCTTACTCTAGAGTAAGTTGATTGGTCCTTTCTGTAAGTATTTTTTATCAGTATGGTTTTGGATGGGCTCTAGTCTGTAGTCTATTTCCCCTTTGGCTGTTGCCTGGTCGCTTTTCTAGTACTAGTTGGTCTTTTCATTATTTACGATTGTAAATCTAGTGCTTTGGTTTAGTTCCCGTGGCGATCTCTCAATTAGTTAGCTGGGTGTCTAAACCTTTTTGCTTTATTTATTTTAGTTTCTCAGTTCCATGTTGTACAAGGTTTAGGGACCCTTTCAAAACCTTTTCTACCAATCAAAAAAATAACATAAATGATCTATATATATATATATATATTCCTTACATTTCGTTAACTAATGTTATCTTTAAAATCTAAGTTATTGTAACCAGTTTTCGAGCAAATATCATTCATACAATTACTATCAATAATTTTTCTATAATTAAACTATTAAATAATTTAAAAGATATTTATATTTTAAGGGTATCTTTATACCTAAGCAGAAGTAACACCTCTCTCCCATTTGAATTACTATGAAGGCGAAACTTATAATATTTTTTTTCCATGGATACTCCACGTTGTCCATGATCGTTATAACCAAACTCGAAACATCCTTCTAATTTCAAATTAACGACCCATAGCATCAGTGAAACACAAATTGTTTCAGATAAAATTCTATATACCCACGATAGACCGGTAACTAGCGCGAAATTCTATGACGGAAACTGAAACCAGTTGCTTTAAACTAGATTACAATTGACAGAATGTATAACTGAATTTGGTGTTTTAAGCAGCGGACAATATGCTTCTACGTCCTGAGGCCTATGGGGCTGTGTATGCAGTCCTTTATCATGGCCAAAGAAGTACACATTTTGGCAAGCCTGATTTTGAAATATTGCTAGGACTTAATCTATCATCTATTATTCAAAGAGCCTTTCGACCTTTCAGCTGCTCCATATGCACTCTACCTTATACAATTCACAACTGCTCGAATATTTTGAACGAGATCATCAACTTACCTGTGGTGGGGACCGGGACTCGGTCGGGAAGGCAGTTTATTGATAGCAAACATCTTTATGGTCTTGAAAATTCCAGAATTGATAAATCTGTGACCAACTCCTGGACTTGAGCCTGAAGGGAGTTTATCCTGTAATGGCCGTGGTAATCGACTTCACGGGGCTGGCGTCAATATATGCGTGGCCGACGCTGGAACTCGAACCCGAAGGAAGTTTATCATTCAATATGTTTGTTCTCGAACTAGCTTTCACAGGTCCTGCATTCACATAAGCGTGGCCTACTCCGGGGCTTGAACCTGAAGGTAGCTTATTAATGTTCAGCGTGCTGGTTTTCTCATTTGGATGTTTTCGTTCCACGTGACCGACCTCCGAGCTCACTAGGTCTACATCGACCATGCTTAGAGCTAAATGTCTCGCCTCCCCGGATTCTCGTTGGAGTGTTCTACCTCCATGCGTTTCTTCAATATGCAATGCTACTACGGTGAAAACAACCAGTAATTGGACGCGTTTGATAGCCGAGGAAATGCTCTTCATTGGAACACTTTTTTCTATCAATACCAAAAAGAAATATGTATCAATTCTAATAATGCTTCACACGTTGATCAATACAATATAAGACTTTACTTGTAAGATCTCAAGGGTAAGGCGTTTATAAGAGAAGGGATGAATACGCCTCACTTTGGTTCGATTGTGGGAATCCAGAGTAACTTGCAAATGCATATATAGAGATAGAGAAACAAGTCGGTCCTGCTCCCGCCACAATTAGTATTAAAAGATCGACGTGGAATATTTTGGTATGACTGAAGCTAAGTTTCATCACTGAGAACGTGTTTTGAAAGCCCTCCATAAAGGGTTTGTAGACGGGAAGTTGGGGACGGCAACTGTGGACTTCAACGTTAAAGAAAGTCAAGAGGCACGCGAGTGGAAGAATTGGCTAGTAACGGCAAAGCGACTTTGGAAGCTCACGTCTTACGCAATTTCTATACATGTGAGGGGGGGAGTTGATACAAAATTACGAGGCAAATAGCAATTGAGTAGTGGAGTCTGTCCTCAATTATGTATATATGCAGTAGTGGAGTCAAGCATGCGACCTGCTCGTCTTACTCTATTTTCAGAACCACGTTGTGTCGAAAGTAACTAAACATGGACATTTTACTTTGAAGCACGAAGACTAAAAACACGAAAACTATTTTTACAGTCTTTATTTCAATCGAATAAAATCAGACATAAAGAAAACTCGAACTTAAACCATTAAAAGAAATTTAACCATGAAGAAATTAATGCGTTCTGTTGGATCCAAGGAAAACGATGTTAAGTTGCGTTTTTCTACGCCGTCAAGAGATTAATGTGTTCTGTTGGATCCAAGAAAAACAATGTTAAGTTGCGTTTTTCTACGCCGTCAATATCTTATTTCATTGTGTTTGACCTACAAGCATCGTGTCATCACCACCTACCTACCTATGTTTTTCCTTTTAGGAGGACTATTTCTTATCACCATAAATAAACACGTTGAACGTGTGGCATTTTTGGAATTGTTTATTTTCTCCAAATTCTAAACAAAGGTTGAAGGAGAAAAAGTAAATTCTCCCTGTTTTGGTCTCCTTCCCAACAACGTGGATGGGAAAATAGAGTTCAAGGCAAAATAGAGTTCAAGGCAGGCTGCATGCTTCACTACACAAGTACATGAGGAGGTAAGACTCCACTGTTCTGTTTGTTCTGTTTCTATCTGCTTGCTATTTCTAAAATAAATTTTTTTTAGAAGAGGAAATATTAAAGTGGAACTAAATTCAAACATATTGAAAGTCCACCAGTCTTGGGAAATTAATTAGTCAATTAGTACTCAGCTGAGAACAGTTCTTTCATTGCCACGTTTTTCCACGTAAAACTGAAGCCTTTTCAACACCCGACCCGGTTAGAAGAACCTATTCAACGTTTGAATACATTTCACGATGATTTTTAACAGCCTTCGTGGCGCACGATTGAGTGGTTGTGTCTGGTAAAATATTTCAAAGCTCAACCTAAACTGTATAAATTAGGTACTACAGAACGATTTTAAAAATATTTAAATATTATTTTTATTAATTAATTGTAGTTAATATAAAAATGTTTATCATTGATTTAAAATTAATAAGGTTTTTAATTGTTTGATTAAGTATTATATATCATGTACTTTAAAATGTGGGTTTTTTTAAAGTAGGTTTATGTTAGTGATATATTTACAATTGTGAATAAAGTTTGTTGAAACACTACTATGTTTACCAACCAATTTTGATCTTATATAACCAATTTAAAATATTATAATAATAAATTTATTTATATCATTATCATAATATAATTTTAGTGTAGCAAAAATATTAAAATTAATTTCAAAATAAATATTTATATGCACAAGACGTTATGGAAATATATTTATATATATTTAATTAAAACTTAATTAATTGGAAAAATATTTTTTTTGTATAATTAATAAAAAAAATTGTGCCAAGAGCTAATGCCAATAAAAAGTGATCCTTATTTTTTTATTTTTTACATCAACATGAGAGAGTAGGTAGAGCAGGCAAATAGGAAGCAAGTGTGAGTAAGCTTTGAGCTGAATATATTTTTATCCAAATATTTGGCTGAATTGAAAACTAAAAGATTTATATGAGAAAAATCTAGGTAACATAGAAGGAAAACCATATTTGAAAGCCCAAATTTTAAGATGCCCTAATTGGAAGATGTTAGAATAGGGTAATATTATTTAAGTTCCACTAGGATAGACACTTGAATTTCCACACCTCCATGTGTCAGGAGAACTCTCAGTGGTGTCTTCATCAGGTCTGATGACTTGTTGTAATCCAACAAATCTCAATGATCAACTCTACTATTTATACAAAGTTAATTCTTAGAATAAATCAATCAGTTCTACTCTTCTCTTCATCTCTTGTGTAATGCTTTGCATATCTATTATTATGAAATTCTAACATGGTACCAGAGTAGGATAGATTTTTCTAGCATTCTCTCTTGAAGGTTCTAGGATTTGGTTCATTTACTTTAAATAAGTTTTTTTGGCTATATTCTTGAAATTATTTCAGTAGTCATTTTCTTTTATCCATAGTTTAATTTTTTTTTAGTAAAATTTTTATTGTTGAAAAATATTTGATGCAATGTTTTTTTAAAATATCTGTGTTGATTCATCCTTGAGGGTATTCAAAATATTAAAAAAATCTTCCTTTGCTTCAAAACAGGTTTACCCTATGCTATGGCGCTATTTTAGCCCTTTTTAAAAGGAAGGGTTTTTATTTTTTATTTTTCTCTCTTGTCGAATTCATTTTTTATATCTCATTTGTAGTTGGCATCATATCCAGATTCTTTCATCAACCTCACTTCAGTCATTGGTAAGCAACAAAAAGGATCCTCTGTTACTTGCAAGGCACTACACACTTTGGGCTCTTCTACAAGGGAAAATCCATGGGTATTATTGGCTACACAAATTTAGATTGGGAAGGTTAAATAGAAGACACATATTCTACCTCAGGATATGTCTTTTGCCTTGGTTCTTCACCAATAGCCCGATTATGCATGAAACAAAATGTAGTTTCTCTATCTTCTACAAAGGTAGAATACAGGGTAGTAGTTTTGGCTAGTCAGGAAGCTCTTTGGATTTGTCAAATTTTGAAAGAATTTGGTTTTACCCATGAGAATCCTATAACTCTTTGGTGTGACAATCAAAGCATAATTCATATTGCACAAAATCCAGTTGAACATCAATGAACCAAGAACATTGAGATACACATGTACTGCATAAGGTAACATATTAAGAGTGGGGACATACACTTGGAATATATTCCAACTGAGAATCAAATTACATATATCTTCATCAAGTCATTTTCTTCTCCACATTACCTTCAGTTGTGAGATAAGCTTGGAGTTATACAACTTCATTGATTGCCTTTATGAGGACAATATTTGCCATACAAAGACAAGACTCTCTTATTATAATAGTTTATTTTTCCCACAAGGGTTTTTTTACCAACTATTTATTGTATATGAGTACCTAATCAGGCCAAGTTTTTGGGACTCATCTTTATTTATTGTATAAATAGGACAATATTCGCCATACAAAGACAAGCCTCTCATTGTTGTTTTTTCCCCACAAAGGTTTTTTTCACCAACAATTTATGTAAATGAGTACCTAATAAGGCCAAGTTATTGGGCCTCATCTTTATTACTTGTATAAGAGGACAATATTCGACATACAAGGATATGCCTCTCTTCTTCTCATAGTTGGTTTTTTCCCATAGGGGTTTTTTACCAACTATATATTGTATTAGGACTACAATATTTGCCAAAAAAACACAAGCCTTTAACTTCCTTTTGATTAATGGTTTTTTCCATTAGGTTTACCATCTCTTCAAAAGAAGTCATTGTACATGAGTACCTCATCAGGCCTTGTTGTGAAGACTCATTTGTATGATTCACCCCTAGTATCACTTATAGGGGGTGTTAGAATAAGATAATATTCTCTTAAGTTCCACTAGAATAGAAACTTGAGTTTACACTCCTCCATGTGTCAGGAGAACTCTCAGTGGTGTCTTCATTAGGTTTGATGAGTTGTTGTAATACAAAGACTCTCAATGATCAACTTTTCTATTTATATAGAGTTGATCCTTGGAATAAATTAATCAATTCTACTCTTCTCTTCATCTCTTGTTTAATACTTTACATATCTATTATTGTGAAATACTAATATAAGCATAGAAGCACAAACAAATTGGACACAAGAGAAAAAGAAAATACATAGAAGCTCTAATGTAGACAGTAGATGTTACACCAAAGTGATTATAAAAAATGAGATGATATAGCATTGTATAATGGTTCTTAAAAGTAGAGGGGTAGGCCACATTTTTTAGAGATTCAAAATTGAATAATGGGAAAGTGTGAATTGGGTTCAAGTTACTCTATGAATTTTCTTCCTAAATAATTTTTCCTTTGTTATCTTTTCAAATTCATAAATTAGAGATAAAATAATGGGTGGTGGCCCATGCCTTAGGGGGAGATACATCCTATATTTTAACGACATGGAGATAATTTTTTGTTGATATAAAAGCTATTAAAATCTTCCATTATGGGTCAATATTTCAAACTTCTATATCAACTTATCATTCATGATGTTTTAAAGAATATTATAAATATACTAAAAAAATCCATCCAATAGGGATCAAATATTAAGGAGGAAATATATGTTGTATATACTTGGATATGTGTTGCAATGGCCATTTCAAAACCTTTTCCACAATCCATTATGATTAATTTTGAATCAAGAGAATTAGATTAATAACTATATTTTGAAAATATTTTACATTATGATGTCATAAATGTTATGGGACTAGACATATGGTAATGTAAAAACAATAGAGAAAGAGAAAAAAAAATGATTAATGAGATAAACATGAAAATGAATGCAAATAGATGATATTGTAGTAGAAGTTGGATCAGATGAAAGAGATCTATAGTATCAAATGACAAATATTATAATAGTTCATTGAAATCAATTGCTCAAAGAAACAAAGAAGGATATAAGATATGAGGAAGTGCAATATGAAAGTTTAAATTAAGAAGGAATTAAACGTGCAAAGAAATATGTGGAGAGAATTTTTGAAATAAATGATCTAGGATATGTTATATTTTTTCTAGGTAAACCATATTCATATTCTTGAAGTAGTTTAAAATTCTCTCCTTGTAATAAATATGAAAGTAGTGTAAATGTTTTCCATTATATTCTAGGGTATCAAGAGCAATATAATAAAGAAGATGGAGGATATTAATAATGAGCTTAGGTATTTTTATAAAATTTTGGTTTCACATTCCAAACAAACATTTTAAGGAAGAAAAAGTAAATTCTCCACGATTAGGTTGCCTTACAAACAAAAACATGTAGATATAAAAATAGAGTCAAGTTTTGGGCAGGATGCATGTTTGACTCTAGATTTGTTGGCTTATTTTGAAATAACTCTCTCATAGCATCAGTAGATTATATAAACTACCTCATATTGGGAGTTATTTGAATTTCAAATATCTAGCTTCCATAATCCTATAAATAGTGTGAAGCTTCCCTAGGAGTGATGTCAACTCAGCTACAAGAGACCAACAAAATGGACTCCAATCACATAACACAAATGCAATATAATGGAAGAAACCTACAAATTGATTTGATTCTCATTCCTGAATTCATCCCCCTTCTCCAAAATATTACAATCCATAATATAGCAACCAAAAACCAAAGAAACCCTAAAAACGTCTTTTTCTAAAAACTGCTAAAAATAGAAATGAGTCGGATTGCGCCCAAATTTGGTGCACACATCCCTCTTACAATAAAAAACCTTAATTTAAAATATTAGGTCTCAACTTAAGGTATAACAAAATATAATAAACTTCTAACATGCAAAAAAACCCAAAAAACCCAAGAACCTATTCTAAAAGCTAATTTTGGGACACTAGATGTCGGATTCAGGTCTCGAAAACATGATTTTTGGAGAGTCAGGCAAATATTCAATGACAATAATATGTCCTTGTTGTTTTTTATTGTTCTTTGGTTTTCCTTTGCCCTTATTTTGTCCTTTTTCATTGGGCGATTTGTTCTTAAACCAACATATTTTGGTTTCATGAGTGTCTTTATCACAAATTTTACAATACCCTCTTTGCCTTTACCCTTATATTTGTTAGAAGAAGATCCTTTCTATTGATTCCACTTTTTCTTTCCACCTTGCCTGTTTGAGAAAAGTGCATTGTTTGATGCCTCATCTCTTTGGAGTTGATTAGCTTCCTTAGTTTGAAGCATATTTACCTACTCTACAAAAGTCACTGTCCTTCCAGAGACTTGTAGTGAAGTGATCAACATTCTATAGCAGTCTGGAAGAGACATAAAAATGATTGAGGTCAAGAATTTGTATTCCACATTTTCTCCTAAGGCTTGCAATTTTGTTTTTATATTTGCTACTCTGCAGAGGAATAGCTCTATTGTCTCTCAAAATTTCATATGAAGAGTATGAAACTGTGTTTGAAGGTTAAGAATTTTTGATAGATTTTTTCCTTCAAAAATGGTTGCTAAGGAATACCATGCCTCCTTACCATTTTTAGCTTCACTTATATAAGTTTGTATGTCATCAGTAATAGCTAACAAGATCAATAAGTAAAGTCTTTATCCTTTTTATCATATGCTATTTGATTTGCTCCTGGTGATGTGGGTCTAGAATTAGTGTCATCCACTATACCCCACATATCCTCTACAGTTAAAATAGCTTTCATCTTAGTTTTCCAAGTAGAATAATTTGAACCTTTTAGTAGTTGGCTTTCATTAAGATACTTGTTGATCACGACCATGGTGAAGGTTTTAAATTTGATGTGACTAAGATAAATTTATCTTGCAGTATACCCTCAAAATAGTATATGGAATATTTTAATTTACTCTTTAAGATATTTAATGGTACCTGCCTTAACACCCTTAACAAAGGATGAAAATTTTGAGGATTTTAAGATAAAAAAATAGAGCAAATTAAAGGGGTAGGTTTTGAAAGATTTTTGATTTTGCTCTCTAGGATATTTAATGGCACCTACCTTAACACCCTTCAATAAGAATGGAAATTTTGAGGAAATTAAGCCAAACAAAGAGAATGAATCAAGGTGTTTGTATTTTGACCTTTGATGGGGAGTAAAAATTGACTTGTGAAACCTATGCCAGGTGTAGCATGATTTTAGTGAAATTTGAATCTACTTCCTAAAATATAAGAGTGATGTTCTATCCCACTTTAAGTTTTTTAAAGCCTTGGTTGAAAATCAAGTATCTTTCAAAATCAAGAAGATTCGCACAGATAATGGGGGGAATACTATAGTAATGAGTTTTCTATATTTTTATCTAGTCATGGCATCATCCATCAACATTCTGTCTCCCATAATCTTCAAAAAAATGGTATTACATAAAGGAAAAATCGAACATTAAAAGACATGGCTAATTTTATGCTCCGTTCAAGAGATCTTCTAAAAGTTTTTTGGGTAGAAGCTATTAACTGCACATATTATATTCAAAATCACACTCCTCATAAAGATCTTGACCATTTAACTCCTGAGGAATCTTGGTCTGGCTTAAAACTAGATGTTTTCTACTTCAATATTTTTGGGTGTACCTCTTGGGATCACATCCCAAAGAAGAAAAGGAAGGCTCTTGATAAGAAAAGCAAAAATCTCATCTTTATCGATTATTGTGAATAACTGAAAGCATACAAGCTTCTTGATCCCTCAACTCATGAGGTTTTATTTCATAGGAATTTCCAATTAGATGAAACTATTAGGATCCTCCATCCTAACATTATTAACTAGTATTAGTTAGTATTATTAATCATTTAATTATTATATTATTAACCCATAAAGTGAACCATCACATCTCTTCATACATGAACCATCACGTCTCTTCATAACGTGAACCATAACGTCTTTTCACTAACATAGCTTTAGGGTAGATATATATATATATATATATTAGGTTGGCCATTCACACAAATCATCAAAGAAGAAGAATAAGAAGCATAGACTCTAAGGAGGGAGCCCCCTATAGCAGAAAAGCGATTACAAGGGAGCCCGTTTAAGTGGCCTGTGATTACATTTAATATTAAATTATTTATCAAATTTACACAAGAACATTAGGGTTTTGCATTTGGTATCAGAGCCATGTGGGACCCAGTCTTGTGGGAATTGCTCAAAGATATTCGTCAAATCACTTCTGTACGTGAGTATCAAACTCTGTTTGAGGATATCACCAAACACAACATAGGGTTGGATGAATCAATTATCATCAATAGCTTCATTAGTGGATTGAAAGAGAATATTAGAATGGAGGTGAAAAGGTTCAATCCCTATACCATGATGTAAACCTATGGATTGACCAAATTAGTTGAATACAAACTCAATGTTCAACGTCGATTAGGAAAACCACCTATGGGGAAATCACAAACGACTTACACCACCCCAAACCCTAAATGAAATTTACAAATTAAACATATTAGCTTTGAGGAGATGAAGGAACGACGAGCAAAATGTCTCTACGATACTTATGATTAAATTTTTGGACCCTATCATAAATGTGCTACACTAACATTGTATTTATTGAAGGAAGTTGATCCTTGTCAATCCCTAAAATCTGAAGATGAGGTAGTTGTGTCCAAAGTTCTTGGTGCACCTACTTGCAATAATAAATAAAATGAGGTCGATATACCAAAAGTGATCGATACATTAGGTAAGGATGAGGTAGACATTCTTGAAGTGACTCATTATGGCAAAACATGCACTCTACAAGAAATACACTCAATTTCCTCTCCAATAGTGAGTTATCACCACAGGGTCAAACCTATTAAAAAATAAGGTAGAAAGGTTACTGAACACTCCTCCATTGCCTCTCCCAGGGTAAAACAAGAGAATGTAGAAGTTTTACCACCTCTTTTTATGCAAAATTTTAAGGAATTTGAAGAACCCCAAGGATTGCCCTTCCCTCATCATCACAAATTTACTATTTTTCTAGCAATCCCATGATAACGCTTCATTCTTGTTGATATCCCTGCCTACAAAAGGATGACATTAAAAGAGTCCAAGAACTTACTCAAATCCTTCTTGGAAAACAAAGGATAAAGCTCCTCACTTTGATCTTTGAGGAAAAATATCTTTTTAAGGAGGGTGGCATGTTAGGATCCTCCATCCTAACATTATTAGTTAGTATTAGTAGTATTATTAATAATTTATTTACTATATTATTAACCCATAAAGTAAACCATCGCATCTCTTCATACGTGAACCATCACGTCTCTTCATAACATGAACCATCACTTCTTTTCACTAATGTAGCTTTAGGGTAGATATATATATTAGGTTGGCCATTCACACAAATAATCAAAGAAGAATAATAAGAAGCATAGATTCTAAGGAGGGAGCCCCCTTTAAGCGGCCTATGATTACATTTTATATTAAATTATTTGTCAAATTTACACAAGAACATCAGGGTTCTTGCAGAAACATTCCCTAAAAAAGATCCTCAAAATCCTTCTTCCTCTGTTGAGGCTTCTCCTATAGTAGAACCTCAATATTATGAAGATCCAAATCTTGAAGTTAGCTTGGTCATTGATAATCAAGGTGACGAACCTGTAACTCCTTCTCAATGTCTTTCAACTCCTTCAACACCTTCCTCTATGCCAAAAAGTACTCGCACCATTGTTAAAGAAGCTAATCCTTACATCCAAAATATTCCTTCAACTAGATCATCCAACCCCATAGGAACTGGTCTTGTATGTCAGTGTATTTCCTCTAATCCTCAATCCTTCAAATAAGCCTCATGTATTAAGGAATGGGATGATGCCATGAGAAACAAAATTTATTCCTTAATAAAAAACAAGACTTTGGAATTAGTTCCCTTACCTAAAGGAAGGAAAATAGTTTATTTTAAATGGATCTTCAAAACAAACTATGGGCCTAATGGAGAAATATATAAACACAAGTCTCATATAGTGGCCAAAGGTTTCTCTTAAATTGAGGGCATAGATAATGCAGAAACCTTTGCTCCAGTTGCTAAAATGGATTCTGTGATATTGGTTCTTGCTCTAGCTGCTTCCCATAAGTGGTTTGTCTATCAAATGGATGTAAAATATGCTTTCTTACATGGAGACTTAAAGGAAGAAATATTTATGGAACAACATGTTGGTTTCACTCAAGACTCCTCTCTTGTTTGTAGGCTCAAAAAGCCTCTCTATGGCCTCAAAAAAGCCCCTAGAGCTTGGTATGAGAATATGGACTCCTTTCTTATTTCAATAGGTTTTTATCATTGTGATTCTAATAATATAATTTACATTTGGAGAAATGAAAGAAACATCACCATTCTTATTCTATATGTTGATGATATTCTTCTCACTAGTAGTAACTTGACTCACATACAGACTATAAAAGACTCCTTCTTTGAAAAAATTGAAATGGCTGATCTAGGTAAAGATCATTACTTCCTTGGGATCCAAATAAGTCAAACTGATGGAGGTATTTCTTTATTTCAACAAAATTACACTCTAGATCTTCTATAAATATTCAAAATGACAGATTGTAAACCTTCTCCTACACCCTTTCAATTTAGAATTCATCTTAGTACTTCTTTCTCATCCCCTCTATGTGATGCAAATTTATACCATCCTCTTGTAGGTATTTTGCTATACCTTACTCATACTCACCCATATATCTCATTTGCAGTTGGCCTCATATCCAGATTCTTTCATCAACCTCACTTCAGTCATTGACAAGCAACAAAAAGGATCCTCTGTTACTTGCAAGGCACTACTCACTTTGGGATCTTCTACAAGGGAAAATCCATGGGTATTATTGGCTACACAAATTTATATTGGGAAGGTTTAATATAAGATACATGTTCTACCCCAGGATATGTATTTTTCCTTGGTTCTTCACCAATAGCCCGATTATGCACGAAACAAAAAGCAGTTTCTCTATCTTCTACAAAGATAGAATACATGGTAGTAGTTTTGGCTAGTTAGGAAGCTCTTGGCTTTGTCAAATTTTGATAGAATTTGGTTTCACCCATGAGAAGCCTATAACTCTTTGGTGTGACAATCAAAGCATAATTCATATTGCATAAAATCCAGTTGAACATCAATGAACCAAGATCATTGAGATACACATGCACTTCATAAGGCAACATATTCGGAGCGGGGACATACACTTGGAATATATTCCAATAGAGAATAAAATTATAGATATCTTCACCAAGTCATTTTCTTCTCCATGTTACCTTCAGTTGTGATATAAGCTTGGAATTATACAGTTGTATTGATTGATTTTATGAGGACAATCTTTGCCATACGAAGACAAGTATCTCTTCTTATAATAGTTCATTTTTTCCCACAAGGGTTTTTTCATGAACTATTTATTGTATATGAGTACCTAATAAGGCCAAGATGTCGGGACTCATCTTATTTCTTGTATAAATGGGAAAATCTTCGCCATATGAAGACAAGCCTCTCATTGTTGGTATTTCCCCACAGGGTTTTTTTCACCAAAAATTTATGTAAATGAGTACCTAATAAGGCCAAGTTGTTGGGCCTTATCTTTATTTCTTGTATAATAGGACAATCTTCACCATATGAATACATGCCTCTCTTCTTCTCATAGTTGGTTTTTTCCAACAGGGTTTTTTTACCAACTATATATTGTATTAGGAGGACAATCTTCACCAAATGAAGATAAGCCTCTAACTTACTTTTGATTGATAGTTTTTCCATTGGGTTTTACCATCTCTTCAAAATAAGTCATTGTACATGAGTACCTCATCAGGCCTTGTTGTCGGGACTCATTTTTTTGATTCACCCCTAGTATCACTTATGGGGGGTGTTAGAATAAGATAATATTCTCTTAAGTTCCACTAGGATAGAAACTTGAGTTTCCGTTACTCCATGTGTCAAGAGAACTATCAGTGGTGTCTTTATTAGGTTTGATGATTTGTTGTAATCCAACGAATCTCAATGATCAACTCTGCTTTTTATACAGAGTTGATCCTTGGAATACATCAATTAGTTCTACTCTTCTCTTAATCTCTTGTGTAATACTCTGCATATCTATTATCATGAAATACTAATAGAAGCACAAAAAAATTGGACACAATAGAAAAATCAAATACATAGAAGCTCTAATGTAGACAATAGATGTTACACCAAAGTGATTATAAAAAATGAGATGATCTAGCATTGTATAATGGTTCTTAAAAGCAGAGGATTAGGAAACATTTTTAGAGATTCAAAATTGAATCAAGAGAAAGTGTGAATTGGGTTCAATTTGCTCTATGAATTTTCTTCCTAAATAATTTTTCCTTTGTTATCTTTTCAAATTCATAAATTAGAGATAAAATAATGGGTGGTGGCCCATGCCTTAGGGGGAGATACACCCTATATTTTAATGACATGGAGATAATTTTTTGTTGATATAAAAGCTATTAAAAGCTTCCATTATGGGTCAGGATTTCAAACTTCTATATCAAATTATCATTAATGATGTTTTAAACAATATTAGAAATATATTAAAAAAAATCATCCAATAGGGACCAACTATTAAGGAGGAAATATATGTTGCAAAAACATGGATATGTGTTGCTATGGCCATTTCAAAACCGTTTCCACAATCCATTATGATTAATTTTGAATCAAGAGAATTAGATTAATAACTATATTTTGAAAATATTTTACATTATGATGTCATAAATGTTATGGGACTAGACATATGGTAATGTAAAAACAATAGAGAAAGAGAAAAAAAATGATTAATGAGATAAAATTGAAAATGAATGCAAATAGATGATATTGTAGTAGAAGTTGGATCAGATTAAAGAGATCTATAGTATCAAATGACAAAGGTTATAATAGTTCATTGAAATCAATTGCTCAAAGAAACAAAGAAGGATATAATATATGAGGAAGTGCAATATGAAAGTTTAAATTAAGAAGGAATTAAACGTGCAAAGAAATATGTGGAGATACTTTTTGAAATAAATGATCTAGAATATGTTATATTTTTTCTAGGTAAACCATCTTCATATTCTTGAAGTAGTTTAAAATTCTCTCCTTGTAATAAATATGAAAGTAGTGTAAATATTTTCCATTACATTCTAGGGTATCAAGAGCAATAAAATAAAGAAGATGGAGGATATTCATAATGAGCTTAGGGATTTTTAGAAAATTTTGGTTTCACATTCCAAAAAAACATTTCAAGGAATAAAAAGTAAATTCTCCACGATTTAGTAGCCTTACAAATGAAAACATGTAGATATAAAAATAATAGCTAGCCAAAGCAATTATTAACTTAGTAAAAACAATCCTATGAGCAATTATTAACTTTTTTTGCAATCTCTACACTATTTATAGGCTTATGGGAGCTAGATATTTTAACTTCAGAGAAATCCTAGTGTGAGGTATTGGATAGACTCTAGAGTTTCTAGGAGAGAGTTATTTCAAAATAAGCCAACAAATCTAGAGTCAAACATGTATCCTGCTCAAAACTTGACTCTATTTTTATGTCCACATATTTTGATTGGTAAGGCTACTAAATCATGCAGAATTTACATTTTCTTCTTTGAAATGTTTTATTGGAATATAGCATGGGAATGTATATTTTATTTATCTTCTAAGTAATTTTCAAATATCATGCTTACCCTCCTTCATTGTTTCTATAATTAGAGCACAAATTCCACTAAAAGTTTCCAAAAATTTACTATGAAAATATGCTAAAGCATGGAAGCTTCTCATTTAAAATATACTTCTTGGTGATGGCTAATCCACAATATATTTTAAATTTATAGGATTCATCTAAAATCTATGTTTAAAAATAAAAAAATCTAATTATACCAAATCTTCCTTAAAAAACTACATTTCTTCAAATTAATCAACAAGTATTCATCCTATTTTTGTAAAACTAACATAAAATGCATTAGGTGTTCCTCTTTCATATTGCTAAACACCAAAATATCATCCAATTTAACCACCACAAACTTACCAAAAAACAATTTCAAGACTTCATTCATTAACCACATAAAAGTTTTGGGTGCATTCGGTAATAGAAATGACATGACCAACCATTCATACAAGCATTTTTATTCTTAAATGTACTTTTTTGCTAATATACTTATATTATTTAAATTTTATGGTAACCACTCTTCAAATCCATCTCTATGAAGTACTTTACTTCACTTCAACATTCCATCAAATAATCCATACAAGGTAATGGAAACTGGTATTTTATTGTAATATTATAAATAGCTTGGGAGTTTGTACGCATATGCCATTATCCATATTTATTTGGTATTAATATATATCTCCCTAATCAAACCCTTTTCAAATGGTTCTTGAACTTGTCTTTTCATATCTTCATTTTCCAGGGGTATCATCCTACAAGTTACCTTGTTTGGAAAACTTGACCTAGGTATGAATTCTATGTTATTTTTAATGATCCTGATAGGCAGTAATCCATTCAACATATCTTTTGTGAGAATTTTAAAAAATATTATTTACTTCATGAGGAATCTCATCCCTTTCATCATCTATTTTATCTTCAATAAATTTGATAGTGAAGGAAAAGCACACTCCTTTCTTCAAGTCTTTTAGGAATTTTTTTCTTGAGAGTAGGAAAATTTTAGAACCACTATCCACCTCTTCTCTTTCGTCCTTCAATGGAATCAATGTATAACATATACCATCTTTGAAAATTGAATAATTATTCATTCTTAATTTATTTATCACCTTTTTGTCAAACTACCATGGTCTACCCAATAAAATATGGCATTCATCCATCAACATGATGTCACGTAGAATTACATCCTTATAAGAACCAATCTAAAAATTCATCATACATTATTCAATTACCAAAATTTGGTGTCCATTTTGCAACCATGACACTTTATACAAATTCAAATGCTCTATCCTCTCCAAGATAATTTTCTCCACCATATCGATTGATACTACGTTGTCTATGCTTGCACTATACTCTCCAAATGCTCTATGATTGATATATTATTTCTTTGCACTAGTTCCTACACCTTCTTCACTAGTTTTAAAAATATCCTTTTCATCATAAAGATTCTCGTTATTTTTATTCCTCCATATACTTCACTAAAGTGATATTTTCTTCACCTACTTGTGCAATTTCTTTATTAGCTTCCTTCCCTCATTCATTGATTTGTTGTACTTGAAGGAATTTCTATTATTTATTCCCTCCTTCCATGCATCTATAGCACTTTATAGTATAACCATATTCTCTACTTTTACCAAATCCACCTCATTCTCTTGACGATTCTCCTTTTTATTTGGTACTTTAGCTAAAACTATTCTTTTGGTAAACTTTCCTCTCGCATCATGAGCTTGTTGCGCTATTCCTCCATGGAATTTTCCTCTTCCTCTTGAATAATTTCCTCACCATCTAGGGTGTTTTTTATTATGTTTCAACTTCTCTTCTATATTGAGTACATATTGATATGTTTCTTCAACCATTATAATTAGAATAATACTAATTTAACCTTGTATGGATGACCTTAGTCAATTTGTGTATCTTGCAACTTTATCCTCATGATCTTTGATATGACCTATTATTATGGTTAATTTATAGAATTATTTTGTATACTCTTTCACTCCAAACTACTTTTGCTTAAGGTTTTGTATTCTTCTAAATAACCTACACTAATAATCAGTAGTTAAAATTTTAGATTTCAACTTGGATATTATCATTATCCTTTTATTACCTCTCTATTTGGAAATTATTTCACCAAATTGAAGAATGCTATTTTAGTGTTCTACATGAAAATTTGACCCATTTCATATCCTCCATAGATTCATAGTCAAATAATCTCTCCATGTCTATTATCTAGTCGATCAACTCCTTAGTATTTAAACTTCCATTAAAATTGGGAAGTCATTGTAAATGAGTACCTCATCAGGACTTGTCACTGAGAATCATTTGTACGATCTCCCCTAGTATCACTTAAGGGGGGTGTTAGAATAAGTGAATATTATCTTAAGTTCCATTAGGATACACACTTGAGTTTCCACTCCTCCATGTGTTAGGAGAACTCTCAGTGGTGTCTTCATCAGGTCTGATGAGTTGTAATCCAATGACTCTCAATGATCAACTTTGCTATTTATACAAATTTGATCCTTGAAATAAATAAATCAGTTCTACTCTTCTCTTCATCTTTTATGTAATGCTTTGCATATCTATTATTGTGAAATTCTGAAATAAACTTCCATTAAAATTGGGATTATACATCTTTGGATTACTTCCCATGCTAGATATTACCCAAATCTAGGAAGTCTATGATTCCTCTCCTTCCTCTTCATCTCAAGCTTCTAGGTGACTATTTTCCTCCTCTTCATTATCACTAACTTCCTCAAGATGAATGCCACTCCTTTGGGTAATATCTATTGCATCTAATCTAGAAAAATATCCTCTTAGCATTTTAGCTATATATATTGGTAAACACACAACAACACATCAAGTTATTCTTGTTGTATTATATCTCATCTGATGCATAGTACAAACCTCTAAAAACAAAATGTAATTTTGATACCAAATGATACAATGACAATAGAAAAAGATCAATTGAATGACTACCTTCCAAAGTAGTAAAATTTCATAGACAACCGTAAATTATATGTATAATAGTAAGGGAACTAAATCCCTACTTAAATAGCACAATATCATTACTTGAATAATATTATGTTCTTCACATGAACAAAGTAATATGGTTTATTTGAATGACAATTTTGGTACAACCACTTGACCAAGCAATATTTCCTTACTGGAATGGAAGTTCTTGCTTGAATGATAATTGATTTGAATGAAAATGTTTCCCCATTGAATGGTGCTTTGAACCTCCACTCAAATGGTGATTATTTTATCACCTAAATAATGTTGTATTTGAATGACACTCTTAATATTAATAGGAATGGTAATCACATGTTCCTCACATTAATAACTTTGATGCCCATATTTTTATTTGAATCATACTTTTTTTTAATGGATTTCACTTCTTCACTTGAATGGTGGCTTAGTTCTTACTAGAATGAGGTTAGGTTATTTCTTTGAATGAAAAATATACTCAAAATATCTTCTACACATTCTTATCTAGCTACAAATACACTTTATCTTCTCCTACAATACTATAATCTTGCTTACAATAATTGTATTCCACAACATGCAAATACAATAACACAATGCACACACCATTTGACATACATACAAAAATAGATTATAGTGGAATATATATTTTGATTGCTTTTATGGTATTGGGTTATGCACAATAATGTATTATGTCTAACCTAAACTCATATAAATATCCCTACTCTCGGACACCTTCATGTAAGCCACCTCTATGCTTCTCTCCTTTCTGTCTTTTTTTCAAGCTAATTATCTTTTTTTCCTTATTATTCCTAACACATATTTTTCCCTTTCTCTTCCCTCGTTTGTGTGTAGGACTTAATAGTTACACAAATGGTTCACTAGCCATTTAATAAAATTTTTATAAATTTTAACTTTAGTATGGAAAATATTTTAAGGAGTCTCCCCTCTTGAGTTGGTAATGAATAGCATAATGACCACCATAGAAAGTATCTTTAATTCTCCCCCACCATCTACCACTCCCACTTATTTTTCTATTATTTCTTCTTTTATTATTACTTACTCTTCTCTCCCTATCCATTTCTATTGCACTTCTATTATTATCCACTAGTGAAATCCATAGTTCTCCTAGGGGCACTTTCCTTGCAATGATATCCATCATGCTTGGGACCACACCTATCACTTTATTCTTATCGTGTACTATTTTTATTCCACTTCTCTCACCCTTCACTAGTGCAACCCATAGTTCTCCTAGAGGCACTCTACCTTCAAATGTCTCATCATGCCTGGGACAATACCTATCATTTTTTTCTCATTGCCCACCATTCTAATATCCATATCATAATCATTAATATCATATACCACATAATCACTATTAAACATTATTTCAGCTATAATATCACCATTAACTAACACAACTAGTAGTTTCCACCTCATTTCCTTCCATCATCATGCAATTCACTTTGCTTACCCTTTGCTTGCTATTCCTTCAAATTCTACATGTTTACCTCGTCCACCATATTAGGTGAGACAAATCCTACTATAAGAAACAATGCCTAAGTTCCGTTTTAATTTTGACTTTATTTTTAGTTTTCCTTAGAGTCGCTTACATGATTTTCATGGGTTTTTTAAAAGATATTAAGGGAATATTTTAATAAATAATAGTAATCCAACATAGTTAAACTTGATTTATGCATATGGACCTGATTTTTTCCTAGCTTCCATCTAAACATAGGCATCATTTAGTAAGAGATGTTTATTGGCTATAGCTCTTTAAACTAAAGTAATGAAAGCACGAGGATACGGAAACAAAAAAGGAAAATGCCAAGTACGATGTGTGTAAAACCAAACTTAACGCTAAAAGCCTATATATTGAAAAATGAATGAAAGGAAAGAACATAAACGCATCAACATAAGATAAAAGCAATATGGAATGCGGCCCTCTTTATTGATATGCTTTTAAAGTCGTGTTACAATACGTCTCCTTCCATTTTAGGGGATAGGAACGTTAAATATGTTTCTTGTCACATCCATGGATAGCAATCCTTATTCCGTGTGCCCACATGTAAGATGGGCAGACCAAAAAGTCGCCACCGCTTGTGTATATAAGTGTTGACTCCTTACTGCTCCTCTGATTTTGAAGACCTACATTCAAGGAAACAAAAAATATCAATAGCACCTGCAAATAGAATAGAACATGTGTTTCCCAAGGCCTACTATTAGTGTATGCATGAAAATATTAAAATGATAACCAAATAACATCAGAACGACCTAAAAATTTAACATAAGCATGAATATGTTACCAAGAGGGCATTGCAAGTGGAACAGTCAGGAAATTCCTCACAGATTTATATTCACTCCGGGGTGGGACGAATAAACCTACAATAAATTGTTAGAAAGCACCCTCTTCAATGTCCTGTCCAGGAAGCTCAAAATGACCTACAAAGTTGGGGTTAGCTAATTGGGGGTATTTTGGGAAGACCTAGAAGGTTAGATTTCTCCAATTTGACCTCTATCACCCAGATTTTGATGGTGCTATTTGCAGGTTAGTAAAGGCAGGAAATGATAAAACATGGTCAAAAATGCTTAGAATGAAGTGAAATTTAAACTACAACCTATTTAAATAACCTATAATAAGATGCAAAAGAAAAATCAGAGAAATCTATCATATATTTCTAATCACTCCGGGGTGGGGCGATTAGGCCTGCGATAGTTTGGGGGCACCCGGGGGCAGGACGTCCATCGTTTAGGACTCTATTTCGGCACCAATCCACTTAGGATGGATCCAAAACCTCTTATGGGGTGTTTTTGGTAAATTTGGTGGGAAATTGTGGCCAGATGTTCGGGTTTGGGTCTAGAATGTGCCTCCAATAATCACCCAATAACCTCCCTCCAAAAGAGAGATCAAGTATGTGAAAGCACAAAAAATGGGTGAGGATATATTTTAGCAGCACTTCGTTGCTCCAAAAGCTCCTCTCTGTCCTCTTTTTGGGTGAGAAGACTCACCAATTTATAGACCTAAGGTCTCTCTGTTTGAATGTGCATGCGAGGGCGCCACTGGAGTTGCATGTCCTATTTGGGAGAAAATATTATTCCCTGATTTAGAGTCTCCTTGCATGAGGCCTCCAAAATGAAAGACATGCATGACTGAAGTCTCTCTCCTTGATTTGAAGTCGTTCCTCATAATTGCATGTTCTAAAGCTGCAGTTAACTGGCAGACTTGTCGAGGTTTGACTTTTTATTAGTCAAACCTGCTATTCACCTCACCCTGGGGTGAATGCTTATAATCATCCTTGGGTGAGACAAATACCAGTTTGTATTCGTCCCAGGGTGGGACGAGTAGGGAACAAAGTGCCAAAAAGGTTCCAAATTGACCTTTGACCTTCCAAACTGCTTTTGGGAGTGGTTAGGACCACTATTTAACCTCTGGGGGCTGCCCTAGGGGCTATGTGTGTCAATGCGATCGGTGCTTGTTGTCACATAATCAGATTGGTGCTGTTTTGGTGTCTACATATGCCCCTTTTTGGGAAGCATTGTGCAAGGTGCAACGCTAAGCAAAAATAGATAACCAAAGCACTAATGATTAGGGTTTCTAAGTAACCTAATCAACTCTTGATGCCCCAAGTATGGAAATGGCATGCATTCTTGAATCCTTGCTTCTGACGAGCTAAGGAACTTAATTCAAGTGTTAACCTTTTTTTTGATGAGGTGTTACTTGAAGTTGGACATTGATCTGAAGAACACAAGCTTATACTGAGAGGGGGGGTGAACAATATAAGACCGCTTTCTATTTTTTTTATTTAACTTGCAGTTCAAAATCATGCAGAGAATATATAACAGTATCAAAATAGAAATCAAAGCAATGCACAGAATATCATCCACAATAGAGACACATCAATTTACGTGGTTCACCCAACGCGGGCTACTCCACGGATAAAATTTGTATTAAATTTTATCACCTCAATTTCTAGGAAACATGTCCCGATTACAAATTTTATGGGCACCAACCCAAAGGAGATACCTTCCCCTAGCTCTGCTTAATCTGGTGATCCTCTAGAGAACCTCTGCCTCTACAGCCCTTAGCAAGTGGAACTTTATCCACAAAAAACACCTGTCTTCCCTGTTCTGGCTGGAGACCTTTGTCCTCAACTCTGTCACCTCACAGTCAGTCCTCTTATCTGTACCAAAACACAATCCTTTGATTTGGCACTATTGTCCTTGAACTTGCACCTCTATGCAATTATAGCACTCGATCAAATATCCACTTATGCACCTCTGTGTAAACATAGCAGCAATGTCTTTGTACACTCTGCTCTTTGATGATCGAACTTCTTCCTACACTCTGCTTCTATGAAAGTCACACTTCGAACGCACACTTCGATCGATTACAAAACTCTTCAAGTAGCCCTTCTTTTATACTCATAATCTCAAGATAAGAACCTTGATCTTAGTCGGCTGCACATCCCTAAAACAATGTCGACGCAAAAACCTACACTGCATCGACCCAAATTTAACTCTGTCGACTCCACTGCCTCCTTGTAGCTTCTAGCACAAAACTTCAACATGTCGTGATATCGCGACATTTTTACAACCGTACACCTTCTATATCCTGCTGTCATGAAATCGCGACACCTTGGCCTTTGTCGACTTCCTTTGTGCTTCTGTTGTGAAATCGTGAAACCTTTGCCTCTTGTTGACGTCATCTCACTTCTATCATGAAATCATGATAATTTAGTCTTCATGGCCTTCCTCTCAGCTTTTATCGTGAAATTGCGACACTTATTTTTTTTGCTGATGTCATCTTCACTCTGTCACAAAATCGTGACGCTTTAGTATACAAAGCCTTCTTCTCTGCTTTTGTCATGAAATCATGACACATCTGCTTCTTCTGACGTCATCTACAAATTTATCATGAAATCACGATGCTTTCGCTGCCTTAGGCTCTTTTCTGCCATATGCCCACGAAATTGGAACATGTCATGAAATCACAACGCTTTTGCCTTCGAGCTCTTCCTTAATAAGTTCATCATGAAATCGCAATGCTTCTTTTGTTAAAGACTTGTTAACTATTTTTGTCACAAAATCATGACACCATCTCCAACTACAAGCTGCCAACTCAACTTTTCGCAAAATCGTGACACTTTCTGCATCCGTACAACTTCTTTGTAGCCTATCGCAAAATCGTGACGCTTTTAGCTTCCAAAAGCTTTCCTTGCAACCTATCATGAAATCATGACGCTTCTCCTTTCAGACTCTTTCCTTTACTGCATGTCATGAAATCGTGACAGTCCTCAACTCGACCTCTATAGCATGTCGCGAAAATGCGACAGCCCTTACTTGGAACTTTGCAACATGTCGCAAAATCATGACAATTCCTGAATCACTTTCTCTCTCTTCAATCTTGTCGTGAAATCATGACAGTTCACACTGTAGACTTTCTCTTCTGCAACATGTCACGAAATCGTGACACTTTCTTTTCCATATAGCCTCCTTTGCAAAATGTCACGAAATCATGACACTTTTCTTTCTCTACCTTCCTGCACTGTCTGAATCATGAAAATGCGACATGTTGTGAAATCGCGACAGTTTTGCCTGCTTCGTCTCTGCCTTCCCGCATGTCACAAAATCGTGACAACTTTGCCCAAAATTTCTCTCTCCTCAAACATGTCATGAAATCATGACAGTTTTTCCAGCCGCCTACATACTTTTTCTTACTTGTATTTTTCTTGATCTTTTGCAACTGGGCTACCCTGATCTTCTTGGAAACTCACTGTCCATGCTGAAACCTTCATCAAGACAAATTCTTTGACATAGAAACAAATTGCTTCAAGAACTTCTTTGACATCAATGACAACAACTACACCTGAGCAAAAAGGCAATGTACCCAAGGTACCCAAAATTGCCAACAATCTCCCCCTTTGTCATTGATGGCAAACCTTTACTAAAAGTACATCTTCAAGAGCCAAAACTGAAAGCAATTGATCCAACAACTGAGAATCTGCCTTTGAAGTTTTGCCCCCCCTGACTTGAAGCTTTCTTCTTTACTTGAAGCTCTCCCCCTTACTCATATCTCTCCCCCTTTGTCATCAATGGCAAAGGGTCACCTTTGATGCTTGGGACTAAGAATGAGCTTCTTAGCTTAGTCCCTCCCCCACCTCCTGATGAGGTGATTAATTCTGGGGTGGGAGTACAACTCCCAATTTCTCCCTTAGATACTCAAACGTATCTCTTGGAAGAGGTTTTGTGAAGATATATGCAATCTGCTCTTTAGTAGACACATATTCTACCTTGACTTGCTTATCTTGCACTTTCTCCCTTAGAAAGTGATACTTGATGGAAATATGCTTTGTCCTTGAGTGCATTACCGAATTTTTGGAAATACTTATGGCACTAGTATTATCACAAAATATGGAGATGGGTTGTTCATGCTTGACTTTGAAATCCTCCAAGGTGGTTTTCATCCATAGAACTTGAGTACACCCGACCACTGTTGCTATGTATTCAGCTTCTGCCGTAGATAAGGAAACTGAAGATTGTTTCTTACTTAGCCAAGAAACTAAACTCTTTCCCAAAAATAATGCTCAACCACTGGTGCTTTTCCTTTCATCATTACTGCCTGCCCAATCTGCATATGTATAGGCTGTGAGAATGAAATCATCACCTTTGGGATACCAAAGTCCATAGTGCCCTTCAGATATCTGAATATTCTTTTAACTGCTATAACATGAGAATATTTCGTAGTCGCTCGAAATCTAGCTACTAATCCAACAGCCTGCATGATATCTGGTCTGGTAGTTGTAACATATAATAAACTACCAATCATTGATCTGTACAACCTTTGATTTGTCATTGGAGATTCATCATCTTTACTCATCTTGCACCCTGTAGTCATTAGAGTACATACAGGTTTGCTGTCCATCATCCCAATTTTTTTTAACATTTCTTTGATATATTTTCCTTGAGAGAGAAATATACCGTCTTTTGATTGAGAAATATGAAGACCCAAAAAGAATGACAACTCTCCAATCATAGACATCTCAAATTCCTTCTGCATGGTGTTAGCAAAATCTTTGCACATCTGGGTATTATTTCCCCCAAAAATGATATCATCAACATAGACAACTATAATCAGCATATCATTTCCTATATCCTTAATATACAAATTGCTATCTGCCATACCTTTCCTGAAACCTTGCTCATGAAGGTACCTGTCAAGTCTTGAGTACCAAGCCCTAGGTGCTTGCTTTAACCCATACAAGACTTTTTTTAATTTACACACATAGTCCGATTGATCTGAGAGAGACACACCTTCTGGTTGTTCTACGTAGACTTCATCCAAAAATCCATTTAAAAAGGTTGATTTCACATCCATTTGATACACCTTGAATGCTTTGAAGCTTGAGAGGGCCAAAAACATCCTGATGGCTTCGAGACGAGCAATAGGAGCGAATGTCTCTTCGAAATCAACACCTTCTACTTGAGCATAACCTTTGCAAACCAATCTGGCTTTGTTTCTGACAATATTTCCATCCTCATTGAGTTTATTTCTGAATATCCATTTTGTGCCAATGACATTCTTGTCCTTAGGTCTTGGAACTAAATCCCAAGTTTCACTTTTCTCTATTTTATTTAGCTCTTCATCCATTGCTTTTACCCAAAATTTATCTGCACATGCTTCACTGAAATCTTTTGTCTCAATCTGAGATAATAATGAAATATTTGTAGAATCGTGTGATGGAATGACTCTTCTTCTAGTTTGTCTGCTATTTGGATCACCAATGATCAAATCTTTGGGATGATGTTTCTGAACATATCATGACAAAGTTTTGGGAAGCAACTACTGTTTTTCCTCTTCTTCATCTGAAACCTCTCTAAATTCTTCTTGACAGATTTCATCACTGATTTCCTTGACAGGTTCTCTTATCCCTGTCTTTTCATCAACTGTTACATTTATGCTCTCTACGACTGTATGCGTTCTTTTTTTGAAGCATCTGTAAGCCTTGCTTCTCTTGGAATAACCAAGAAAAATTCCTTCATCACACCTAGGATCAAACTTACCCAAATTCTGATCTTCCCTTCTGATGAAGCACTTACTCCCAAACACTTTGAAATGTTTGACTATAGCTGGTCTTCCTTTCCATAACTCATAAGGAGTTTTATGATGATTTACTCTAATTTGGGCCCTGGTGATAATGTATACTGCTGTACTGACTACCTCTTTCCAAAAACCATCTAAAATTTTTGACTCATTTAACATAGCTCTAGCCATATTTTCAATAGTTCTATTTTTTCTTTCAACTACTCCATTTTGTTGAGGAGTTCTTACTGCTGAATATTCTCTCTTAATTCCCTGTTGCTCACAGTATTCCACAAATTCATTAGAGGTGAATTCTCCTCCTCTGTCAGATCTTAAACATTTGATTCTCTTTTCAGTCTCATTTTCAATCATTTCTTTGAAAGCTTTAAATTTTTCAAAAGCTTCAAATTTTTCTTTGAGAAAGGTAACCCTAGTCATTCTAGAATAATCATCTATAAACAACATGAAGTAGCTTTCTCCCTAAATGCTCTGAGTTCTGGTGGGGCCACATAAATCAGTATGAATGAGATCTAATGGTTTTGAAGAAGTATACACTTTTGATTTAAAACCGGTTCTGGTTTGTTTTCCATGTTGACAAGGACCGCAAATGGTGTTATGGGGCCTTTTTATTTTGGGCAAGTCTCTAACTGCTTCCTTGTTACTAATGTTGACAAGATTATCAAAGCTCAAATGCCCCAATCTTTTATGCCATAACCAACTCTCATCTTCTTGAGTCAGAAAACACTTTTCCTTTTTTATCTCACTTAGCATGTAAAGATTGTTTGGAGTCCTTGTAGCACTAGCAATGAGTTTTCCATATTTTTCTTTACGAATCTCACATCTATCTGAAAAGAAAGATACTATGTGTCCTTGATCACAAAGTTGAATCACACTTAGAAGATTATGTCTTAGACCTTCTACATAAAGCACATTTTCAGTTTTGGACTTCCCATCCAAGCTAAGAGTCCCTTTACCACAAATTTTAGCAGACCTGTTATCTCCAAAACTAACTATTCCTCTGTTTGTGTTTTTTAAGACCAAAAACTTTTTCTTTTCACCAGTCATATGTTTTGAAGAACCACTATCAAGATACCATTTCTCTACTTTGTCTTGAGCATGAAAAGCAGTTTGAACTATCATTGTCTTAGACTTGATCTCATTTCTCTTTTTAGTAAACTTAAAGCTAGGTCTATCCAAACTGCACATCCTTGCTATATGCCCAACATTCTTGCATTTGTAACACATGACATTTTTATCCATAAGAGGTGCAAAAGAGTTAACATTTTCCTGACTATGGCTATTCACGAATTTAATGCAATGTATAGCTTTATGACCAAATTCCTTGCAAGAAAAATAGTAGCCATGGAAAGTATTATGTAACCTATTTTGATGCCTTGGATGATTGTTCTTCTTGTGACCAACTAGAATCCATCGTTCTTCAGGCTGAAGATTGATCTTGCTGTCTCTTCTTCCTGTCATGATGCTTGAGAACAAAAATCTCTTCCTTGAAATTCTTAAAGCCCAAAATAATTCTCTTTAGAGATTGAACTTAACCTCTTCATTATTTTCTGAAACTGTATGTTCTTCTGAAAGATCCTTCTCCAAGCTGTAAGGATTTTTTAGGAGAGACCCGCTCTGATACCAATTGAATAACATAAGCTCATACTAAGAGGGGGGGTGAACAATATAAGACCGCTTTCTATTTTTTTTATTTAACTTGCAGTTCAAAATCATGCAAAGAATATATAACAGTATCAAAACAGAAATCAAAGCAATGCATAGAATATCATCCACAATAGAGACACAACAATTTACATGGTTCACCCAACGCGGGCTACTCCACCGATAAAATTTGTACTAAATTTTATCACCTCAATTTCTGGGAAACATGTCCCGATTACAAAGTTTATGGACCAACCAAAATGATATACCTTCCCCTAACTCTGCTTAATCTGGTGATCCTCTAGAGAACCTCTACCTTTGTAGCCCTTAGCAAGTGGAACTTTATCCATAGAAAACACCTGTCTTCCCTACTCTAGCTGGAGACCTCTGTCCTCAACTCTGTCACCTCATAGTCGATCCTATTATCTGTACCAAAACACATTCCTTCGGTCTAGCACTATTGTCCTTGAACTTGCACCTCTACGCAATTACAGCACTCGATCAAATATCCACTTATGCACCTCTGTGCAAACACAGCAACAATGTCTTCACACACTCTGCTCTTCGACAATCAAACTTCTCCCTACACTCTACTTCTACAAAAGTCACACTTCGAACGCACACTTCGATCGATTAAAAAACTCTTCAAGCAGCCCTCATTTTATACTCACAATCTCAAGATAAGAACCTTGATCTTAGTCGGCTGCACATCCCTAAAACAATGTCGACGCAAAAACCTACACTGCGTCAGCCCATATTTAACTCTGTCGACTCCACTGCCTCCCTGTAGCTTCTGGCACAAAACTTCAACATGTCGCCATATCGTGACATTTTTATAGTCGTACACCTTCTATAGCCTACTGTCACGAAATTGTGACACCTTGGCCTTTGTCAACTTCCTTTGTTCTTCTGTTGCAAAATCGTGACACCTTTGCCTCTTGCTAACATCATCTCACTTCTATCACGAAATCGCGACACTTTAGTCTTCATGGCCTTCCTCTCAGCTTTTGTCATGAAATCGTGACACTTATGATTTTTGCTGACGTCATATTCACCTTGTCACGAAATAGCGACGCTTTAGTCTACAAAGCATTCTTCTCTGCTTTTGTCATGAAATCACGACACATCTGCTTCTGCTGACATCATCTGCAACTTTGTCACAAAATCGCAATGCTTTCGCTGCCTTAGGCTCTTTTCTGCCATATGCCCATGAAACTGGAACATGTCACAAAATCGTGACGCTTTCGCCTTCGAGCTCTTCCTTAATCAGTTCATCAAGAAATCATGACACTTCTTCTGTTAAAGACTTGTTAAATGTTTCTGTCGTGAAATCATGACACCATCTCCAACTGCAAGCTTCCAAATCAACCTATCACAAAATCATGACACTTTCTGCATCCGTACAACTTCTTTGTAGCCTATCACGAAATCGCGACGCTTTCAGCTTTCGAAAGCTTTCCCTGCAACCTGTCACAAAATCGTGACGCTTATCCTTTCAGACTCTTTCCTTTGTTGCATGTCGCAAAATCGTGACAGTCCTCAACTCGACCTCTAAAGCATGTCGTGAAAATGCGACAGCCCTTACTTGGAACTTTGCAACATGTCACGAAATCATGACAGTTCCTGAATCACTTTCTCTCTCTTCAATCTTGTCACGAAATCATGACAGTTCACACTGCGGACTTTCTCTTCTGCAACATGTCACAAAATTGTGACACTTTCTTGTCCGTACAACCTCCTTTGTAGAATGTCAAAAAATCGTGACACTTTTCTTTCTCTGCCTTCTTGCATTGTCTGAGTCGCGAAAATGCGACATGTCACAAAATCATGACAGTTTTGCCTGCTTCGTCTCTACCTTCCCACATGTCACGAAATCGTGACAGTTTTTCCCAAACTTTCTCTCTCCTCAAACATGTCACGAAATCACGACAGTTTTTCCAATTGCCTGCATACTTTTTCTTACTTGTCTTTTTCTTGATCTTTTGCAACTAGGCTACCTTGATCTTCTTGGAAACTCACTGTCCATGCTGAAACCTTCATCAAGACAAATTCTTTGACATAGAAACAAATTGCTTCAAGAACTTCTTTGACATCAATGACAACAACTACACTTGAGCAAAAAGGCAATGTACCCAAGGTACCCAAAATTGCCAACATGATCAGTCATGAATAGACAAAGTGCACAACATTTTGTCTATGGGAACCTTGAGTTCATGATTCATGAATGCCAAGTGTTTTATCAGCTTGTGATTATTGCTTGTTTACTGCCCCAAGTAGGAGCATGATTGTATTTGTCAATGATCCTTTGAATGCGTGTTATTTCCTTGATTGGGTGTGTTTTTGTTGATTGGTGACTAAGTGTGACTACCCCCTCAAGTGATGAATCGATGAGGGAATGACCAACATGATAAAAGTGATGAGTCGCTTGACCCAAGATGACTTAGGTAAGGGTGTCTTCAGTTGTTTACCATTGAATGCTTAAGCAAATTTTGAACATTCTAACATATTTTTGGTGGGTGTTAACCCTTTTTGTGACGTCGTTTTGGGGATGAAAGTATCAAAAATTTGTCATCCTATGGAGCGGTCCGGCTATGGTAGCATTCTTAGGGAGTATGATAGTGAGGATTTGTGACCCCAACATTTTTTTTGCATGCCTGAAATGTCAAGTGCAAAAGCACTCTTATCGGACACTTTTATTGCATTTTTTGGTGCATTTTTGTGCAATTTTTATTGTTTTTGAAATTTTTGCTATGTATTCATCCCAGGGTGGGACGAATACCAGCTTAGTATTCATCCCAAGGTGGGACGGGTGCTAACTAGAGTGCTCATCCTAGGGAGGAACGATTACAGGCTCAAAAAGCCTACTTAAGGGCCAAAACTAGGTTTTGGGCTCATTTGTATTTGTTTTTCTTGGCAATTTGGAGCTCTGAGGAGGAGGAGGTCAATTCTGCAAAACGAAGCGCTACCAAATTTTTCCCATCACCATGAGTTCACAGACTGGATCATCTTACGGTAGAGCCGAAACGAGACCAGTTATTGCTCTTCCTCTTTATTGTTTGTTTGCGTTACAATTTGAAAACCATAATTTAGTTGTTTTTTGTCCTTTTGTTTTTTTTGTTTGTCAAATTTAAAAATGAAACCCTAGTCGATCAAAATTAACACTTAGCTTAAAACTTAGTTTAACCCTAGTTAAACAAAGATCAAAAGGTAGTTTAAAACTTAGCTAAAAAACTTAGTTTAAAACGTAACTTAAAAACTTTGCTTAACCCTAATTTAACAAAGATCAAAACTTAGGTTAGAAATGTAGGGTAAATCTGAGCTTAAAAACGTAACTTAACCCTAGTTATTTTTGTGTTGTTTTTGTGTGTGCTTTTAATTTATCAGTTGAACTTTAGAGTTAAAAACCCAAGGGGCTTAAAATTGTTTTTTTTTTTTTTTGGTTGTAATTTATTAGTTGACCTTAGAGTTAAAAACCCTAGGAACTGAAAAATTATTTTTTGAATGTTTTTGTTTGTTAATTTATCAGTTGACCTAGAGTGAAACCCTAGGTACTAACAAACCGTTTTTTTGAATTTTTTTGTTTGTTTTTAATTTATCAGTGTAGAGTTAAAAACCCTAGAATTGACAAATTATTTTTTGAATTTTGTAATTTACCAGTTTAGAGTTAGAGTGAAAAACCCTAGGACTGACAAATGATTTGGTCACTTGTTATTTGTCTATTTTTAGTTGTACATTGTTTTATGCATTGTTGTATATGCATGTTATTGTTGTACAATTTTTCATTGTTTTAATGTTTTTGTGTTGTTTTTTTTGCAGGTTGTGAAGAACCGGTACCGTGTGCCCACGGTCTTCACTGAAGCATAGGAGGCGCTGACTTTGGATGATTGAGAGTGGCTTGATGCCCTTGGGATCAAGTAGGTGACTCGGATGGAGCTTGTGGTCAGGGATTGGACCTATTTGATGGCCCTGATCAATTTTTGGGATCCCCAGACCAACACATTCCATCTCCCAATAGGGGAGATGACAGTGACCTTGGAGGACGTCTATCGGATTCTACGAATTTCGATAGATGGACTGCCAATCAGGATGACACCGCAGGATCAGAGGACAACAGTGCTGACATGTTGCTTCGATCATGGGGAGGAGTTGGGTGTGGATAGCCCAGTGGAAAGGGTAGAGAGCGACTGCCAGATTGGTGGCATTTTGGTTCGATGGTGGCTAGAGATGGGTGTGTATAGCCCAATGGAGAGGGCAGAGGGCGACTGCTAGATTGGTGGCATTTTGGTTCGATGGTGGCTAGAGATGGGTGTGTTGAGAGTAAGGCACACCGTACTGATGGGCCTCATTTCCAACATGTTGCTACTCGACTCTTCAGGTGTGAGGTTCCCGTGGATCCTGCTAGAGGTGGTGTTCAGGTTGGTGGAGTGTCCTACGGATGCACCTATGATCATGATATGAGGATAGACTCTGTTGGCATAGCTCTATGATGAGCTGTATGAGATCCATTGCTAGAGGTAGAAGGGGATTGGGTGTAGCTACTTGTTGCAATGCTGGGCTTAGCAGCACATAGCAATGGAGAGGTCGATGGGGCTACGATGGAAAACTCAGGTAGAGATGGTAGACCGAGAGATCAGATACAAGGATACGTGCTAGTAGGTGTGATATAGGGGCCGACATCAGCCGCCCTGAGGGGTCCCATAGGACCCACACCATGGGGGGTAATTCTCATCACACCGATCCTGCATGATCATGGTGGCCGACGCCCTAGGCTTGGGGGTTTTTGAGTTTTTGGCTTTTTGCAAGGTCAGAGGACTGGTTCATTGTAGTCTATGGGCATTTTTGATGATATATATGCAGATGACTTTCTTTGTGTTTATACTCTTTTTATGGTTTATTTTTATGTTTATGCACATTTATTTATGATAATGTATGCATGTGGGATTATGATTGTGATGTGTCTAATCATATGATGTATGCATATGGAATGAATGAAATGAGTTGTTGATAACATGTCAATGGCACCATAGACTGTACAATATTTCTTGGCTTGTTGTACTTATGGGATGGATTTGTGGAATGACTTTGCATGTGATAACTTTGTTTTTGTATTTTGCATATTTTTTGATGGTGATGTACGTAATGAAATTTTCCAGTTGTTTTAAAAATGTAGTTAAGTTTTTTTGATATTCAGATATTTTAACTAACTAGCCAAGACTGTACATTGATCTCGCAAGACTTTGTAACAAGGTATAAATCCGACTTGAGTTTGACCAAGTTATTTCATATCCTTGTGTGTGCAATTGAGTTCATTTATGTGGTATTTTTCAGGATACCGCCAGTGCCAGATAGGCTATCAACAAAACCTGTACTGAGGATCACCTAATTATATCCACTAACTCCGTTGTTGTATTTAGTAAGATTAATCCATGGGACAATCTAAGGTACCATAAGCTAGCTCATCCACATGCAAACATTGGTCTGCTCACACACAAAGCTAATGTGACAAACATATCATCATGTGGTTAGGATACCGCCATTGCTAGGTAGGCTGTCCACCAAACCCGTAATGAACATCACCTAGATGGTTGTTCGAATGCTGAGAATTCCAAGGATTCAAGTCTAGGATTTTTATTTGCTCAACGGTTTAGGATACTTGCTCGTATACATAGTGATAAAAAATCACTATTTATTTTTATTCTTTTGTTTTTCTTTGTAAGCAAGGATTTTGAATAGTGGTGATAACCACTGTTAGTTGAGCTGGATTTTTGAGATTCATAAGGTTGAGCTTGTAGGTTTATGGCTTGTGAATGGCAGTGATTCTTTTAGGCCTTGGGGATGACTACCCATCTTGTTCAGGGACGTGTAGTAAGAATCCTTATGATGTTGGGAACCAAAGGGGATTATGGAGATTATGAAGTAAGGGCATTGATCATTTAGGCCTTGGGGATGTGTATCGCTCCAAATTTTTCACACCCTTACCTTCAGGCTATAGGATCCGTGCCCGGAAGGGGGATGTGAAAAGGATGGCATGGTACCTCGGACTAAGAGGCCTTGCAAAGATCTCGCCTCTCGGGGGAGGTGTATTATGGTGATTTTTCGATGAATGGTGGGTTCACTAGGAAACGTTTAGTGGCAGTTTCCATGCCTAGGTTGGGAATGTGTTTGATGTGTTCAGTTTTAACTTTAATCATCCAAGTCCTAGGTTTGGCCAAAATGCATCTAAGCTATTCTATATGAAATGCAGATTTAAATGAAGACAGAAACAGATTTGGACAAAAAAATAGAAAGAACAAGATGGATTAAAGACCCATACATGATTCGGATGTCTGATGAAGATTCTAATTTTTGAAGTAGTCAAGATCGTCTAGAATTCGACAGGATCATCTCCTATCTGATAGGATCGTCTGAGATCTGACGAATTCATCAGACGAATTCGTTAGAGACCTACAAATAGAAAAACAGATGCAAAATACAAAGAATGCAACTATGATAATAGAGGGAAACAGTGTAAAATGACAATAACAATATCAAACTGAGAATTATAAACAGAAACATGAATGCATTATACTAATTTAATGACAATTATAACTTAATTATGCATTTGATCTAGATGGGTGAACTCCAAGATGCAAAATAATAAGAAATAATCATAATATTAACTAAATGCAGAATAATACAGCAGAAAAAGGATGAAGAAATGCAAACTCTGGGCACTGATTGCCCCTAATGTGGACTGGAGTCGAAATCGTCTCTGATTCAATAGGATCGCCTCCGATCTAAATAGGATCATCTACGACGATGTAAGCTTGCTCCGATTGAAAAATACTAAGGTACCTGCAACAAAATTTGGATAGAACAAGTGCAAATAGTAATTTAGGATGTCTAGTGTGTGTAGAATTCAAGTTACAAGGAATTTCAGCCAGGGGGATGCTAAGGGGAGGGCCTAGGATTAAATAGTCTTAGGAGGGAGGTTAGGAGGTTGGAGATCATCCCTATTTGGGAGATCTCCAACGGGGAGGGTCTCTAACGGTGCAGACACGCTTCTGCTTGAATTAGAGATGCCATTGGAACAGAGACTAATTGTGAAAAAATAGTTTTGGGACAAGATCATCTAGACATCCTAGCCCAGACGAAATCGTCAGATCTGGGGCGATATCGTCTGATCGGCAACGATATCATCAAACGGTCAAAACAAACTCTAAAAATGGCACGGGAAATGAGGAAACAGATTAAGCGACGGTTTGGGAGCGGTTTTGGAGGTTGAAATTTGAATTTGAATATTTACTAGAGTAATTGTAATTATTAAGGTTTTACTGCGCCAATTTTAGGGTGCTACATTTTGCCCCCTCTTTAGCGAATTTTTTGAAGAAAATGCGTTAAAGATGAGTTCTTCTCGATTTACGAGAAAGCAAAAATTATTCCTCTTTTTAGGCGACGATTCTTGGTCGAATCATACGACAACTTACTATGGTGCCCCCTCCGTGTTTTTACCCAAATCGAACGTTTGAGGTAAAAACGCGAAAAATCAAAATTTTAAAATGTTTTGAATAAAATTAAGAAAAATAGGGTAAAACCCTAATTCATTATTACTGTTCATTTTTCTAGTTTTTGGAGCTCTATAAGCAAAAATGGTCGAGACAGTGCACAGATCGACAAAGGTCCGGTGCGGGCTACGGGTAAGAGTCTAAACTTAGCTTAGAATGGTTTAAGTTGAATTTACATGCTTTTTAGATTGATTTTAAATAAATTTTGAGCATCATGGCTATTTTTGGGCCATCAACGTCATTGGGACGAAATCATCTCGTTTTCGTTGAAATCGTCTCAAGTTTGCCAATTTCGTCGAAGGGCGAAATCGGCGAAAGGGGGACGATTTCATCAAATAAGGGAAGATTTCGGCTTGCGAAATCGAAGACAATTTTTCTCAAATTGGGGACGATATCGTCCAATTGTGGACAATATCATCAGTTATAAAATTGAACTTATTTTAACTTGCATTTTTAATTAATGATTTAGTAATGATTTTTATTGTGTTGTTGTTATGTTGCAGAGAGGTTTACTAAAGAGTAGAGAATGGAAATACGATGGGTTGAGAGATGACTTGGCTGCTCTATCATAGGCATAGTGGGATCAGCTGTCTCAGGCCAGCTTACAGCATGTGGCAGAGATGCCACAAGTTTCTACAGACATGGGGCTATTGATAGCCCTGGTAGAGAGGTGGTATCTGGGTTCTTCCTATTTCCAGTTATCCACAGGGGATATGACTCCCACATTGGAGGATGTATGGAGGATTTTTAGGATCCCCATACAAGGACGGTTGATCACTCTTACGACCAATCAGGGCCACGCTATGATGCGGTTGTGTGGCGATCCGAGCTTCACCCTGGAGAAGGGCGGAGTGAACATCGAGACGCTGCATTAGATGCCTGGGGCATCCAGACTCACACAGGTTTTGGTCGAAGTGGTAGGTGGACTTCTACTATGCCACTAGAGCGGGTGTTAGCAGATGTGATCTACGACATGCATGACCATGGTTAAAAATTTTCTTGGGGCAGTTTTGTTCTATGTAGGTTGTACAGGATCCTGCACGGGGTCGTGTACAAGGGCGATCGATGTCTAGTTATGACATCGCTACTACAGGTTTGGTGCTGGGAGCACATTGCAATGCGGAGGCCGATAGGGCTTCCTTTGACAGGGATTGATGGGGAGAGGCCCCAAGTTTTCTACTGGTGGCTCTAGAGAGGGACACAACGATGGATTGATCTGTCGATGTCCTAGAGACTGCTGGATGACCTTGTCTCGGACCAGATCACCTAAAGGCCTTGGAGAGATCATCTAGGGTGGGCTAAGGATGGACAGGAGATAACTCACATCAGGCGAGTTTGTTGGTTGAGGATGGAGAGGGGAGAGGTGGAGCTCCACTTCTATGATCAAGTTTTGTGACAGTTCGATCTACAGTAGGGGATCCCATCTCTTAGGGATTATGAGTTTTCTTGGACTGTCTAAGATAACACTATAGTTAGCAGGGCTCCAGATATGCAGCGATTCTAGAGTCAAGATGCAGATGATGCCCCCATTCAGCCAGTGGATGGGGACAACGTAGGGGTAGCCGATGGCTATAATGCTTGGTACGTAGGCATCCGCCCTCCTCGGATGATGAGGGCTTAGGGTCCGATTCACGTAGTTGTGCATCGGATGGGGAGGCGGCACCAGGCGGCCATTGAGGTAGCCCAGGGTCATGATGGGAGAGATTAGAGGAGACCATAGGCTCAGTAGAGGTCATGGCAGTGAGAGAGGAGGGAGGAGAGATTACCACTGCCGGCTAACATCACGGATCTTATCAGGATTGGGTCATCAAGGACTTCGTCCTGATCCATGACTAGGACTCGCAGTACCACACATACTATGATGGGGCCACCTCGTCCACCCCAGGACGGGGGAGGAGATGAGGCTGAGAGCTCGAGGGGTTCTCAAGGCTAGACTACTGCATTGCACTATATAGATTGAGACATAGTTTTTATTATTTTTGATAGAGGATTGAGTATGCCGAGGTACAGATTGTGGCATACCGATCCAGTTTTGAGATGATGTGTATATTGTTGATATATATAGATGAGATATTTTTTGATCATATGACTTGTCTTATGTGTTTTTATGATGCTTTTAAATGTTTTGATTGATTTATTTGATGATTCATGTAATTACGTCGTTGGAAATATTATGGTTTGAATGTCATGCTTAAAAAATTTAAATGAAAGAATCTGATAGAACAAATTGGTTGTTTGTGATGTGATGATTTGATAAAAAAAATAAAAAGGGACTTTTAACAATAATTTCAAAGGACATTGTCGCTATTATAGACCATTTCATGGAGTCGCCGCTCACTTGGTCGTCAAGCTAATCCCAGTATAGAAATATTGTTAAAAGTAAAAGAGTGCTTAAAAGACTGTCTTAAGACTTTGGTGCAATGGTGCAAATGATGATGATGATGGTTTGTTTTCAAAGTTTCATAAAAATAGTATGCATGAAATAATGTTAAAATAATTTTTGCTAGGCATAAATTCCTAAGTGTGATAAATTTTTTGGATAATTCCCTAGGAATTATACCATCATTGCAAAATTGAAGGTTGACATAATGACATGAAATAATGATAATGTGCATGCTTTTTGTTTAAAAACATAATTGTATAACAGAATGATTTAAGTCATATGGTTTTCATGATTTTTAAATAAATGGGGAATAAAAATTATTACAATGGTTTGCGCTAGGCATAGAATATGTAGGTATAGACTTATACCATCATCGCGAAATCCAAAGAAGAAAATAAATTGTTGGTTTTATTGCAAGATGCATTTGTGACTTTTGATAAATAGAATAATAATATGAAAATTTTGTTTGAAATTATTTTTGAAATTTTATGAGAAGATGTATGTAATTGCTTTGATACAAAACACAAATTCTGAAATAAAAGGATAAAATTATTCGAAAATAATTACAGAAATATTTTAAATTATCTCAAAGACATGTAGATTTATAAGGAATCCTCATGTGCAAATGTGAGTTCATTACCAATATTGATTTATCATAATGATACACAAAATCTCTCAAATACAAAATGTGTGTGCAATTGCTATGTTCGTTTACCAGTTTTGAGCAAGATAATTTGATACAAGTGATTTGAATGAACCAAATAAGTGTTCATTAACCATGATGTAGATGCATATAACCATACTAGACTACTATGTAAGTCGGATTATCAAGAGCTAGCTAATCCATAAGTAGACATAGGTCTGTACAAAAGAAGGTCGCTAATGTGACAGACATATCGCCATGCTAGGAATTACCCAAGGCCAAGCGGGTTGGGCACAAACCACCTGTTATGGGGCTTACCTCACAGTTTTTGAATAATTGAGAATTCCAGGGATTCAAGCTCATCAACCCTTCTTTTCTTTTCAAAGGGTAGGGAAAGGGGATTTTATTGCTTTTGCTTTTGCTTTCTTTTGCTTTATTTTGCTTTCTTTTGTATTTTTGCTTGACAATGCTGTAATGATATAAAATAATATTTTTCTTTTTCTATTTTTCTTGAACTTTGCTTTTTATTTTTGTTCTATACTAGGGATACTTGCTCGGATTAGCTGTAGAGCAAGGGATTTTTATTCTGGGTAGGGGTGAGCTTGTCCTTTTTCCAATTCTCAAATATTCTAGACTATGTACATGATAGGATAGCAGGGGAAACTTTTCGCTCAAGAAACCACTTCTACTATGTAGCATAGCATGGACATTACAAATATAATCATTTTATTGTGAAAGGATATGCTTGGTTTAAGTAAATAACAATATCAATTCTCTATGCTCAAACTTTATTTAATTGAATTTTGTGAACTTTGATATAAGAGAGATTAGTAATCATGCTAGATAAAATCAAGATATTTATTTTTGTGAATGTGAAAGTGCGGGATTCCAAATAAATGCTAATTTATCCAAAATAATTTGAAACATATAACTGCAACATTTGTAAGAAGATATATATAAATACTTTTTGAGAAGTTTTGAGAATGTTGACTTTCTCTTTCTTCTTTATGTTGTTTTGGTTTCGAAAGAGTCAAGAATATTGCCATTTTTTTATTTTTATCATTATTATTAATTTTTTTTTGAAAGAATTAACAAGGGCCATAAATACATCAAATAGTTTTGAATATTTTGATGATTATGAATGTTTTTGGTGTTTTTTTTTTTTTTTGAATTTATAAATTGAAAGAAATACAAGATAGTGATTTTGAAATATTTTAAACAAATATATACAAGGATGAAGTGACCAAATTTATACATAGTAACGTTTAAGATGCAAAATATTCATGGGTTCTTTAAGTTCTTTACCATCTAAGGTAGATAATTTGTATGCTCCCGATTCAAATTTAGCAGTGATAATGTATGGTCCAAGCCATTTGGGCTCAAATTTACCTTTAAGGTCCTTAGTTGCATTAGTATTTTTTTTATTTTCATTTAAAACAAGGTCATCGATCTCAAAGGATCGATGATGAACTTTTTTAGCATATGATATTTTAAGCTTGTTTTGGTAGGCATGGAGATGCTCCAAAGCATTGATGCATTTTTCATCTAGGAGTTCCAGCTGAATGAGTCTGCCAACTCGATATTCATCTCCTACTTCGGTATCTTGAAGTAGTAGAGCCAAAAAAGGAACTTCTAATTCAAATGGAAAAACGACTTCAGCACCATAAACCAAAACAAAAGGTGAAGTTCCAGTGGGGGTTCAAACACTAGTTTGATAGGCCCACAAGGCTGGATATAACTGAATGTGCCAATCGCGGCCAGTTTTATTGACCAATATTTTGAGAATCTTGATTAGGGTTTTGTTATATGCTTCTGCTTAACCATTACCCTGAGGATAATTGGGAGTCGACCAGCGATGTTGAATCTTATATTTTTGGCATAATTTTTTAACATATTTATTTTTGAAACAAGTTCCATTGTCTGAGATGAGATTTGTAGGAATTCCGAACCTACAAATGATTTGATTAAAAATAAATTTAGAGAATTGTGTGCCAGTGCAAGAAGCTAAAGGCATAGCTTCAACCCACTTCATGAAATACTCAGTTGCGGTTATGATGAATTTGTGTCCATCAAATGACACAGGATTGATTTTGCCAACAATATCTAAACACCATTTTGAAAATGGCCAAGGAGATAAAATAGCCTACAGTTCTTGTGTAGGTGCATGGACAAGGTCAGCATGTTTATGGCACTTGTCGCAATGGTGCACATAATCATGTGCGTCATTCTCCATGGTAGGCCAAAATTATCCTATCCTAAGGAGATTTTTAGCAATGAAACTACCACTAAAGTGTCCTCCACAAGATCCATCGTGGGCTTCACTCAAGGCTGATTTGGATTCTTCTAGATTCAAACATCTTAATAGGATACCTTCAAAAGATCTCCTATATAAAGTATTGCCAATTATTACAAATTGACTTGCTCGTCTACGTAATAACCGACGCTGGTTTCTATTAGAATTGGTAGGGAAAGTCCCATTTTGGAGAAAATCAAATATATTCGTATACCAAGGTTCAGGAGTAGTTTCATTGATTAGAAACACATCCAAAGGTTCTAAGCATGAATTATTTGAAGCAAGTTCCTAGAGTCGATGAATAATGATAGTGGCATATTCGTCATCTAACTCCAAGGGCAGGAGAGATGCAGCTGCGGCCATAACATCAGCTGCACGGTTGCAAGTTCGAGGAATAGCTTCCAAGGTAACTTGATCAAATAGAGACATTAATTGTAAAACATAGGCTTTATATGGGTGCAGTTTATCATCTCTGGTCTGATAAACTTCATTAATTTGGTTTATAACAAGTTGAGAATCACCAAAAACTAAAAGATGTTTAATTTTTAGCGCCAAGGCAGCTCGTAATCCAAGGATTAGAGCTTCATATTCAATAGTATTGTTGGTGCAAGAAAATGTTAATTTGAAGGACAGAGGAATAAGATGTTTTTGCGGGGATATTAAAATAATACCCACACCAGCCCCACTCATGCATCGGGCTCCATCAAAGTATAAGGACCATTGTTCAATATGGTCTGCCTCTAATTGAAGGCATTCATCAAGAAACTCAATGATGAGGGGATGGGTAGACTCTAAGGGTGTAGCAGCTAATTGATCTGCTATGATTTGACCCTTAACATACTTTTGTCCTATGAACGTGAGGTCAAACTCGCTTAAAGCAAGAACCCACTTGGCTGTGCGACCCGATAAATAAGGTCGACTCATGAGATACCTTAAGGGGTCATATTTAGCAATGACATAAGTTTTTTGACTAAGCATATAATGGCGTAATTTTTGCGTAGCAAACACAACTGCTAGACATAGTTTTTCTAATGTTGTGTAGCGGGTTTCATAACTGACGAAGGTTCGGCTAATATAATAATTAGCACGTTCTCTCTTCGCATCATCAAGCTGAGCTAACATAGCTCCTAAGGCAGAATCTAAAGCTAAAATATACAGGAGAAATGGGCGATCAGGTCTAGGCGGTGAAAGCACAGGTGGGTTAAGGAGGTATTGTTTGAGAAGTTCAAAATCTTCTTTACATTCATCGTCCCAATTAAAAGGGACATCCTTCTTAAGAAGTTTAAGAAAGGGACCGGTTTTGTCTTCCAGCTTATCGATGAAGCGACGGATGGCTTGAAGCTTACCTTGTAAACTTTGTAACTCAGATATATTAGTAGGTGTAGGCATATCAGTGATAGCCACAATCTTGAGAGGGTCGATTTCGATACCACGTAAAGAAACTAAAACCCCTAATAGTTTACCGGACTTAACTCTGAATATGCATTTGGCTAGATTTAATCGAATAAGATATTCTCGTAATCGATTAAAAACTTTTCTCAAATCATCTAAATGATTATCTTCATTAATAGAGTGAGCTATAATATCATCTACATAATCATGTAGGATATCATGCATCATATCATGAAAAATATAAGTCATAGCTCGTTGATATGTTGCACCTGCATTCTTTAAGCCAAATGGCATCACTTTCCAACAAAAAGTACCCCAAGGGGTAATAAAGGCTGTTTTAGCCTGATCTTCAGGAGCTATCCTGATCTGATTATAACCGGAGAATCCATCCATTAAGGACATCATCCCACTCTCGACATTAAATTCAATGATTTGATCCATGTTTGGAAGAGGAAAATAATCTTTAGGGCATGCAACGTTAATATCTCTAAAATATGTGCAAACCCTAACTTTGGTGGCTTCTTTCTTGGTGACTAGAACTACATTTGAGATCCATTCAACATAATCAATAGCTTGTATAAAAACAACAGTCAGGAGTTTTTCTAACTTCCCTTTGACTAGCAAAGACACTTTGGGATGCATTTTTCTAAGTTTTTGTTTAACAGGGTTAGCATCTAGATGGACCACTAGGTGATGCATGACTATAGAAGGATCTAGACCTGGCATATCTTCATATGTCCAAGCGAAGACATCTTCATATTCTTTAAGGAATGCAATGTATTGCTCTTGTTTTTCTTGACTTAATTCTGATTCAATGTTGATTATGTGAGGACTATCCTCAGTTCCAATATTAATTTTAATGACATTTTCTACCTCCATGTGTAGATCTCTTTCAAATTTAGGTGGGGCGGGTGAAACGCCCAATTCTTGTAATTATTGTAAGGTTAAGTTGGATAATTCATCTTAAGGATTAGTGGTCTCAAGTTGGGCTATAGTTGGTATAGAACCATCAAAATAAAATCCATTGTGTAACATCTCTTCAACGGAGACATTGTGGAAGATATCTCCTTCCAACTCCTCATCGGAGTCAGCAATCATTTCAAGGTAAGCTATGGATAGCATGTTACATGTAAATGGCTGATTTTTTAGAGGCAAATCATCACGTCTATCCAAATAATCTTGATAACATATGAGTTGATCATCATATTCAAAAGGAAAGGGTTGAACCTTACTAGGAAATAGGCCCACACACAGTGGGTAGGCCACGGTTCTACCTTGAAAGGTTCTTTCATGCCATTTTGGAAAGGTCCCAAGCCTTTCCCTTTATATCCCATTTTAAGCATTATGAGTTTAGCTTTAATATATTCATTGGTAAAATAACATCGAGCATATCCCTCATGATGAGTTTTGATATTCCAAGGGATTCTTCCCCAGTCATATCCTTTATAAATGAAGGCAAAACTCCCAACTTGGTAAGTACTTCTCATAGGTTGTGGGAGGCCCAAAGTATGAGGAGATGGCGGCAAGGTATTTAAAAGAATTGAATCTTGCGTGAAAGCATTTGTTTTTTCTGATATTAATATTGTGGATAAATCTGGTAAAAGTTCATCAGAAAGAGCATAAGATGTAGAAGGATCATTCCCTATATCTTTAGATGTGGAAGGTATGATAGATGTTGATAATGTGGAAATGTTAAGAGATGGTTCTATAGGTTTTGAAATTATAGGGATAGAACATGAAGGATTGGTTGTAGATTGAAGATCTTTTTGAGGTTCTAGAGTGGTTTGTTTAGAATATTGTTGATCTATATATGAGGGTGAAATGAATGGAGGGGAAATAGATGAAGCTAGGGGTGTGTGTTTCACAGTTTTAGATGAAAAATAAGAATTAGGATGTGTGGATGACAGAGCGAGGCAAAATTGCACTCCAACAGGTTCTGCCAAAGCACACATATCAAAAGGTCTAGGATCACCGTGGATAGTGACCAACTGATTTTTAAATTTGAATTTAACACATTGGTGTAAATTTGATGGAACTGCTCACTTCGCATTGATCCAAGGGTGACCCAAAAGTATATTTTACGATGTTGGGCAATGTACAATAAACACGGTTGTATCTAGGGTTCTAGGACCAACTTGCAATGGGATGGTAATAACTCCACACGTTTCTTGTGTTTCGTCATTGAAAGCTTTGATAATCATGTCATTTTTCTTCATTTCATCACTTCTAAAGCCAAATCGTTGGTAGAAGTCAAAAGTGCAAATGTTTAGAGATGAACCATTATCAATCAGGACTCATTTAATAGCTACATCTCCAATTAGAGTAGTAATATATAAGGGATTATCCTTATGTAAACTGTGTTGTGGGATATCTTTATCTTGAAAGTCAATACAATCAACTTCTCGAGTGATGATAGTATTGGCCATGGCTTCAGGTTGAATGTTTTGAGGTACCATAATTTGGCTTAATATAAGCATCAACTCATCCCTATGGGTAGGAGAAGATCTTAATAAATCCAAAAGGGAAATTTAGGCTGTAGTATTGGATAATTGCTCATTAATATTGTAAGGGGGTTTAAGTTGAACATTGGAAGCATGATTCCCTTTATTGGGAGTTTTCAAAACAAATGGAGCTGATCCATAATTCTGGTTTGGTTCTTGTTGAGAATTTTGAGCTTGTTGTCGGGTAACGACTCCAATGGTACCTACAATGTTATATTGAAGATGCTGAACTGGTCTCGGTTGAGCGTTTATGGCTTGTTAATTTGGGAGGAATTGATTAGAAGAGGGTCGAGCAGTAACTCTTCTAGGAAATGGTTCTTCTAGAACCATAACATCTATGATGGGTTGAATAGGATTTGATTCATTTTTAGAACTATTCGATTGGTTTGACGTGATGTCTATTTCACTTTTAGTATCTGATTCTATATCACTAGGATCTAGAGTTTGAATATTATGTAGGGGCCTGGTCGTAACCATGGATAAAGTTGTGTCAAATATTTGAGGATCATGATTAAGTAAATGTCCGCTAATAGTTCCTACATATCGGGTAGGAGGAGGAACATTATGATGTTCGATTTGATTGGCCACATCTTTACCATGTATTGGTAAAGGGTGTTGAAATATGTCTAATGATTGATTAGCATTTTGATTTTGATTTTGGGGAATGTTCTTTTGAGGATTATTAGGAGCATTTTGTTTAGGTTGGAAGGCTTGCACCTCCATTTCATTATTATCAATCAGATCCTGTATTTTATGTTTCAACCTTTTACAAGCATTGGTAGAGTGTCAAAGTCCTCTATGGAAATCACAGTGTAAGTCAGCTCTATATCCGGGTATATTTGGATCAGGTTCCTGGATAGCTGGTAATTGGATCAAACCTCTTTTGAGTAATTGAGGTAAAATAGTTGATAACGGTTGATTCAATCTAGTAAATTCTCGAGGAGGCTTATCAGGCGGTTTCAATATAAATTTTTTTGTTGTTTTTGTTGCATTGATATTAGCAACATTTCTGCTGTCAGTGACTCCGTCACCTACAACTTACTTGTTTTATACTGATTTTTGGATGTTTTCTCATCATCCTTCTTCCTAAGTTGGCCTCTCCTAATGAGGGCATCTTCTACTCTTCGAGCTAAATCTATAGCCTGATCGAAGGTAGTTAAAGTAGCAGTTGATAACTCATAAGATATTTGTTCTTGTAAATTATTAATAAAAATGTCCAACATTTCCCTATAAGGTAGAACAAAGTACAGTTTTCCTATCAACTGCCTCCATCTAGCTAAGAAATTGGCAAAACATTCATCCTTGTCTTGTTTTAAGTTGTATAAATCTTTAATGGTTACATGCCTCTCGATGTAGGCACTAAATTGATGGACAAAAGATTCAGCTATTTCTTCAAAGTTTCTCAAAGAATGAGTGGGCAATTGATAGTACCACTCTAATGCCATTCCCCCTAAAATTTTTGAGAACATTTTTAGTAATAGCAAGTCATCATGTGATATATCATGACATGCTATCCTAAACATGTGAAGATGCTCTATGGGATCTTCGGTTCCTTTATATATAGGCAGGATGGGCATGGGAAAATGCTTAGGGTACGGTTGTGCTACAACTATGGGATCCAAAGGTTGACTACATATCTCTCGATAATTGTACGAGGGATGATAAGGATCTATCTGGTCCATACACGAAGCTAACTGTTTCACCATGGCTTCCAGATTACTATTTTTCCCACCATATTGGTTCGGTAGGGCATTGATATGGGATTTGTGAGCATATGATGGAGGGACATGAAGATTAGATGCTATATTGCTATTGTGTAAATTGTTGGTAGGAAAGGTGTTATGAAGGAATTTTGAAGTTGTATTATGTTGTATTCCAAATTGTTGAAAATTGGTGTTTGACTTCATTTTAGGTTTTTGTTTACTTGAAGCATATTTATCAATAGTTTGGTGAAGTAGAGCAATGAAGGAAGTTTTATTTTGTGTGGGAATGGTTTTAGGCTCAATAATAGGTTCCTTAGGAGGTTGGGTAACCTATTGTTTTGGCATGTTCTAAATCATAGTGACCATATCTCTATTGGATGGTCCAGCCTTATCACTTTCTTGATCAATGAAAGACAAGGGATTAGTGTGCACATCAAACATATGTTCCATGGCTGCTTGAGTGTCACTAATTTTCCCTTTATCAATACGAAATGCCATATTAAGAGCGCCAATGTTATTATTGAAAAATTTCTAGAAATGATCTAAGTTGTCAAAAGCAATAGTTCCATCTAGAGCTACTCTAGGGGATGAGGATCCATCCTCTTTAACATTTTCTTCTTGTTCATTGTCTTCACCTAGGTCATATTCTGGTTGATCTAGAGTTTCTCCTTCCGGAATTGGATCCTCAGGAAGGAGATTTGGGTTTCTAGTTTTATCTTCTAACCAATCTTCTTCTTCTCCTTCAGTTTATTTACCATTCCTAAGTTTAGGCATTGTGCTTAATTTAGATTTCAGCAAATATATATATATATATATATATGCAACAAGCTTAAGAGTTATATATTAATTATATACCTACTACAATATTTAAAATGAACGGTTTTGGTTTTTGTTATGTTTTTTAGTTTTTCTTGCTTTTGTAACAATATTGTAAACAAACAACACAATAAATGCAAGAACTAATACTGAAAGTAATGATCTGGTTTTCTATAAACAATTTATAAATATCATTAATGGGCTCGAGTTCTTCAGGAGTCATGAAGTGTTCTTCAAATTGAAAATTTTCTTTCAAAAATTTAATGAAAAGAGCTATAGTGATATTATCTGTCTCAGATTCTGGTTGATAAAAGTAAAGGTCGTGGCAATACTCTCGATATAACACAGCTCGAGGAATTCTATTCCATATTTCCCTATCCGTAAGAACAACCTCTTGGTCTTCTACACGACCTAGGAACTGGTGTATAATGGCTGCGTTCTTGAGGTATTCCTCGAAGGTGAACAATTCTGAAGACACAAGAGCTCTCCTATAAGCTAACCATCTATGGCAGGATCTCTGAAGTTCATGATAAAAGACGATTTGATGAGGATCCAGGATTCTATCGAGGACAAGCCTCTTGATTTGTTTAAGTTTTGTTGACCTAGATGAAATGGCACTTAGTCTTCTATCAAGTTCATCCCACAAAAGTTGATTTCTATCTGTTTCAGGCACACTAAGCACATAATTGATTTCTATGGTTGCCAATTGGTTTTCAACATTTATAGTAACTGCTAATCTTTTCTTAGGAGCTACCATCTAAACACGATATGCAACTTATTAATTTTAGCGATTTGAAATGCATCTATGTTTTGGTTGTTTTATTTTTTTTTGTTTTTTTTTTTTCAAAAGGTTTTAAATGCATTCACGTCGGGTTCACCAAAATGTATCGCTCCAAATTTTTCACACCCTTACCTTCAGGCTATAGGATCCATTCCCGTAAGGGGGATGTGAAAAGGATGGCGCGGTACCTCGGACTAAGAGGCATTGCGAAGGTCTCGCCTCTCGAGGGAGGTGTATTATGGTGATTTTTCGATGGATGGTGGGTTCACCAGGAAAAATTTAGTGGTAGTTTCCACGCCTAGGTTGGGAATGTGTTTGATGTGTTCAGTTTTAGCTTTAATCATCCAAGTCTTAGGTTTGGCCAAAATGCGTCTAAGCTATTCTATATGAAATGTAGATTTAAATGAAGACAGAAACAGATTTGGACAAAAAAATAGAAAGAAAAAGATGGATTAAAGACCCATGCCTAATTCGGATGTCTGATGAAGATTCTAATTTTTGAAGCGGTCAATATCGTTTGGAATTTGACAGGATCGTCTGAGATCTGACGAATTCGTCAGAGACCTGCAAATAGAAAAACATATGCAAAATACAGAGAATGCAACTATGATAACAGAGGGAAATAGTGTAAAATGACAATAACAATATCAAAATGAGAATTATAAATAGAAACATGAATGCATTATACTTATTTAATGACAATTATAACTTAATTATGCATTTGATCTAGATGGGTGAACTCCAAGATGCAAAATAATAAGAAATAATCATAATATTAACTAAATGCAGAATAATACAAAGAAAAAGGATGAAGAAATGCAAACTCTGGGCACTGATTGCCCCCAATGTGGACTGCAATCGAAATCGTCTCTGATTCAACAGGATCGCCTCCAATATGAACAGGATCGTCTGCAATGATGTAAGCTTGCTCTGGCTGAAAAATACTAAGGTACCTTCAACAAAATTTGGATAGAACAAGTGCACATAGTAATTTAGGATGTCTAGTGTGTGTAGAATTCAAGTTACAGGGAATTTCAGCCAGGGGGATGCTAAGGGGAGGGCCTAGGATTAAATAGGATTAGGAGGGAGGTTAGGAGATTGGAGATCATCCCTATTTGGGAGATCTCCAACGGGAAGGGTCTCTAATGGTGCAGACACACTTTTGCCTGGATTAGAGATGCCATTGGAACAGAGACTAATTATGAAAAATCAATTTTGGGACAAGATCATCTAGACTTCCTAGCCTAGAGGAAATCATCAGATCTAGGGTGATATCGTCTGATCGGTGACGATATCGTCAAACGGTCAAAACAAACTCTAAAAATGGCACGAGAAACGAGGAAACAGATTAAGAGGCGGTTTGGGAGCGGTTTTGGAGGTTGAAATTTGAATTTTAATATTTACTAGAGTAATTGTAATTATTAATGTTTTACTGCACCAATTTTAGGGTGCTACAGGATGACTACCCATCCTTGTCAGGGGCATGTAGTACGAATCCTTACGACTTTGGAGACCAAAGGTGATTGGATATGATCGTGATGATGGCTTGTGGGAATTTTTTTTTGAATGGTCATTGATCCTTTTAGGCCTTAGAGATGACTACCCATCCTTTTCAGGGACGTGTAGTACAAATCCTTACAACTTTGGGGACCAACGATGATTGGTATTTTTGGTAGTGGTGAAAACCACTATTTATTAGAGGGAATTGATGGGGAAGAGCTTGTCCTTTTGTCAATTCTCAGCACTCGAACCATTCGCACAAGGGGATGAGCAGGCTAATCTGTCACCTATGGTATCCTAGACTGCTTTGCAGGTTTCTCTTGCATTCACACAACTTAGGAATTATTTTATGTGTTTTAGTTTGTGTAGGGATGTTACATAACGAGGCTTGATCCAAGTAAAACTTTTCCTTGTAAAATCTGTTTAACTTTGTATAGTTTCTAGCTAGCAATTTAAAGATAGTTGAATGACGAAAACCCTATATACATTAGGAGACAATGGACTTTTCTAGAAATGGGAATGGTGGTATTTAGGATGTATGTGTTTATAAAATGAAATGTGAAAAATAAAGGAATTGCTGAGTAATTATAGTCTATGGTGCTTGGGACATGTATGACCAACAAATATGCAATGTATGGATGATATACCTAATGCAACTAATATTTTGTATTTTTATTTTTACGAGTATGCATGGAATTGAAATGCAATTTTTTTTGTTATTTTTTTTGTTATTTTATTGTTTTTTTTTGTTTGTTTTTGAATTTTTGTTTTGACCAAGCGGTTATGGTAACCCTTGGAGATTTTGGTTTGACCAAAGGGTTTATGGATACCTTTGGGGCATTTTTGAGGTTGACCAAGCGATTGTGGGAATCCTTGGAGCGTTTGGTTTGACCAAAGGGTTTATGGATACCTTTGGGGCATTTAGAGGTGGACCAAGTGATTGTGGGAATCCTTCAAGCTTTTGGTTTGACCAAAGGGTTTATGGATACCTTTGGGACATTTAGGGGTTGACCAAGCAATTGTAGGAATCCTTGGAGCTTTTGGGTTGACCAAAGGATTTATGGATACCTTTGGGGCATTTAGGGGTTGACCAAGTGATTGTAGCAATCCTTGGATATTTTGGGTTGACCAAAGGATTTATAGATACCTTTGGGGAATTTAGGGGTTGACCAAGTGATTGTAGGAATCCTTCGAGCTTTTGGGGTGGCCTATGGCTCTCTAAATGTGGAATGGCCTCAAATGACTGATGTTCAAGGGTTCTAGTTCCTTGATTCCTTCAAGAGAGGCAAGCCGGTATGTTCCAGGTCCTATTTTATTGTCAATCACATAAGGACCTAACCAGTTTTCTGCAAACTTGTCCCTTAGATGGGACGACAAATTACAATTCTATTGGTTCTCTTTTAAGACCAAGTCACCAACCTAAAAGTACTTCAAGTGAACCTTCATGTTGTATTCTTTCTTAAGTCACTTTTGATAGATACGCAAATGCTCGAGAGCATTGACACGTCGTTCATCGAGCAACGTAAGTTGGTCTAACTGGGCCTACCATGCAGTCTCATCATCGATGAACTCTTGCATTGAAATGCACAGTGAAGGGATTTCCAACTCAAGAGGCATGACTGCCTTGGAGCCATACACCACTGAAAATGGAGTTGCCCCAGTGGGAATTCGAATGCTAGTGTGATAAGCCCATAGGGCAAGCGAGATTTGAATGTGCCAATCCTTATGACTATCTGTGATGGTCTTTTTGAGGATGGTGACTAGCATTTTGTTTGACGCCTCTGCTTGCCCATTTGCTTATGGATAATAGGGTGTTGAAAAACTATGCTAAATTTTGTACTTTGTTTTCAAAGTACACACATATTTATTCTTGAATGACGTCCCATTATCCGAGATTATCTTGGATGGAATACCAAAATGACATATGATGTTATGTAAAATAAAATCTGCAATGCGAGTTCCAGTCATAGAGGTTAGTGGAATTTCTTCCACCCACTTGGTGAAGTACTCTGTGGACGTTATGATGAACGTGTGATGACCCGACGATGCAGGGGAGATCTTTTCGATTAGATCAAAGCCCCAATATGAAAAATGCCAAGCCGATTGGATCGATTGCAAGGCCTGATAAGGTATGTGTGTCAAATTGGCATGATGTTGACACTTCATGCACTTCTTTACATATGCGCAACAATATCACTCTAAAGATGGCCAATAATAGCCCATGTGAAGAATGTGCTTTGTGATGGCCATACCGTTGAAGTGGCCACCACATGTACCATCGTGCGCTTGGGTGATTGCCCAAGCGGACTCCTGCTGGTCCAAGCAATGGAGGAGGATTCCTTCATAGCTTCGACAATACAAAATGTCTCCTAGCAAGACATGTTTTACCGCTTTCTGTTTAAATGATATTTTCACGGCTTGTGTCAATCCAAGTGGGAGGTTACCTAACTTGAGGTAATCCCTAATGGGTGTGTACCAATCCTACTGATCTGAAACCTCGATGGTGTGAACAGCCAATCCCTCTTGAAGTTCATCCCTAGCAAAATCTAAGCGGGAAAGAACTTGTAAAAATAGTGTTGTGTTTCTATTTAGAGGGGTCGGGGAGAATAAGGACCCCTAGTTGGCTTGAGTCATACAATCATGGATTTGAGAGAACCTATCCTAAGATGGTTCAATCTGGATCAGGTTGATTCCTAGCGTTAGGTTAGATATTGCACGTTCCATCATGGATTGCAATAATGTTTGGACCTAAATGGTTGTCATCTCACCGGAAGCGTCTTGTGGGATTAGTGACCCCAAGGAGGCCATAGTATCCACAAAATGATTTGATGATCGAGGGAGTGCCTCGATGTCATACCATTCAAGTTGTGCTAGGAATTTGTCCACAAGGGCTTTATAGGCCTGTAGAACTAGGCATTTACATTAGAATACCCCCTTTAATTGATTGACTATTAAAAACAAATCACCAAAGATGTTTAAACATTTAATATTCATGGTGATTGTTGTCTGAAGACCTATGAGCAAGGCTTCATATTCTGCATTGTTTTTGGTGCACGGGAAGTCTAATTTAAATGACAGAGGCATTGGAGCCCCTTACGATGTGAAGAATACAATCCTTGTGCCACATCCTTGCTCACATTTAGAACCATCGAAGAATAAGGTCATGTTAGCCTGTGACTCAGGCTCATAAGAATCTGGCGATTCTGAAACATGAAAGACCCCATCATCTGGTAGTTCTATGGTCAGATGTTGACCATCTTCAAGAGGAGCCTCTGCTAGTTGATCGACGATGACTTGACCTTTTATGGATTTCTATCCAATGAATTCTATGTCAAACTCCATCAACAACATGATCCATTTTGTCGTGCGACTACTATGATAAGTATGACTCATCATGTATCACAATGGATTCTCCTTAGACACAACATACGTTGTATTGTTGATCATGTAGTGGCATAGATTTTTGGTAGCAAACACCACTGCCAAGTAGAGATTCTCAATGTATGCATAGTTAAGTTCATAACTGACCAAGGTGCGGCTAAGATAGTAAGTAGCCTGTTCTTTGTGTAGTTTATTTTTTTGGGACAGCATGGCACCTAGTGCCACCTTAGTAGCTAAGATGTATAAGTAGAATGGCACTCCTGGTCTAGGTGGTGCCAATACTGGAGGCAAAGCCAAGTATTGTTTAATGTCGTCAAAGGCTGACTGGCACTCATCATCCCAATGAAATGCTACCCCCTTGTGCAATAATTTATTCATGGGTCGGCACTTGTCAGATAGTTGCGCTATGAAGCGCTTAATTGATGCGACCTTTCCCTGTAGACTTCTGAGTTGCTTGATGGTAGTTGAGAGAAGCATTTCAAAGATTTCCTTGAATTTGTGTGGTTCTACCTCGATTCCTCGTTTGGAGACTATGTAACCCAAGAGATTTCTAGATGTGACATCAAATACGCACTTCTTGGGGTTTAGTCTGAATTTATGTTCCATGAGGCAATCGAGGATCTTGCTTAAGTCATCAAGATGATCTGGGCATAAAAGAGATTTGGCTAACAAATCATCCATGTAATCTTCCAAAGTTTTATGCATGTGATCATGGAAGATGTACGTCATGGCACATTGGTAGGTGGTACCAACGTTTTTAAGGCCAAAGGGCATGACCTTATAAAAAAATGTCCCACAAGGCGTTGTGAACGCCGTTTTTAGTTGGTCCTCGAGATTGATATGAATTTGATTGTATCTTGAGAAACCATCCATGAGGGAAAGCATTTCATGGCCTACTGTAGCGTCTACCAATGCATCAATGCTAGGCAAGGGGAAATCATCCTTAGGACTCGCTTTGTTTAGATATTGAAAATTAGTGCATATGCAAATCCTCTCGTCAGAATTTTTGATGGGCACCATGTTAGGCAACCATGGTGGGTAATCCATGCAGATGAAAAACTATGAATCCAACAGCTTTTGTACCTCATCTTTGACCATTAAGGCTACTTTTGGATGCATCTTACGTAGTTTTTGCTACACTGGCTTGACTGTCGGATCAAGTGTTAGATTATGCATGACTAGTTGTGGGTCTAGCCCTGGCATGTCTTTGTAGGACCATGCAAAAACCTCCTTCTTATCTTTGAGAAGGGCAATGTAGTTGGCTTGCTCTTTGGGGGATAAACTTACCCCTAGCTTGATGATTTGTAAATTCACTGGATCTGAGCCGATGTCTACGTCAGTCATATCCTTGATCGACATGTGGGACCCATCATCCAACTGGTGTGGAGTTGGGATCAAGTGGATATTGTTTGCTGAATTTAGATCATCGTTCGAAACATCAGGTTCCTATTCAGCATGGAAGACATCCTGAGTCTATCCTGGGGTGAAATGGAACATCCTACCACAAGGCCAGTACTATTATGGGGAGGGCGGTGTGTCAGCGTGATCCCAGTCTATAACATCTAGGTCTAAATGCAATGACCATGTTGGGTCGATTGGATTATGGATGGGGGAGGTTAAATCAATGGAGATCATGTTGATGAAATGATTGTGGTCTCTATTACCATAGGTGTGACTTTTTAGACATCCTAGATGATCTTTGTGCTCTAGATCTAGGTCTATGGGTACTAGCACAAATGGATCAGCCCTATGCATGGATAAGAGGACAGGGTCCGCCCTAGGCACTGATGGTTTTATAGGGTCTCCAGGTGAAAGATGCTCTTTGTATACCTTTAGTGGCGGGTGCAGTAATTGCTATAACTGCACCTGGTTTAGGTTCCACCTATGCCTTGGCCCTATGTGTAACTGTTCAAACATGTCGTCTATGTCCAAGGGATATTGCTGCTATCACATATGATTGAGATAAGCCATCTCAGTTTCATCTTCATAATCACTATCGGAGATCCAAAGGCCTTCGTTGGCTCTAATAGTTGTTTATGACATATGAGGCTCATCTTGCTCGAGAAAATTAATGTGGTACCATCGGGGTTGTTTCGCTCTTTGCGGGGGTACCTGATTCTCTTGAGGTTGCATATGCTCGATTTGAGCATTCAAAGGGAACATTGTCAGGAAGCTCTCTTGATAATCATCCATAAGAGTCACTTCTGAATGATTGCTATCAGACTCGAAAGGATCCCAAGGTGCTACCTCATATTTTGAATCATATTTTGAAGACCCTTATTGGTCTTGTCCATATACCTCTTGTAGGTGAGTCCTTGAATTATCTCCCTTTTTGACTGAAGGGAAAGGGTTGTTACGGTCAAAAAGGTCCCCCAATGTATGTGTTGTATTAGTATTGGCATATGGATCTAATGCCAACCCATCCTTGTTGCCTATCCCTAGGCCTTGCATGTTCTCTACCAAGATGTCCAGGGGCAATGGGTGGTTGAACCCTACTCCTAACTTGTCATACGGTATTTGATATCTTGGTTGGCAAAGAACACACATTCCTTGCTCATACCTACCCAACCCATATATGTGCCAATTATATTGGCCAAGATATATCAAAGTGAAATCAGGGTTGGACAAATAGTTGACGTCCTCAGCAAAGGGCTCTTCATATTTGTCTTCTTGCATATAAGTTTCAATGCCATTATCCAGGACCCCATAAACAAAGTTTTTCTGATTGGGTGGGTAGCCTAGAGGAACCACAGAGCCGATGGGGAGTCAAGGTCTCCCCATGTCCTGCATGGACTCAAGTGTGAGTGTTGCTACAATATTTTGTACTATATACTCCCACAGGCCCATGTTTTCCATCTCAACGGTGATCATTGGCAGTTGAGGGGGAGCGAATGGGAGTCCTTCTAGAGTCCACTCCATGTAGGGTGAACCAGGCATCTCAACTTCCATTCGGCTAGGCATATATTTGGTATATATGGTTGAGACTAGGGGTGGTTCCTCTTCTAGGGGTTTCTTTCCCTTGTCCTTTGGTGTGGCCACCATAGGTGGCATTGCTGTTGAAGGACCAGATGAGGAAGATGGACCTTGTTGGGGATTTGATGGACTTGGCAACGGGGATGCCTATGGAATCAACCCCTGGTTAGATGGATTCAACTAAAAATCCAAATGTGTTGATGGAAGGGTCGATTACGGCATGAATTGCACTGTATTATAGTACTTGAAGGGCTCTAAGTCTATCGGGACTACATGCACCTATCCTTCAAATGTATACTTTAGGCACTGATGATCCATTGAAGGGACACACTTCATGTCTCTGATCCAAGGCTGGCCCAATAAGATATTATAAGCCATCTAACTTTCCAAGATGTGGCACAATGTATGAATAGTATTTTGTCCCACTTGGATGGGTAGGACAATTGTGACAACCATCGAGCATATTGCATTATTGAATGCTCATAGTGTATAGGTGGAGGCCACGATGTGAGATGTCGACAACTTCAGATGTTTCAATGTTGTTGTTGTGATGATATTACTAGATTAGCCAGTGTCCACAAATACCCTCTTATACGAAATCCCATTGACCCGTGCAATGACGTGCAGGGGTGGATCCATGACATCACCAGTCACTGATTTCAATTCGTCTTCTCTAAAGGTGATGATTGGTTCTGTACATTATTTGACATGTCCCACAAATTTGTTGAAAGAGTTTGCTTCATGAGTCTACAGCTCGATGGATTTTAATATCTCCATTAGAACCTCCCGATGGGGCATTGATTGTTGAATGAGCTTGTATATGGAGAGCCTAGCCGACATGGTCCTTAGACTTTGGGTAAGTCTAGTCTAAATTGTGGCAACTGGTCTAGGTGGGGGAGGTTGCGTAGGGTGTTTTTGAGGTTGTGAAGTCTATGGAACCTCTCTTGTGGCCACCGAGGGGGTAGCTCTTGGGTACCTCTTGTTCCTAGTCACTATACTTATCATCCCTACATACCCTTGCATGGGGTAATTCTGTTGCACCTCATTGACTTGAAGGGGTTTTGCCTATGCATCATGGGCAGGTAGGGGGTCTTTGAAGACTCCCATCTGTTGGTTGTTTGGTGCTACGGGGTTGTCCACCGCCAATGTCTTGTTGTCGATTAGGTCTTGCACCAAGCCTTTGAACTTCCAACATGCATTAAGGTCATGTCCCTTTCATATATGGAACCTACAGTACAAGTCCTCCCTGTACCCCTTAGGCTTTGGCACATTGGGGTCTATGGTTTGAATCTCTGGCAAGTTGATCAAGTTCGCCACTGACAAGCGGTCAAACAGGGAGTCTCTGGACTCTGCATAAGATGTAAATTGTCGCCTAGGGCGACGCTGCTGATTTTGTTCTCACCTCTAGTTTTCTTTGCCATAATTGTTAGGAGGCATCGCTTGATAGTTACCCTTTTGAGGCTGTGTTTCTTGTGGAGGCTTAGGGACGTTTATAGCAACCTGATTGATCGTAGTAGGTTTTTGTTGTGTGGTCCCTATTTTGGTGTTCTTAGACCATTCTTTTTTCTTGGGCTCTTTGAGAACATTTGGGTTAGGTTGGACATGGGAGGGAGGTAGGGTAACTTTGAAAGCAACATCCTCCACCGGTTCCCATATGCCACCATGGTTTCTTCCTCATACTTCCTGAGGCTAGATAGGTCACTTAGTGACACCTTTTTCTTGGTGTTGAAGGTGAAGCCTTCGAGGAATACATCCACTAGCTGATCCAAGTTGTTGATGCTATGTTTTGGCAACTAAGTGAACCAATCCAAGGCAGGGCCTGTGAATGTGGTTATAAATGTTCTTAGAAATAAAGCATCGTTATCCTAAATTCCAAAGCACTGGCTCAGGAATCTAGTCACGTGCTCTTGGGCATCCTCCTCCCCTCTAAAGAGTGCCAACTGGGGTAGTTTAAAGTGTTCAAGGTATGGAGGTGCCGACACTGATGGATGCACAGGATGACTGCAGAGTTGGCATAAAGTAGGCTTTTGGGGCCCAGAAGTTTTGGTCTTTATAGACTCTAAATGCTCTAGCAGTGCTTTATATGCATCAGAGGATTTGATATCTTCCTCCTTGGTTTGCTCCCATTGTGGGTTGTGGGGAACTTGAGGCCTATGGAGGGGTGGCTGGATAGCACCCCCTATGCCTTGGTAGGGTGTTTCAACCCGCTCTTCTTATTTTACATACTCCTCATAGGCTGCTTGAGTAGTGCTTGGGCGAGACCTATAAACATGGGTGGGTGCCCATCGAGGGGTTGGGACCTTTTCAGGCACATTGTTATGAAGTAATTCGGTGGTCTAACACTGAATGCACTCTTTGCTAAGGCGATACAGATGCTCTAACTGTTGTTGATCTTGCCTGAGCTATGTGATTTGTGCTTGGTAGACGACATGTTTGGCAAATGCCAAGTCAATTTGTTTCGTCGTCTTGTGTTTAAGAAGCCTAGATGCCTCTCCTACATGTCTATCTCGATCATGGTGATCCGAGACCCCTATGGGTTACTTTCCTCTATCAATGTTAGCGGCATTCACTTGAGGCTCTAGCCTCAATGGGTGATCCTGATACATAGCAGGTGAAGAGGTACATCACTCCCATGCTGTGTACTGCTCTTGAGGAACATGGTGGTCTTCCTCATACTCCCTTTCGTATGCGTGCAAGGTGCGGGTAGAATTGTCTTGCCCTGTCTGGAGAGCCTGATACTCTAGATTTGGTCTAGTGTTTCTAATAGTAATAAGGGGTAGAGGAGGGTAGACAAAATCATGTGGCCCCTCCTTATGGACCCTATGTTTCTCTAGCACTTCATCACTAGGCCACTCATACCGAGCGTCTAAGGGAGACTTCTTGTCTATGTTGAGTGCCATGTGTAGGTTCTCCTCTTGAAAGGATCTATGTTGAGTGGGGGTGACCCTCAAAGAGGTGCCTCTATAGTCTTGTTCTATGATGGCATGATGTGGACTATCTTATGTGTCAAGCCACCAATGTGGGATGACCAAGTCCTCAGGACTATATCGGAGGCGACTTGTCCCCCTTTGTACACTTTCTACAGCGCTTGCCCGTGATTGGACTCAACTACGGGTGTACACCATGGTGATGTTTACCTAAATATGGGTACGTTTTTATCTTCTTTTAGGATTTATTATGCTACACTAAATAGAAAGTATCACACACACAAAGCAATTATTATCTCATTTAAAGATTAAAAGTGTGCCCTAAAATCTAGTTTAGTGTGTTTTAATTTTTTTTTGTTTCTGAAATCTATTGTAAAGAACATTTAAATGCAATATGATGGCTCTTATGAATCCCAAAAATTGTCACCCCTTCGATATACCATTTCCAGGCCGATATATCAACCTCTCTATATACCTTCCCTTACATGAGGGAAACTATTGGTACATGAGAGCAGATGGTACGTGGAACGTAGGCGGTATAAAAGGGGAATGACTCTATTTATGACACCTATTATAGAAGACTTATCCTCATGCACTGGGAATCACCCCAGCTACACTTGGTCAACTTTCATCAGGATTTACGTCTAGCAACAGTCACGATCGGGGTTATGTATGCAATATCTCAAGCCAAGGTGGTGATGAAATCCACCATTGGTCTTGCTCAAGGGTTGGGATTTTATGACCAACTCCTTGTTGTTTTAAATTACCACGTGGTGTGTGGGGTTCTTTTTAAGTTGCATAAATGAAGAAAACAAGTATTCAAACTCTCCTATGCAAGCAAATAACTAGAAAACCAAAAACAAAAAGCAGAAAATGACAGAAGGTGTTTTAGGATCCCTACCTCTTCTTTGCCCAAATTGGATGTCTCTAAATTTCTACCCTAAAATTACATAGAGATATATTCGTCCTGGGGTGAGATGAATAAAATATCTATATTTGTTCCAAGGTAGGACGAATTCCTATTCGTCCCTTGGTAATATGAATTTCAGCTCTGTACTCGTCATCGACTGAAATGAACAGCAGTCCAGCGTTTGAAAACTTGGTACCTGTGAGCAAAAAAAAACAACTTTGATCAGAAATTTAATATTAAAATCAAGGGGCAGAGGTCACACCGTGATCACCACTGAAAGCATGAGGATATGGAAACAAAAAAGTAAAATGCCAAGTACGATGCATGTAAAACCAAACTTAACGCTAAAAGCCTATATATTGAAAAATGCATGAAAGGAAAGAACATAAACACATCAACACAAGATAAAAGCAATATGGAATGCAGCCCTATTTATTGATAAGCTTTTAAAGTCATGTTACAATACATCTCCTTCCATTTTAGCGGATAGGAGCGTTAAATATGTTTCTTATCACATCCATGGATAACAATCCTTCTTTCGCGTGCCCACATGTAATATGGGCGGACCAAAAAATCGCCACCGCTTGTGTATATGAGTGTTGACTCCTTACTGATCCTCTGATGTCAAAGACCTACGTTCAAGGAAATAGAAAATATTAGTAGCACCTGCAAATAGAATACAACATGTTTTTCCCAAGGCCTATTGTTAGTGTATGCATGAAAATATTAAAAGGATAACCAAATAACATCAGAACGACTTGAAAAATTAACATAAGCATGAATAGGTTACCAGGAGGGCATTGCAAGTGGAACAGTCAAGAAATTCCTCACAGATTTATATTCGCTTTGGGGTGGGACGAATAAACCTGCAATAAATTATTCGAAAGCACCCTCTTCAATGTCCTATCCATGAAGCTCCAAATGACCTGCAAATTTGGGGTTAGCTTATTGGGGGTATTTTGGGAAGACCTAGAAGGTCATATTTCTCCAATTTGACCTCTATCACCCATATTTTGATGGTGCCATCTGCAGGTTAGTAAAGGTGGGAAATGATAAAAACATGGTCAAAAATGCTTAGTGAAGTGAAATTTAAACTAAATACTATTTAAATAACCTATAATAAGATTCAAAATAAAAATCAAATAAATTTGTCACAGATTTCTAATCACTCCAGGGTGGGGCGATTAGGGCTGCAACAGTTTGGGGGGCTCCTGGGGGCAGGACGCCCGCCGTTTGGGATTTTGTTTCGACACCAATCCACTTGGGATGGATCCAAAACCTCTTATGGGGTGTTTTAAGAAAATTTTGTGGGATATTGTGGCTAGATGTTCGGGTTTGGTTCTAGAATACACCTCCAATAATCACCCAATAACCTCCCTCCAAAAGAGAGATCAAGGATGTGAAAGCACAAATAATGGGTGAGGATATATTTTAGCAGCATTTCGTTGCTCCAAAAGCTCCTCTCTATCCTCTTTTTGGGTGAGAATACTCACCAATTTATAGACCTAGGGTCTCTCTATTTGAATGCGCATGCGAGGGTGCCACTGGAGTTGCATGTCCTATTTGGGAAAAATATTATTCCCTGATTTAGAGTCTCCTTGGATGAGGCCTCAAAAATCAAAGACATGCATGACTAAAGTATCTCTCCTTGATTTGAAGCCGTTCCTCACAATTGCATGGCCTGAAGCTGCAGTTAACTAGTGGACTTGTCAAGGTTTGATTTTTTGCCAGTCAAACCTACTATTCGCCTCACCCTGGGGTGAATTCTTATAATCGTCCCTAGGTGAGATGAATACCAGTTTGTATTCGTCCTAGGGTGGGACGAGTAGGGAGCAAAGTTCCAAAAAGGTGCCAAATTGAACTTTGACCTTCCAAACTACTTTTGGGAGTGGTTAGGACCATTGTTTAACCTCTGGGGGCTGCCCTAGGGGCTATGTGTGTCAATGCGATTGGTGCTTGTTGTCACATAATCGGATTGGTGCTATTTTGGTGTCTACAAGTAATTGCACTTAAACTATTTGAAGTATTAAAAATTTGTTTAAAAAAATATTTGAAGCTTTAGCCAAATAAGTTGATTCATGACAAAAATAAAATGACACGAGGGAGTCCATATTTAAATAAGACTCAAATAATGTATGATTTTTTAATGCATGAATTTTTTTTGGTATTAATATTAAAAGAGGGTTTTGAAAGGAGCCCCACAACCTTATACAACAAGAAATACTAGAGGCCAATTAAAGCACAAGATGACCTCCATAAGGGAGGCCCACCCAAAAGGACAACAAGGTATTACAAACTGAGGCAAGCACCCCCTAGGGAAGGGGAACCAAGGGAGTTCACACATCCTAACAAAGGAAAGCTAGGGAGAAAAACCCAAACAACTTGACCCTAAATAATAGCAGGACAATGCGGGGGACCAAAAACTATCAACCCAAATAAATGCATCATTTGAAATTTTAAAGTCACAACAGGCTGCAATGTTTGATAAGCTTGTGTATAAGAAGGTGCGACATCATTAGGGGGCTAGATGAGAAAATCAAGGAAGGTAGGAATGTATTGAGGGGATAGCATAATAAAGGCTAGTACACACCATAAAGCACTTAAACCTATGGGTACCAACTAGATCACCTAAATCTTCGAAAGGAACCAACGTCTTACAATATTTAAGGAGATTCCTCCCTAACATGAAGTACAACATCATTGGGAAAATCCCACTACTAGATATATAAGCCTTGAGAACATACTCCTAAGTTTTCTAAGAGATCAACCACTGAATTGCCTTCTCTAAAAACGTGGGAGAACTCCATGCTAGAAAAGAAATGAGCAAGCCAAGTTGCTTCCTTAATTATATTAGCTATTGATGCATGAAATTAGTAAGATATTTCTTGGTCACTTTAATTAGAATATACAAAGGAAAAATGATAATATGAATTAGTGCTAGCACATCATGAATTAGCTTGTACTCTATAAGAAAGTGGATATCATTCATCTTCTACCTAATAAAAAAATTTAGTGTTTGTGATTTTTATCTAAGTGATATATTTTCATCATTTGCATATACTTACATATAAATTTTGAGTGATTACTTGCAATACCATAGTATTATATCTACCTAGTCATGTATAATTATTAAACAATCCAACAAATATCATTTTTTAGAGGCATAGAAATTAATCAATTATTTAAAAAATAAGAATTTGGTTTTCTAAAAAATTGTAATTTAATCATACTAATCGTTAATAAAAATGATATATGAATTATAGAAAAATATTTGTGACAATTCTAATTCAACGTTATAAAAAATTATTTTCAAATATAGAATAAAATGATTTAATTATATAAAAATTTTAATGGGTAAAATATGTTGATTTTGATTTTGAAGTTTGATCTAAATGTTGCTAGATGATATATATATATATATATATATATATATATATATATATATATATATATATATATATATATATATATATATATATATATATATATATATATATATATATAAAATTGTTAATACTTTCTTTAGGTGCTACTATATGAGTGCGTTGAAATAGATTGATTATAATTACTTTATGATAAAAATAAAAAAATAACAATTTATAATTTTTATCAAAAATATTGTTCAATAAATTAAAATCTCTACATCTTCTTATCATATTTTGATGGATGGTTTCTTTTTTGTTAATTTTGAAGAGGTTTTTTATTTTATAAATTTTTATTTTTTTAAAATGTTTAGCAAGTTCATTTTTGAAGTGTTTTTATATGCATCCTCTTTGAGATGCTATTACGCAAAAAAATACATATTCATTTTGATAATGTTTCTTTAATTTTTTTTCATTTAATATAGTGTGAACTAGATATTAATTGGTTTATAATCATTTTTTTTCTATTTGATATTTGCATTTATGAACTTTTGTTGGTTATGTTTGTAATTTAAGTTTAATTTATTGATGCAATACTAATTTTTCTTTCTATATTTTTAGTTCATATGATAAATATATAATTCTTCTTTATTGATGATATTATTTTATTTTATTTTTGGATATATTATGTTAAGATATCAACCCTATAACCTTATATTTGAAATATTCAACTTGTAAACGAACCTTTTCAAAGTAGAATATTATAATAATAAATTTATTTATATCATTACCATAAGATAATTGTACTATAACAAAAATATTAAAATTAATTTCAAAATATATATGCACAAGACGTCATGGAAATATATATATATATATATATATATATATATATATATATATATATATATATATATATATATATTTCCATATATATATATATATACAACTTAATTAATTGGAAAAATAATATGTTTTGTATAATTAATAAAAAAAAATGGTGCCAAGAGCTAATGGCAATAAAAAGTGATCCTTATTTTTTCATTTTTTACATAAAACAAAAGAGTAGGAGTAGGTAGAGTGGAAAAATAGGAAGCAAGTGTGAGTAAGCTTTGAGCTGAATATTTTTTTATTCTAATATTTGGTTGAATTGAAAAATAAAATATTTATATGAGAAAATATAGGTAACATGGAAGGAAAGCCATATTTGAAAGACCAAATTTTAATATGACTTAGTTGGAAGCATGGAAGCACAACCAAATTGGACACAAGAGAAAAAGCAAATACATAGAATATCTAATGTAGATAGTAGAGGTTACACCAAAGTGATTATAAAAAATGAGATGATATAGCATTGTATAATGGTTCTTAAAAGTAGAGGGTTAGGCCACATTTTTTAGAGATTCAAAATTGAATCAAGAGAAAGTGTGAATTGGGTTCAAGTTACTCTATGATTTTTCTTTCTAAATAATTTTTGCTTTGTTATATTTTAAAATTCATAAATTAGGGATAAAATAATGGGTGGTGGCCCATGCCTTAGGGGGAGATATACCCTATATTTTAATGACATGGAGAAATTTTTTGTTGATATAAAACCTATTAAAAGCTTCCATTATGGGTTAGGATTTCAAACTTCTATATCAATTTATCATTAATGATATTTTAAAGAATATTAGAAATATACTAAAAAAATCCATCCAATAGGGACCAACTATTAAGGAGGAAATATATGTTCTATATACTTGGATATGTGTTGCTATGGCCATTTCAAAACCTTTTCCAAAATCCATTATGATTAATTTTGAATCAAGATAATTAGATTAATAACTAGATTTTGAAAATATTTTACATTATGATGTCATAAATGTTATGGGACTAGACATATGGTAATGTAAAAACAATAGAGAAAGAGACAAAAAAAAATGATTAATGAGATAAACTTGAAAATGAATGCAAAGAGATGATATTGTAGTAGAAGTTGGATCAGATGAAAGAGATCTATAGTATCAAATGAAAATGGTTAGAATAGTTCATTGAAATAAATTGCTCAAAGAACAAAGAAGGATATAAGATATGAGGAAGTGCAATATGAAAGTTTAAATTAAGAAGGAATTAAACGTGCAAAGAAAGATGTGGAGAGACTTTTTGAAATAAATGAGCTAGAATATGTTATATTTTTTCTAGGTAAACCATCTTCATATTATTGAAGTAGTTTAAAATTCTCTCCTTGTAATAAATATGAAAGAAATGTAAATATTTTCCATTATGTTCTAGGGTATAAAGAGCAATATAATAAATAAGATGGAGGATATTCATAATGAGCTTAGGGATTTTTATAAAATTTTGGTTTCACATTCCAGACAAACATTTCAAGGAAGAAAAAGTAAATTCTCCATGATTTAGTTGCCTTACAAACCAAAACACGTAGACATAAAAATAGAGTCAAGTTTTAAGCAGGATGCATGTTTGACTCTAGACCTATTGGCTTATTTGAAATAACTCTCTCCTAGCATCACTAGAGTCTATCAACTACCTCATATTAGGATTTCTTTGAAGTTCAAATATATAGCTCCCATTATCCTATAAATAGTGTGAATCTTCCCTAGGAGGCAAGCTGAGCATTTGAGAGCTCAAGCAAGTGGCGGTCATGTAACAAAATAAGGTCTCACAATCCTAGCTAGCCAAAGGAAGTTTATATATTTTAGTTTGTTTAAGATATTGTAAAATTAAGACTATACAATACAATCATTTAGTTTATGCATAGAGGTGGATGCTGAACAAGGGAATTGAATCCACTTAGTAACAAAAATCCTATGAGCAATTATTAACTTTTTTTATAAGCTTTACACTATTTATAGTCTTATGGGAGCTATATATTTTAACTTAAGAGAAATCCCAGTGTGAGGTATTGGATAAACTCTAGAGTTTCTAGGAGATTTTTTTTTTAAATAAGCCAACAAATCTAGAGTCAAACATGTATCCTGCTCAAAACTTGACACTATTTTTAGGTCCACATATTTTTATTGGTAAGGCTACTAAATCATGAAGAATTTATATTTTCTTATTTGAAAAGTTTTATTGGAATATAGCATGCAAATTTATATTTTTATTTATCTTCTAATTGATTTTCAAATATCATGCTTACCCTCCCTCATTGTTTCTATGATTAGATCACAAATTCCACTAAAAGTTCTCAAACATTTACTATGAAAATATGCTAAAGCATGGAATATTCTCATATCAAACATAATTCTTGGTTATGGATAATCTACAATAGCTTTTAAATTTATTGGGTTCATCCAAAATCTATGTTTAGAAATAACAAAACCTAATTATACCAAATATTCCTTCAAAAAATTACATTTCTTTAAATTAATTAGCAAGTATTCCTCCTATTTTTGTAAAACTAACATCAAATGCACTAGGTGTTCCTATTTCATCTTGATCAACAGCAAAATATCATCCAATTTAACCACCAAAAACTTACCAAAAAAAAAAAATTCAAGACTTCATTCATTAACCACATAAAAGTGTTGGATACATTCGGTAATAGAAATGACATGACCAACCATTCATACAAGTATTTTTTGTTCTTAAATGTAATTTTCTACTGATATACTTATATTATTTAAATTTTATGGTAACCAATATTCAAATCCATCTTTATTAAGTACTTTACTTCACTTAAACATTCCATCAAATAATCCATACAAGGTAATGGAAACTGGTATTTTATTTTAATCTTATTAATAGCTTGGGAGTTTGTACACATATGCCATTATCCATATTTATTTGGTATTAATATGGATGGTACTAAAAATGGGCTCAAACTCTCCCTAATCAACCCCTTCTCAAATAGTTATTGAACTTGTCTTTCCATATCTTCATTTTCCAGAGGTATCATCCTACAAGTTACCTTGTTTGGAAAATTTGACCTAGGTATGAATTCTATGTTATGTTTAATGATCCTCATAGGCAGTAATCCATTCAAAAACTCTTTAGTGATAATTTTAGAAAATATTATTTACTTCATGAGGAATCTCATCCCTTTCATCATCTATTTTATCTTCAATAAATTTGATAGTGAAGGAAAAACACACTCCTTTCTTTAATTCTTTTAGCAATTGTTTTCTTAATATTACGAGAATTTTAGAACCACTATCAACCTCTTCTCTTTTTTCCTTCAATGGAATCAATGTATAAAATATACCATATTTGAAAATTGAATAGTTATTCATTCTTAATTCATTTATTACCTTTTTGTCAAAATACCATGGTCTACCCAATAAAATATTCCATTCATCCATCAACATGATGTCACATAGAATTACATCCTTATGAAAACCAATCTAAAAAATCATCATACATTGTTCAATTACCCAAATTTGATGTCCATTTTGCAAACATGAAATTTTATACAAATTCAAATGTTCTATCCTCTCCAACCTAATTTTCTCCACCATATCGATTGATACTACGTTGTCTATGCTTGCACTATCCTCTCCAAATGCTCTATGATTGATATATTATTTCTTTGCACTAGTTCCTACACCTCCTTCACTAGTTTTAAAAATATCTTTTTCATCGTAAAGATTCTCGTTATTTTGATTCCTCCATATACTTCACTAAAGTGATATTTTCTTCACCTACTTGTGCAATTTCTTTATTAGCTTCCTTCCCTCATCCATTGATTTTTGTACTTTCCCTCCTTTCGAGCATCTATAGCACTTTTTAGTAGAACCATATTCTCTACCTTCACCAAATCCACCTCATTCTCTTGGTGATTCACCATTTTATTTGGTAATTTAGCTTAAACTATTATTTTGATAAAATTTTCTCTTTCATCATGAACTTGTTGTGCTCTTCCTCCATGGAATTTTCCTCTTCCTCTTGAATACTTTACTCTCCATCTAGAGTGTTTTTTTCTTATCTTTCAACTTCTCTTCTACCTTGAGTACATATTGATATACTTATTCAACCATTATAATTAGAATAATACTAATTTAACCTTGTATGGATGACCTTAGTCAATTTGTGTATCTTGCAACTTTATCCTCACGATATTTGATATGACCTATTCTTATAGTTAATTTATAGAATTCTTTTGTATACTCTTTCACTCCCAACTCCTTTTGCTTAAGGTTTTGTAATCTTCTAAATAACCCACTCTAATAATAAGTAGGTACAAATTTAGATTTCAACTTGGATTTTATCATTATCCATTTGTTACCTCCCTATTTGGAAATTATTCCACCAAATTGAAGCATGTTAGCCTTGTACATGAAAATTTGAACCATTTCAGATCCTCCATGGATTCATAGTTAAATAATCTCTCCATGTATTTTATCTAGTCAATCAACTCCTTAGTATTTAAAATTCCATTAAAATTGGGAGTATACATCTTTGGCTTACTTCCCATGCTAGATATAACCCAAATCAATCAATTCTATGATTCTTCTCCTTCCTCTTCATCTCAAGCTTCTAGGTGACTAGTTTCCTCATCTTAACATTTTAGCTATATCTATTGATCAACACACAAAAACACATCAAGTTCTTCTTGTTGTATCATATCTTCTCTGATGCATATTACAAACCTCTAAAAACAAAATATAACTTTGATACCAAATGATATAATGAAAATAGAAAGAGGTCATTTGAATGAATACCTATAGACACCAAAATAGCACCAATCCGATTATGTGACTGCAAACACTGATCGCTTTGACACACACAGCCCCTAGGGCAGCCCTCAGAGGTTAAACAGTGGTCCTAACCACTTTCATAGCAATTTTGTAAGGTCAAGAAGCAATTTGGCACATTTAGGCACTTTGTCCAGTATTCGTCTCACCCAGGGATGAATACTAACTGGGATTCGTCTCACCCAGGGACGAATTCTGAAATCGTCTCTGGTCAGGATGAATTCCAGGTTTAACGGGAAAAAAGAAAAATGCCGCCAAGTGGCAGCCAAGGACAGTCAATTATTGCCTCCTGCCATGCATGCGCGTGTAGGTGGGTAGGTTGGCAGTTAGTGGACTATCACAAGGGCAGTCATGGAAGCCCAAGTCAGGGAGGAGTCTCCTCCCTCTTGGGAAGGCATGGCCGCCACATGGCATCCCTGCATGCCCCTCCAAAGAGACCCCATGGGTCTATAAAATGGTGGACTTTCCCACCCAAAAGAGGACAGATTGGAGGCATTTTCAAGCAACGAAGTGCTGCCCAATTGAACACCCATTTGCATCCTTTTTGATTCACCTTCTCACATCCATTAATCTCTTTCGCAAGAGAGGTTATTGGGTGGCTTTTGGAAGCGTGGATCCAAACCCAAACCCAACATTTGACCACCTTAAACCACCAATTTGCCGACAACACACTCCCAAGAGATTTTGAGCCCATCCCTAGTGGATTGGCGTCGAAATCAAGTTCTAACGGTGGGCGGCCCATTTGGGCACCCCACACTTTTCTTTTAAGTTTCATTTTAGTTATCATTTGTTTATCTCTATTCTATGCTATGCTGTTTAAGTAGTCTCTAATTTTTATTTCATAAGATTTTGATCAAACATTATCATGCTTTGTCGATTGTGTAGCTCTCACTAACTTGTAGGTAGCGACATCAAATTCTTGAGGATAGAGGCCAAATTGGGAGAATCCGACCATCTGGGTCATCCCAAAATGGCCCCAATTACTTAACCCCTTTGTCTGCAGGTGTTTTGGAGACCCCGAGGTTCGACATTTAGATGGATCATTTTGGATTTCCTAACACAGTAGAATTCGTCCCACCCGGGGACGAATAACAGCAGAATTTGTCCCACCCAGGGATGAATTATAGTCGAAAGTAGATTGGTCGACTGTTTCAATGGCAGTGGCCATCTGGTAAGGTCTTTTGGTTTCTGTTAAATTTGCAGGTGACTTAGATTCATTTTATTCACTGTATTTGACAATCTTTTGCATGCATCTTTTGTTAATTTCAAAGAACAAACTTTCCCTATTCATAGCAGGTGCTACTAATGCCTTGGTTGTTTCTTTGCACGCAGGAGGAGCAGCAAGAAGTGAGGATTCATCAACACCAGCGGCGGCAATGCTTCGGCCCGCCCATTTTGCATGTGGGCACGCGAAAAGGAGATCACTATTCACTTTTGTAATGGAAACATGCTAACTCTCCTAGCCCCTGAAAAGGGAGGAGATGTATTGTAACCGAGTTGGAATCACATTAATAAAAAGGGTTGTGCTCCTGCTTTCTCCTTTTATGTTTGTTTTTTATTCGATTACATCTGCTTTACTTCGTGCATCAAGCTAGTTAGTTTACATTGCAGCAATTAGTGTTTCTTTTTATTTCCGGAATCTCGTGCTTTTAGTGGCGATCACGGTGGGACTTTTTCCCTTGGTTTTAAGATCAAATAACTGATCCATTTTTATGTTTTGTGCTTGACAGGTACAATTTAACAAGTTTTTAATAATTAGTGTTTCTTTTTATTTTCGAAATCTCGTGCTTTCAGTGGCGATCACGGTGGGACTGTTCCCTGGTTTTAAGATCAAGAAAATAATAAAATTTTGTCTGGCTAGCGGACCATTTTAAGCATACTCGTAATTCGTCTCTCACGAGGAAAACTGAATTTTTGTCTGTAAATTTTCAGAGCCGAGGATCAGAAACAGCAAGTCTGGGCAGAGAAAGGTAAGGGTTCCAAACTGTCTTTGTCATTTTTCTGATTTTCTGCTTTCACTTTCTGTCAAATTCTTGTGTGCTTAAAGAAAATAGTGGTTGCTTGCATGTTTCATTTTTTTAAGTAAAATAAACCACACACACATCACGTGGCACATTTTTAACCAAGGAGCTGGTCGTAAGACCCCAGCCCTTGAGCAAGACCAACGGTGGGTTCATCACCACCTTGGCTTAGCTTTGCATCCATTTCCCCGATTGTCACTGTTGTTAGGCGTAAATCCTGACGAAAGCTGACCGAGTGTCACTGGGGTGATTCCCATGCGCGCGAGGATAAGTCTTCTATGGTAGGTGTCATTAACAGGACAATCCCCCTTTCGTACCGCCTATGTTCCACGTACCATCTGCTCTCACGTACCTATAGTTTCCCTCTCGTAAGGGCGGGTATATAGAGAGGTTGGTATATCGGTCCGACAATGGTATATTGAAGGGGCGACCATTTATGGGAGTCATATGAGCCAACATTATGCATTTAAATGTTCTTCAAAACTTGCAAAAACAAAACAAAACATCAAAATGCACTAAACCAGTTTAGGACACACTATTAATCCTTAAAAGAGATAATCATTGTTTGTGTATGTGTGTGTTCATTTCTGCTTAGTGTAACAAAAAGAAAAATCATCATAAACGAGATAAAAATCTGCTTAGCTAGTAGAGAAGCACCACAATGGTGTACACCCGTAGCCAAGCCCAATCAAGGGCGAACGCTATGGAAGGTGCACAAAGAGAGGGCACTGGTCGCCTTCGCTTTAGCCCTGAGGACTTGGCCATACCGCCTTGGCGGTCTGGCCTACAAGAGAGTCCACATCAGGCCACATCAAGAAGGAATTATTGGGACCCTCCTCTGTGGAGTTTGCCCATTCAACACAGCCCCTTTCGGGAAGAAGCTTTGCATGTGGCACTCGATGTAAATAGAAAACCGCCTTTTGAGGCTAGATCTGAGTGGCCACAACGCGATGAAGTGCTAGAGAGGCACAGTGTCCATGAGGAGAGACAGCATGAATACGGTACCTCTCCTTTGCCTCCCATTAGAATAGAAAGACAAAACCCAGAGCGCAGGGCTCTCCACACAGGGCGAGCTCACTCCGCTCGCCCCTTTCACACCCATGAAAGGGAGTACGAGGAAGACCATCGCATTCCTCGGGAACAACATACAATGTGGGAACCTTGCATTTCCGCACCTGCTAGATATCATGGTCACCCATCGAGGCCAGAGCCTCAAGTAAATGCCGCCTACCTCGACAGAGGGAAGTGACCCATTGAAATTTTAGATCATCAAGATCGAGGCAAACACATAGGAGAAACATTCAAGCCTCCTGAGCAAAAGAGGGCAGACCAAATTGACCCGAAAATCGCCAGACATGCCGCCCGCCAAGCCCGAATCATGTAGCTTGAGCAAGGTCATTAGGAGTTAGAGTACTTATACCGCCTTAATAAAGAGCGCATGCAGCACGAAGCGGATGAGTTGCGTTATAAACTACCTGAGAGGGTGCCAACCCCTCGCACCCAAAAAGCAGAACAATATGAGAGGCATAACCCTTTGGTGCAGGACAGGTCTCCGCGACCTCGTCAAGATTTGCCTTCGAGACCTTATAGACCCGAGAGGGAGGCCACTCCCCGAAACAATGATGGATACCCTCAGCGGGGATTCACTCAGGGTCATAGGTCTCGCCCAGAGACTCCTCAGGAAGTTCATGAGGAATATGAACCAGAAATAGAATGGGCCAAAATGCCCTATCAAGGCGGGAGGGCTGCCATTCGGCCACCCCCCCATAGGCCTCCAGTCTCCCATAACTCACAACGGGAGCAAACAAAAGAGGAAGAAATCAAATCTTTCGATGCATACAAAGCGCTATTAGAGCGTTTGGAGTCTATGGAGACAAAAGCTTCTGGGCATCAAAAGCCCACGTTACGTCAACTCCGTAGTCATCCAGTGCATCCCTCAGTGCCCACACCTCTTTACCCCGAACATTTCAAGTTGCCTCAATTGGCAGTCTTTAAAGGTGAAGAGGATGCACAAGAACATGTCACAAGATTCTTGAGCCAATGCTTCGGCATTCAAGATAATGATGCATTGTTGCTTAGGACATTCATAACCACATTCGTAGGCCCTACCTCGGATTGGTTCACATAGTTACCAAAACACAGCATAAACAACCTAGATCAATTAGTAGATGTGTTTCTTGAACGCTTTGCCTTCAACACAAAGAAGAAGGCATCACTGAGTGATCTGGCCAGCCTCAGGCAATATGAGGAAGAGACAATGGTAGCATACGGGAATCGATGGAGGGCTTTGCTTTCTAAGCTACCCTACCTTCCCCCTATGTCTGACCTCACACAGATGTTTGCATGGAGTTGTCTAAAATCAATCTCTGGGCTATTGCTGCTGCAGCAATACGCCAGCCTAGAAGAAGCTTTGGCGCAAGCCAAAGTTATAGAAGAGATCAAAATAGGTGAGGGCGCAATCGCCAAGCCTAAAAAGAAAGAGTGGAACAAAACCACTAAGATCGGGACTACGCAATCACAACCCGCTACGGTTAATCAAGTTGCGATAAATGTCCCCAAGCCTGTACAAGAAATACAGCCCCAAAAGGCTAATTATCAGGCAGTGCCTCCTAGTTATGAAAGAGATAATAAAAAATAGGAGCAAAATCAGCAGCGTCGCCCTAGGCGACAATTCACCCCTTATGCGGAGTCCAGGGACTCCCTATTTGATCGCTTGTCAGCGACAAATTTAGTCACCCTTCCAGAAATCCAAACTGTAGATCCTAACGCTCCCAAGCCTAAGGGATATAGAGAGGAATTATATTGTAGGTTCCATAGGCGAAGGGGACATGACCTGAATGGATGTTGGAAATTCAAGGGATTAATCCAAGATTTGATCGATAATAAAACATTGGCCATGGACAACCCCATAGCGCCAAATAATCAACAAATGGGGGTATTCAAGGACCCTTTGCCTACCCACGAGGCACAGGAAAAACCTCTTCAGGTCAATGAGGTGCGACAGAATCTTCCCATGCAAGGATTTGTGGGAATGATCAGCATAGTGACCAGGAACAAAAAGTACCCAGGAGTTGCCCCCGAGGCAGCTACAAGGGAAGTTCCAACAACGTCGTAGCCTCAACAATGCCCTGTGCAGTTGCCTCCACCTAGACCCGAGGTCACGATACGGACCAAACTCATGCAGAGTTTGCGGACCACATCGGCTAGGCTTTCCATTTATGAGCTTATTCAACAGTCAACACCCCATAGAGAAGCTCTCATGGAAATTCTGAAAGCCATCGAGTTACAGCCTCACGAAGCGAATTCTTTCAATAACTTCGTGGGACATGTGAAACGATGTACGAAGCTGGTCATTACCTTTAGAGAGGATGAAGTTAAAACAATATCGAATGACATGGCAGATCCACCCCTGCACATTATCGCGTGGGTCAACGGGATCCCGTACAAGAGAGTGTTGGTAGATACTGGCTCATCCAGTAACATCATTACCATTGCAGCCTTAAAACATCTGAAGTTGCCAGCCTCTCATATCATGGCTTCCACATACACACTGTGAGCATTCAACGATGCAATATGCTCGACAGTCGGCACAATTGTTCTGCCTGTCCGGGTAGGACAAAAGACAATACCAACATTGTGCCATGTTTTGGAAGGCGAGATGGCTTACAACATATTGCTAGGGCGGCCATGGATCAGGGACATGAAGTGTGTCCCTTCGATCGCTCACCAGTGTCTAAAGTATGCATTTGAAGGAGAAGTTCATGTAGTCCCGATGGACTTAGAACCCTTCAAATATTGCAATGCGGTGCAATTAATGCCTCAATCGACCCTCCCTTCAACGCATTTGGATTTCTAGTTAAATCCATCTAAACAGGTCCAATACCGCAGGCACCACTGGTGACCAAATCATCAAAATCCCAGCCAGGTGAGTCTTCATCATCTGCTCCTTCACTACCAATGCCACCTGTCATGGCTAAACAGAAGGACAAGGGAAAATAGATCTTGGAAGAGGCTCAACCCCTAGAAGAGGGGTTGCCAACAATATCAACAGTATCAACAGAAGAAACACCTAGCACAACGGAAGTTGAGACTCCTAACCCACCAAACATGGAATGGACTCAGGAAGGCCTCCCGTTCCCTCCCTCCCAAGCATCAACAATCACTGTTGAAATGGCCAGTACGGGCCTGGGGGAGTATCTAGTGCAGAATGTTGTGGCAATGCCCACATTAGAATCAGTACAGGACATGGGGAGACCTCGCCTTCCCATAGGGATAGTTGTTCCTCTAGGTTACCCACCAAACCAGACTAATTTTGTGTATGGGGGCCTTGATCATGGTGCTGAACCATGCAAGCAAAAGGACGAAGACGAAGAGCCTTTTGCTGAAAATATCAATTATCTATCAAACCCGGACTTCGCTCTGAGATATCTCGGCCAATGCAATTGGCATGGATACGGGTTAGGCAGATATGAGCAAGGGATGCATGTCCTTTGCCAACCAAGATACCAAATGCCATATGATAAGTCGGGAGTAGGGTTCAACCACCCCTGCCCTTAGACATCTTGGTGGAAAACATGCAAGGCCTAGAAATAGGCAACAAGGGTGGATTGGCATCAGATCCTTATGCCAACCCAAATACAGAATATACATTGGGAGATTACCTCCCATGGTCAACAAACACCCTTGGCAACATCAGTAATCCCTCTCCTTTGCTAGAGAGAGGTGAAAGTTCGGACACTAATTCCCAAAGAGAACATAAACGGTGTCCAAAAATCTTTTTGAAACTATTCCCTTTAGAGGTTCCAGTTGAGCCAATACAGTGTCAAGAGAATCAGGTCCCTCCACCAAGAGTGGAACAACCGCAATGGGACCAGATTAATTTGTTGGAACAAGGTGAACCCTTAATGTCGCAAGCAGTTGTGGAAGAAAATGAACATTTTTTGATCTCCGATAGTGATTCAGAAGATGAGACTGAGATGGACTATCTTAATCATGCGCGATGGCACAATCACCCTTTAACTCATGAAGATCTGATGGGACAATTAGGCATAAGGTTAGGGCATGAATGGTATGTAGACCCAGCAGGGTGGGACCAAGTGTTGGATCCATGGCTCCAAATCTATGATGAGCACCGTCCACCCCGAGACCCTATAATGACATCAGTGTCGAGAGAAGACCCTATCCTCCTATCAGCACATAGGGCCGATCCGTTCGTGCCCGTTCCCCTAGAGCCAGATCCAGAGTATAGGGAGCATCCAGAATGTTCAAGGTATCATACCCATGGTAATGGAGACCAAATTCATTCCATCCACATGATCTCCATTGATTTGACCGCACCCATCCACAATTCGGCCGATCCAACATGGTCATTGCATCTAGACACAGATGCCATCGACTGGGATCACGTCAATTCACCTCTTTCACCATCAGAGCACTGGCCTTTCGGTAAGATGCCTCATTTTACCCCAGGGACAACTCGGGATATTTTTTAGGCTGAAGAGGAACCCGAGGTTCCCAATGCAGATCTAAATTCAGCTAATGATATCCATTTGATCCCGACTCCACATCAGTTGGAGGACGGATCCCACATGTCAGTCGAGGAGACGACTGACGTAGATATCGGCATAGATCCAATGAATCCATAGATTCTCAAGCTAGGGGTAAGTCTTTCCCCCGAAGAGCAAGCCGACTACATTGCCCTTCTCAAAGAGAAGAAGGAGGTTTTTGCATGGTCATACAGGGATATGCCAGGACTAGACCCATAGCTAGTCATGCATAATTTAATGCTTGACCCGACAATCAAGCCCGTAAAGCAAAAACTACGTAAGATGCACCCAATAGTGGCCTTGATGGTCAAAGACGAATTGCAAAAGTTGTTGGATGCACAGTTTGTCATCTGCATGGATTATCCGCCATGGCTGTCCAACATGGTTCCCGTCAAGAAGCCCGACGGGAGGATTTGCATATGCACCGATTTTTGAGATCTAAACAAAGCGAGTCCTAAGGATGATTTCCCCTTGTCGAGCATCGACGCGTTGGTAGACGCTATAGCAGGTCACGAAATGCTCTCCCTCATGGATGGTTTCTCGGGATACAATCAGATTCGTATCAATCCTGAAGACCAACTAAAAATGGCGTTCACAATGCCTTGGGGGACATTTTGTTATAAGGTCATGCCTTTTGGCCTTAAAAATGCTGGCGCCACCTACCAACGTGCCATGACGTACATCTTCCATGACTACATGCATAAAACTTTGGAAGATTACATGGATGATTTGTTAGCCAAGTCTCTTTTGCGCTCAAATCATATCGATGACTTAAGCAAGATCCTCGATCACCTCATGGAGCATAAAGTTAGACTAAATCCCAAGAAGTGCGTATTTGGCGTCACATCTAGAAAACTCTTGGGTTTCATAGTCTCAAAGCGAGGAATCGAGGTGGACCCAAAGAAAGTCAAGGCAATCCTTGAAATGGTTCCCCCCCCCCACAACCCCCCCAAGGAAAGGTCGCATCGATTAAATGCTTTATAGTGCAATTATCTGACAAGTGCCGACCCATGAACAAATTATTGCACAAGGGGGTTACATTTCATTGGGATGACGAGTGCCAGTCAACCTTTGATGACATCAAACAATACTTGGCTTCGCCGCTAGTATTGGCACCACCTAGACCAGGAGTGCCATTCTACTTATACATCTCAGCTACTGAGGTGGCACTGGGTGCCATGCTAGCCTAGAAGAATGAACTTCACAAGGAACAGGCTACTTACTATCTTAGCCGCACCCTGGTCAGTTATGAACTTAACTATGCATACGTTGAGAAACTCTGCTTGGCAGTGGTGTTTGCTACCAAAAAGCTATGCCACTACATGCTGAGCAACACTATGTATGTTGTGTCTAAGGAGAATCCATTGCGATACATGATGAGTCGTACTTATCATAGTAGTCGCACGGCAAAATGGATCATGTTGTTGATGAAATTTGACATAGAGTTTATTGGACAGAAATCTATCAAAGGACAAGTCATAGCCGATCAACTAGTAGAGGCTCCTCTTGAAGACGATCAGCCTCTAGTCATAGAACTACCCGATGATGGGGTCTTCCATGTCTCAGAATCGCCAGATTCTGATGAGCCTGAGTCATAGGCCGACATAACCCTATTCTTCGATGGTTCTAAATGTGAGCAAGGTGGTGGTGCGAGAATTGTATTCTTCACACCATAGGGTGCTCCAATGCCCCTATCATTTAAATTAAACTTCCCGTGCACCAACAATAATGCAGAGTATGAAGCCTTGCTCATAGGTCTTCAGACAACAATCGCCATGAACATCAAACGATTGAACATCTTTGGTGATTCGTTGTTAATAGTCAATCAAGTCAAAGGGGTATATCAATGCAAATGCCCAGTTCTGCAGGCTTATAAAGCCCTTGTGGACAAATTCCTGGAAAAACTTGAGTGGTATGACATCGAGGCACTCCCTCGATCATCGAATCATTTTGTGGACACAATGGCCTCCTTGGGGTCACTAATTCCGCAAGACCTTTCCGGTGATATGACAACCATTCAAGTCAAAACCTTATCGCAATCCATGATGGAGCGTGCAAGCTCAGACTTGACGCCAGGAATCCACATGATCCAGATTGAACCATCCTCGGATAAGTTCTCTCGAATCCACGACCATTTGAAACATGCCAACTAGGGGTCCTTGTTCTCCCCTACTCCCATTAATAGCAACACAATGCTATTCTTACAGGTTCTATCCCATTCAGCGTTTGCTAGGGATGAACTTCAAGAGGGATTGGCTGTTCATACCGTCGAGGTTTCTGATCAACAGGATTGGTATTTACCCATTAGAGACTACCTCAAGTTAGGTAATCTCCCGCTTGGATTGACTCATGCCGCAAAATGAGCACTCAAGCAGAAAGCGGCTAAGTATGTCTTGATAGGAGACATTTTGTATCGTCGTAGCTATGAAGGAATCCTCCTTCGTTGCTTGGACCAGCAAGAGTCCACTTGGGCAGTCGCCCAAGCGCATGATGGTACATGTGGTGGCCACTTTAGTGGTATGGCCATCGCAAAGTGCATTCTTCACATGGGCTATTATTGGCCATATTTAGAGCGAGATTGTTGCGCATATGTCAAGAAGTGCATGAAGTGTCAACATCATGCCAATTTGATGCACGTACCTTCCCAGGCCTTGCAGACAGTCCAGTATGCTTGGCCATTTTCATAGTGGGGCTTTGATCTAATTGGAAAGATCTCCCCTATGTCGTCAGGCCGTCACACGTTTATCATAACGGCCACAGAGTATTTTACCAAGTGGGTGGAAGCAGTTCCGCTTACCTCTACGACAGGACCCCGCATTGTGGAGTTCATTTTGCATAACATCATATGTCATTTTGGTATTCCATCCAAAATAGTCTCGGATAATGGGACGCCTTTCAAGAACAAAGACGTGCGTGCTTTGACCACAAAGTACAAAATTCAGCACAACTTTTTGACACCCTATTATCCGCAAGTGAATGGGCAAGCAGAAGTGTCAAACAAAACGCTAGTTGCCATCCTTAAAAATACCATCGTAGATAGTCATAAGGATTGGCACATTCAAATCCCACTTGCCCTATGGGCCTATCGCACTAGCATTCGGACGCCCATTGGGGCCACTCCATTTTCGCTCGTGTATGGCTCCAAGGCAGTCATGCCTCTAGAGTTGGAGATTCCTTCCCTACGCATATCAATGCAGGAGTTCATCGATGATGACTCTGCATGGCAGGCCCGGTTAGACTAGCTTACGTTGCTTGACGAACGACGCGTTAATGCTCTCGAGCATTTACGTATTTATCAAGAGCGACTTAAGAAAGCTTACAACATGAAAGTTCACCTGAGGGACTTTCGGGTTGGTGATTTGGTTTTGAAGGAAAACCAACAGAACTCCAGTTTGCCATCCCACCTAAGGGACAAATTTGCGGCAAATTGGTTAGGTCCATATGTCATTGATAGCAAAATAGGACCCGGGACATACCGGCTAGCTTCTCTTGACGGTATCAAGGGAACAGAACCCTTGAATATCAGTCATTTGCGACCATTTCATATCTAAGAGAGCCATATCCCAAAAATGCTCCAAGGATCCATCAGATCGCTTGGTCAAACCCAAAAATGCTCCAAGGATCCATAAAATCGCTTGGTCAATCCCAAAAATGCTCCAAGGATTATCGCAATCACTTGGTCAAATCCCAAAAATGCTCCAAGGATTCTATAATCGCTTGGTCAAATCCCAAAAATGCTCCAAGGATTCTATAATCGCTTGGTCAATCCCAAAAATGCTCCAAGGATCCATAAAATCGCTTGGTCAATCCCAAAAATGCTCCAAGGATTATCGCAATCGCTTGGTCAAATCCCAAAAATGCTCCAAGGATTCTATAATCGCTTGGTCAATCCCAAAAATGCTCCAAGGATTCTATAATCGCTTGGTCAATCCCAAAAATGCTCCAAGGATCTCTAAAATCACTTGGTCAATCCCAAAAATGCTCCAAGGATTCTATAATCGCTTGGTCAATCCAAAAATGCTCCAAGGATCCCTAAAATCGCTTGGTCAATCCCAAAATGCTCCAAGGATTTCCACAATCGCTTGGTCAAAAATAAGAAAAGTTAAAATTCAAAAATCATCAAAAACAAAAAAAAAAAATTTGCATCTCATTTCTAGGCATACTCAAATTCATCAATAGAGAGCTCTTCTCGCACCTCATCTTCATATTCACAAAAATCAATCCATCAAAAATACAAAAATACATAGTTGCATTAAAGCATTGCATCCATACATTGCATATTTGTGGTCGTACAGGTCAAAGGCACCATAGGTTGTAATTGCTCTGCTAGTCCATCTTGTTCCACACTGTTCCATTTTACAAAAACAACAAAAACACCATGCATTGCTTTTTACCACACTAGATTCAGTGGTCTTTTAATGTATCAAGAGTTTTCGTAATTCAGTCATCATTTTGCTCTTTAGCCACGTAATGTACCGAGTCAAATAGATTTTACGAAGGTAGAGTTACACTTGAAATACGCCTTGTTACGTAGCATCCCAACACAAATTAAAACACATAAAAATTCCCAAGTTGTGTGAACGAAAGATGAAACCTGCACAGTAATCCAGGTCACCATAAGTGAAATGGTTATCTTGCTCATCCCCCTGTGCGAATGGTTCTAGAATGCTGAGAATTGATAAAAGGACGAGCTCTTCCCTATTCATTCACCTTAATATATAGTGGTTTTCACCACTACCAAATCCCAATCATAGTTGGTTCCCAAAGTTGTAAGGATTTGTACTACACGTCCTTGCAAAGGATGGGTAGTCATCCCCAAGACCCAAAAGGGATCAACGCCATTCACGAACAAAATTCCAAAAAATCATCATCCTAACACTTTCCATTCACCTTTGGTCTCCAAGTTGTAAGGATTCGTACTATCCGCCCCTAACCAGGATGGGTAGTCATCCCCAAGGCCTAAAATATCAATGCCCTTACTTCATAATCTCCATCACCCCCTTGGTCCCCAACGTCGTAAGGATTCGTACTATCCACGTCCCTGAACAGGATGGGTAGTCATCCCCAAGGCCATGAGGATCAAAGCCATTCACAAGCTCAAACTCACAATGCTCAAAATACAAAATCAAATAACAGTGGTTATCACCACTATTCAAAATCCTTGCTCAAAAAGAAAAATAAATAGAAAAATAAACAATGATTTGCATCACTATATAGATGAGCAAGTCTCCCAAATCATTCAGCCAACAAATAACCTGAACTTGAATCCTTGGAATTCTTAGCATTCGAACAGCCATCTAGGTGATCCTCATTACAAGTTTGGTTGATAGCCTATCGAGCAATGGTGGTAAACTACTCGCATGACGATATATCTGTCACATTCACTTGCATATGCGGACCAATGTTTGCATGAGGATGAGCTAGCTTATGGTATCCTGGATAACATCGCAGATTAATCTAACTAAATACAACAAAGGAGTTAGTGGAGCTAATTAGGTGATCCTCGATATAGGTTCGGTTGAAAGCCCACACTGCACTCGGCGGTATCCTGACAAATACCACATAAATGAACTCAATTGCACACACAGGGATGTGAAATAGCTTGGTCAAAAATGAGTTCGATTCATACCTTGGTCAAAAGTCTTGTAAAACAAAGTACAGTCATGGCTAATGAGTTAAAACCGTCTGAGTCTCAGAAAACCTTAGCTACATTTCTAAACCAACTGCGCTACTTTCCATCTTTGCAATACCATCAAAAAATACAAAAAAAGAGAGAAAAACCACATGTATACATACAAAGTCATTTACCATAGCAATCACCTAAAAACGAAATAAACAGAGTCCTAAACAGTCTATGGTGCCATAACCAACCATCACAAATTCCATCCATCCATTTCATTTTGCATATCACATATAAATCAAAAACATTTGCATTCATCATAACATATGCATTCATCAAAATAAATAAACATGCATACATCCATAGTCATCAGCCATCATGCATAAAGATCAAATCATCACATGTGCATAACCAAAATAAAATTGGTATATGTATATATATCGTCAAAAAATGCCCGTAGGCTACAAAACTAGTCCTCAGACCCCGCAATCATATAACAAAATCACCCACCCTAAGGCGTCGACCACCATGATCACACAGGATCGGTGCGACGGGAACTACCCCCCGTGGTGTGGGTCCTATGGGACCTCGTAGGGTGGCTACTACTAGCCCTCGCATCATGCCTGCTACCACCTCCCTCATCCAATCGCTCGTGACGAGACGATGCTGACTGCTCAGTAGCACTATCCCTCGTCCGACGTGAAGATCCACTTCCCGATGGCTCAGGTAGCTGCCTGCCAAGGCGGATGACCTCCCTCTCCAAATCTAGCCGATGTCGAAACCACTCTGCCTCCCACCGATGGTAGTAAGCTATTGCATCATTGCACTACGCCAAAACCCTATCTCGCTCTACTAGTTGAGCCTGCAGGAGATCCCTCTCCCACACCGCATCCCCCAGCTCCTGGTCTCGTATCCACAGCAGCTCTGCCAATCATGCATTCTCAACGCGTACCCCGGACTCCATCTCCTCTACATCTACCTAAGGCATGGGACTCTCTGGAACAGCAGCCTACTCTGGCTCCCACTGCTCCTCCATGTCCTACATGTCTGGCTGATCCGGAGCTCCCAAATCTACATCCTCATCCCCCACCTCAACCATGTCCGCATCCTCCAACGGAGCTCCCCAATCATCCCCTGGTGCCTCAGCACCCTCTGCTGCCACCTCCGTGCCTCCCAGTGGCCCCTCTCCTTGCCATCGCCGCAGTACCCACCACGAGTCATACTCAGTGGTAGTCCCAACGTCATCCACGTCCGGGACGTCGATCACCGCATCTGAATCCTCGCCAAGTGGCGCGATGACCGGTCGGTCTAGAGTCCTCTCATATCCTCGATGTCGATAGACCATGGGCTCACCAGGCAACCCCTGGCGCACCCCAAACTGTCATGTAACCCGGATATATGAGAAGAACTCATGCTTGGTCCCGTGCCGCCCAATCAACCACCGCTCCCTGCGTACCCATCAGAGCCACTCTCCAGCCTCCGGCTAGGCTGGACAGTCCCGATAAGGGCGCCAAACCACCTCCCTTGGAGTGAGCCGAGAGAAGGCATCGGCATAGTTCCCTACGACACCTGCCCACCGTCGACTTTGCCCCTGCTCTGCGGACCACCGCCACAGAACTGCATAACCTATCTCCTTATCCTCCATCATCTCCCGAGTCGTCCATGGTAACCCGGTTAGCCTCTCAACTGCTATGTGCTGCCAACCCCAGCACTGCAATAGATAGCTACAGCTGACCCCCTTTCGCTATCGAAAGCGAACCCCATACAGCTCCCCGTAGAGCTGTGCCAACAATGTCTGTCCCCATCTCAGGACCAGCGGTGCCTCTATCGGGCACTCTACCAACTGCCACACCAAATCCAGTAGGTTCCATGGGAACCTCATGCCTGACGAGTCAAGTAATAACATGTTAGAAATGAGGCCCATAAGGAATGCGTGCCTCACTCCTAACACCCCCCTCTCCTGCCACCATCCAACCAAAATCCTACCAACCTGGCAGTCCACCTCGGTCGTCTCCACTGGGTTCTCTACGCCCAACCGCTCCCCATGCCCGAAGCATCTCGTCAATACGACAGTCCGCTGATCACACGGTGATGTCCTGATGGGCAGTCCATCTATCGAAATTTGAAGAAGCTGATAGGCATCCTCCAGAGTCACAATCATCTCCCCTATCGAGAGATGGAAGCTGTTGGTCCACAGATCCCAAAGTTTGATCAGGGCCGTCAGATAGGCCTGATCTGGGAAAATAGGCTCCAGTCGAGCCACTTGCTTGAGCCCAAGGGCATCAAGCCACTCCCAGTCAGCATCAGTCAGTGCCCCCCGTGCCTCAGTGAAAGTAGTGGGTACACGGTACCGGCTCCTAACAACCTACAAAAGAAAACAATTCAACAAAAAAAATTAAAATCATGAAAAAGAACTGTACAGAAAAACAACACACTTACAGTTTTAAAAACAAAAATAAACTCTAGGGAGCACTTACGGGTCTCGCTTTGGCTCCGCTGCTCGAACCAATTTGTGTACTCATGATGGCAGGGAAAATCTCGGCAGCGCTTCGCTTCATAGAATTTACCTCCTCCTCCCAGAGCTCCAAATCGCAAGAAAAATTTGACACAAATGAGCCCAAACTCAAGTTTTGGCCCTTAAATAGGCCTTTGAGCTAGAATTCATCCTTTACTGGGATGAGCACTCTGGTTAGTGCTTGTCCCACCTAGGGACGAATTCTAAAGCTGGAATTTGTCCCACCCTGGGACGAATTCAGGCCAAAAACTTCAAAAACATCAAAAAATGAACAAAAATGCACTAAAAACAGACAATAAATTTGCCCGATGTGAGTGTTGTTGCACTTGACATCCCGGGCATACAAAATAGATGTTGGGGTCACAAATTGTCATTATCCTACTCCCTAAGAAGGCTATCTTAGCCGGACCGCTCCATGGGAAGATGGATTTTTGCCAATTTCAGCTCCAAACAGCGTCGCAAAAAGGGTTAACACCCACCAAAAATAGGTCCAAATGTTGGAAAAATTGCACATGCTTAACGATAAACCATCTAAAGGCACCCTTGCACAAGTCATCTTGGGTCAAGCGACTCGTCGCTTTTCTCATGAAGGTCATTCCCTCATCGATTCGTCACTTGAGGGGGTAGTCACACTTAGTCACCAATCAACAAGCACACACCCAATTAAGGAAAACGACATGCATTCAAAGAATCATTGAAAAAGACAATTACGCTCCTACTTGGGGCAGTAAACAAGCAACAATCACAAATTGATCAAACACTTGGCATTTCATGAATCATGAACACAAGGTTCCCCTGTGGACAAAAGGTTGCGCCCTTTGCCTAATCATGACTGATCAATGTCCAAGCTCAAGTCACACCTCACCAAAACAGGTTAATACTTGAAATCAAATTCCTTAGCTCGTCAGAAGCAAGGATTCAAGAATGCATGCCCTTTCCATGCTTGGGGCATCAAAAGTTGGTTAGGTTACCAAGAAACCCTAATCATTAGTGCTTTGGTTATCTATTTTTGCTCGGCACTGTGCCATGCACAGTGCATCCCAAAAAGGGGCATCTATAGACACCAGAACAACACCAATCCGATTATGTGACTACAAACACTGATCGCTTTGACACACACAGCCCCTAGGGCAGCCCTCAGAGGTTAAACAGTGGTCCTAACCACTTTCATAGCAATTTTGTAAGGTCAAGAAGCAATTTGGCACATTCAGGCACTTTGCCCAGTATTCGTCTCACCCAGGGATGAATACTAACTAGGATTCGTCTCACCCAGGGATGAATTCTAAAATCGTCTCTGGTCAGGATGAATTCCAGGTTTAATGGGCAAAAAAAAATGCCGCCAAGTGGCAGCCAAGGACAGTCAATTATTGCCTCCTGCCATGCATGCGTGTGTAGGTGGGTAGGTTGGTAGTTAGTGGACTGTCACAAGGGCAGTCATGGAAGCCCAAGTCAGGGAGGAGTCTCCTCCCTCTTGGGAAGGCATGGCCGCCACATGGCATCCCTGCATGCCCCTCCAAAGAGACCCCATGGGTCTATAAAATGGTGGACTTTCCCACCCAAAAGAGGATAGATTGGAGGCAATTTCAAGCAACGAAGTGCTGTCCAATTGAACACCCATATTGCATCCTTTTGATTCCCCCTTTCACATCCATTAATCTCTTTCACAAGAGAGGTTATTGGGTGGCTTTTGGAAGTGTGGATCCAAACCCAAACCCAACATTTGACCACCTTAAACCACCAATTTTTCGACAACACACTCCCAAGAGATTTTGAGCCCATCCCTAGTGGATTGGCGTCGAAATCAAGTTCTAATGGTGGGCGGCCCATTTGGGCACCCCACACTTTTCTTTTAAGTTTCATTTTAGTTATCATTTGTTTATCTCTATTCTATGCTATGTTGTTTAAGTAGTCTCTAATTTCGATTTCATAAGATTTTGATCAAACATTATCATGCTTTGTCGATTGTGTAGCTCTCACTAACTTGCAGGTAGCGACATCAAATTCTCGAGGATAGAGGCCAAATTGGGAGAATCCGACCATCTGGGTCATCCCAAAATGGCCCCAATTACTTAACCCCTTTTTCTGCAGGTGTTTTGGAGACCCCGGGGTTTGACATTTAGATGGATCATTTCGGCTTTCCTAACACAGTAGAATTCGTCCCACCTGGGGACGAATAACAGCAGAATTCATCCCACCCAGGGACAAATTACAGTCGAAAGTAGATTGGCTGACTATTTCAATGGCAGTGGCCATCTGGTAAGGTCTTTGGGTTTCTATTAAATTTGCAGGTGACTTAGAGTCAGTTTATTCACTGTATTTGACAATCTTTTGCATGCATCTTTTGTTAATTTCAAAGAACGAACTTTCCCTATTCATAGCAGGTGCTACTAACGCCTTGGTTGTTTCTTTGCATGCAGGAGGAGCAACAAGGAGCGAGGATTCATCAACACCAGCGGCGACAACGCTTCGGCCCGCCCATTTTGCATGTGGGCACGCAAAAAGGAGATCACTATTCACTTTTGTAATGGAAACATGCTAACTCTCCTAGCCCCTGAAAAGGGAGGAGATGTATTGTAACCGAGTTGGAATCACATTAATAAAAAGGGTTGTGCTCCTGCTTTCTCCTTTTATGTTTGTTTTTTATTCGATTACATCCGCTTTACTTCGTGCATCAAGCTAGTTAGTTTACATTGCAGCAATTAGTGTTTCTTTTTATTTCCGAAATCTTGTGCTTTCACTACCTTCCAATGTAGAAATTTTTCATAGACAACCATAAACTATATGTACAATAGTAAGGGAACTACATCCCTACTTAAATAACACAATATCATTACTTGAATAACATTGTGGTCTTCACATGAAAAAAGTAATATAGTTTATTTAAATGACAATTTTGGTATAACCACTTGCCCAGTAATATTTCCTCACTAGAATGGAAGTTCTTACTTGAATGATAATTGATTTGAATGACAATGTTTACCTATTGAATGGTGCTTTGAACCTCCACTCAAATGGTGATTAGTTTATCACCTAAATAATATTGTATTTGAACGACACTCAATATTAATAGGAATGGTAATAACATGTTCCTCACATTAATAACTTTGATGCCCATATTTTTATTTGAATCAAACTTCTTATTTAATGGATTTCACTTATTCACTTGAATGGTGGCTTAGTTCTTACTAGAATGAGGTTAGGTTCTTTCTTTGAATGAAAAATCTACTCAAACTATCTTCTACACATTCTGCTCTAGTTTCAAATACACTTTATCTTCTCCTACAATCCTATAACCTTGATTACAATAATTGTATTCCACAACATGCAAATACAATAACACAATGCACACACACCATTTGACATACATACAAAAAATATATTAGAGTGGAATATATATTTTTAATTGCTTTTATGGTATAGGGTTATGCACAATAATGTATGATGTCCAACCTAGACTTATATAATTATCCCTACTCTGAGACACCTTCATGTAAAAAACCTCTATGCTTCTCTTCTTTCTATCTTTTTCTCAACCTCATTGTCTTTTTTCCCTTATTCTTCCTAACACATATTTTTTCCTTTCTTTTCCCTCCTTTGTGTTTAGGATTTAATAATTACACAAATGGTTCATTAGCCATTTAATATAATTTTAATAAATTTTAACTTTAGTATGGAAAATCTCTTAAGGAGACTCCCCTCTTAGCATAATGGCCACCATAGCAAGTATATTTAATTCCTCCCCATCATATACCATTGTTACTTCTTTTTCTATTATTTCTTCTTTTATTATTACTTCCTCTTCTCTCCCTATCCATTTCTATTGCACTTTTCTTATTCTCCACTAGTGCAATCCATAGTTCTACTAGGGGCACTTTCCTTGCAATGATCTCCATCATGCTTGGGACCACACCTATCACTTTATTCTTATCATGTACTATTTTTATTCCACTTATATCACCCTTCACTAGTGCAACCCATAGTTCTCCTAGAGGCACTCTACCTTCAAATGTCTTATCATGTCTGGGACAATACCTATCACTTTTTTCTCTTTGCCCACCACAACATAGTTAAACCTGATTTATGCATCCAAACCTAAGTTTTTCCTAGATTCCATGTAAACATAGGCATCATTTATTAAGAGACATTTATTGGCTATAACTCTTTAAACTAAAGTAATTGCGCTTAAAATATTTTAAGTATTAAAAAATTGTTTAAAATAATATTTGAATCTTTAGCCAAATAAGTTGATTCATTACAAAAATAAAATGACATGAGAGAGTCCATTTTTAAATAAGACTTAAATAATGTATGATTTTTTAATATATGATTTTTTTGGTATTAATTTTAAAGTAGGATTTTGAAAGGATCCCCACAACCTTACACAACAAGAAATCCTAGAGGCCAATTAAAGCACAAGATGACCTCCATAATGGAGGCCCACCCAAAAGGACAATAAGGTATTACAAATCGAGGCAAACACCCCTTGAGGAAGGGGAACCAAGGGAGTTCACACCATCCCCATGAAGGAAAGCCATGGAGAAAAACCCAAACAACTCAGCCATAAATAATAGTAGGACAATGCAAGGGACCAAAAACAAACAACCCAAATAATTACATCATTTGAAATTTGAAAGTTATAATAAGCTGCAATGTTCGACAAGCATATGTATAAGAAGGGGTGACATCACTAGGGGGACAGAAGGGACAATCAAGGAAGGTAGAAACATACTGATGGGATAACATTATAAAGGCCAATACACACAATAAAGTGCTTAAACCTATGGGTACCAACTAGATCACCCAAATCTCCAAAAGGAACCAAATTCTAACAAGAGTTAAGGAGCTTCCTCCCTGATGTGAAGTACAACATCATTGGGAAAATCCCTTTGCTAGATATATAATACTTGAGAACCAACTCCCAAGTTTGCTAAGAGATCAGCCACTGAATTGCCTTCTCTAAAAACATGGGAGAACTCCATGCTAGAAAAAGAACGAGCAAGCCAAGTTTCTTCCTCAATTAAATTAGCTATTAATGCATGAAATTAGTAAGAGAGTTCTTGGTCACTTTAATTAAAACATACAAAGGAAAAATGATAATATGAATTAGTGCGTTCTTGGTCACTTTAATTAAAACATACAAAGGAAAAATGATAATATGAATTAGTGCTAGCACATCATGAATTAGCTCGTACTCTATAAGAAAGTTGATATCATTCACCTTCTACCCAATAAATGATATCATTCACCTTCTACCCAATAATTTTTTTTTAGTGTTTGTGATTTTTATCTAAGCAAGTGACATATTTTTATCATTTGTATATACTTACATATAAAATGTTAATTTATTACTTGCAACATCATAGTATTATCTCTACCTAGTCATGTATAATTATTAAACAATCCAACAAATATCAATTTTCAAGGCATAGAAATTAATCAATTATTTAAAAAATAAGAATTTAGTTTTCTAACAAATTGTATTTTTAATCATACTAAATAGTTAATAAAAATGATATATGAATTATGAAAAAATATTTGTGAAAATTCTAATTCTATGTTATAAAAAAATATTTTCAAATATAGAATAAAATGATTTAATTATATCAAAATTTTAATAGGAAAAATATGTTTATTTTTGAGTTGGAAGTTTGATCTAAATATTGTTAAATGATATATATAGAATTTTTAATACTTTATTTAGGTGCTACTATATGGTGTGTTGAAATAGATTCATTATAACTAGTTTTACGATAAAAAATAACAAAATAACAATTTATAATTTTTATCAAAAATAATTTTCAATAAATTAAAAGCTCTACATCTTCTTAGTATATTTTGAGGGATGGTTTCTTTTGTTGTTAATTTTGAAGAGGTTTTTTATTTTATTTATTTATTATTTTTTAAAAATGTTTAGCAAGTTCATTTTTGAAGTGTTTTTATATGCATCCTCTCTCAGCTGCTATTACACAAAAAAATACATATTCATTTTGATAATGTTTCTTTAAATGTTTTTCATTTAAGATAGTGTGAACTAGATCTTAATTGGTTTATAATATTTTTTTTTAATTTGAGGTTTGCATTTATGAATTTTGGTTGGTTATATTTATAATTTAAGTTTAATTTATTGATGCAATTCTAATTTTTCTTTCTATATTTTTAGTTTATATGATAAATATATAATTCTTCTTTATTGATGATATTTTTTTTTTTTTGGATATATTATATTAAGATATTAACCCTATAACCTTATTCTTGAAATATTCAACTTGTAAACCAACCTTTTCAATAATACAATATATTACATTAATTATAATATACATTTAAAATTATATCAATTAAAAACTAAAAAGAATAAAATTAAACCATTAATATATGTTCATTCATCTTCCATTACATATCTTCTTCTTTTTCAATTTATATATTTTTCCACATATTTTTATAAAATTAAATAATTAATAATATGAATAATATTAATATATATATATGAATGACGCATTCTTTAAATTTCATAGTTAATCTTATCTTTAAAATCCAAATTATTGTAACCAGTTTTCCAGCTAAAATTATTAAATAATCATTTATGCAAATAAAACAATGAAAATATGGTTGCACATTGATATTTACCTTTAAAATTTTAAAAACTACATATGTATTTAATATTTTTTATTTTTTATTTATAATAATTATTAAATTAATTAATTTTTTTTCCGATAATTTTTATATAATTAAACTATTAAATAATTTAAAAGATATTTATATTCTAAGGGTATCTTTATAAAAGCAGAAGTAATACCTCTCTCCCGTTTGAAATAATATGCAGGCGAAAACTTATACAATTCACAACCGCTCGAATATTTTGAACGAGATCATCAACTTACCTGTGGTGCGGACCGGGACTCGGTCCGGAAGGCAGTTTATTGATAGCAAACATCTTTATGGTCTTGAAAAGTTCAGAATTGATAAATCTGTGACCAACTCCTGGACTTGAGCCTGAAAGGAGTTTATCCTCTAATGGCCTTGCTACCTCAATCGTCTTCACGGGGCTGGCGTCAATATATGCGTGGCCTACTCCGGGGCTTGAACCTGAAGGTAGCTTATTAATGTTCAGCGTGCTGGTTTTCTCATTTGGATGTTTTCGTTCCACGTGACCGACCTCCGAGCTCACTAGGTCTACATCGACCATGCTTAGAGCTAAATGTTTCGCCTCCCCGGATTCTCGTTGGAGTGTTCTACCTCCATGCGTTTCTTCAATATGCAATGCTACTACGGTGAAAACAACCAGTAATTGGACGCGTTTGATAGCCGAGGAAATGCTCTTCATTGGAACACTTTTTTCTATCAATACCAAAAAGAAATATGTATCAATTCTAATAATGCTTCACACGTTGATCAATACAATATAAGACTTTACTTGTAAGATCTCAAGGGTAAGGCGTTTATAAGAGAAGGGATGAATACGCCTCGCTTTGGTTCGATTGTGAGAGTCCAGAGTAACTTGCAAATGCATATATAGAGATAGAGAAACAAGTCGGTCCTGCGCCCGCCACAATTAGTATTAAAAAATTAACGTGGAATATTTTGGTATGACTGAAGCTAAGTTTCATCACTGAGAACGTGTTTTGAAAGCCCTCCATAAAGGGTTTGTAGACGGAGAGTTGGGGATGGCAACTGTGGACTTCAACGTTAAAGAAAGTCAAGAGGCACGCGAGTGGAAGAATTGGCTAGAAACGGCAAAGCGACTTTGGAAGCTCACGTCTTACGCAATTTCTATGCATGTGAGGGGGGGGAGTTGATACAAAATTACGAGGCAAATAGCAATTGAGTAGTGGAGTCTGTCCTCAATTATGTATATATGCAGTAGTGGAGTCAAGCATGCGACCTGCTCGTCTTACTCTATTTTCAGAACCACGTTGTGTCGAAAGTAACTAAACATGGACATTTTACTTTGAAGCACGAAGACTAAAAACACGAAAACTATTTTTACAGTCTTTATTTCAATCGAATAAAATCAGACATAAAGAAAACTCGAACTTAAACCATTAAAAGAAATTTAACCATGAAGAAATTAATGCGTTCTGTTGGATCCAAGAAAACCGATGTGAAGTTGCGTTTTTCTACGCCGTCAAGAGATTAATGCGTTCTGTTGGATCCAAGAAAATCAATGTTAAGTTGCGTTTTTCTACGCCGTCAATATCTTATTTCATTATGTTACACCTACAAGCATCGTGTCATCACCACCTACCTAACTATGTTTTTCCTTTTAGGAGGAATATTTCTTAACACCATAAATAAACACGTTGAACGTGTGGCATGTTTGGAATTGTTTATTTTATCCAAATTCTAATCAAAGGTTGAAGGAGAAAAAGTAAATTCTCCCTGTTTTGGTCTCCTTCCCGACAACGTGGATGGGAAAATAGAGTTCAAGGCAGGCTGCATGCTTCACTACATAAGTACATGAGGAGGTAAAACTCCACTGTTCTGTTTCTATCTGCTTGCTAATTCTGAACTAACTTTCTTAGAAGAGGAAGTATTAAAATGGAATTAAATTTAAACATATTGAAAGTCTACCGGACTCGGACTTGGGAAATTAATCAGTCAATAATTAGTACTCAGGTGAGAACAGTTCTTTCATTGCCACGATTTTCCACGCAAAATTGAAGCCTTTTCAACACCCGACCCAGTTAGAAGAACCTATTCAACGTTTGAATACATTTCACGATGACTTTTAACATTCTTCGTGGCGCACGATTGAGTAGTTGTGTCTGGTAAAATATTTCAAAGCTCAACTTAAACTGTATAAATTAGGTACTACAAAAGGATTTTAAAAATATTTAAATATTATTTTTATTAATTAATTGTAGTTAATATAAAAATGTTTATCATTGATTTAAAATTAATAAGGTTTTTTTATTGTTTGATTAAGTATTATATATAGTACTTTAAAATTTGGATTTTTTAAAGTAGGTTTATATTAGTGATATATTTACAATTGTGAATATAGTTTGTTGAAACACTACTATGTTTACCAACCAATTTGGATCTTATATAACCAATTTAAAATATAATAATAATAAATTTATTTATATCATTATCATAAGATAATTTTACTGTAGCAGAAATATTCAAATTAATTTCAAAATAAATATTTATATGCACAAGACGTATATATATATATATATATATATATATATATATATATATATATATATATATATATATATATATATATATATATATAACTTGATTAATTGGAAAAATAATATTTTTTGTATTATTAATTAAAAAAAATGGTACCAAGAGCTAATGGCAATAAAAAGTGATCCTTATTTTTTCATTTTTACTTCAATAAAAAGTGATCCTTATTTTTTCATTTTTTACATCAACACGAAAGAGTAGGTAGAGCAGAAAAATAGGAAGCAAGTGTGAGTAAGCTTTGAGCTGAATATTTTTTTATCCAAATATTTAGCTGAATTGAAAACTAAAAGATTTATAGGAGAAAAATCTAGGTAACATGGAAGGAAAGCCATATTTGAAAGCCCAAATTTTAAGACGCCCTAGTTGGAAGCATGGAAGCACAAACAATATTGGACACAAGAGAAAAAGCAAATACATAGAAGCTCTATTGTAGACAGTAGATGTTACACCAAAGTGATTATAAAAAATAAGATGATCTAGCATTGTATAATGGTTCTTAAAAGTAGAGGGTTAGGCCACATTTTTTAGAGATTCAAAAATGAATCAAGAGAAAGTTTGAATTGGGTTCAAGTTACTCTATGAATTTTCTTCCTAAATAATTTTTCATTTTTTATCTTTTCAAATTCATAATTTAGGGATAAAAGAATGGGTGGTGGCCCATGCCTTAGGGGGAGATATACCCTATATTTTAATGACATGGAGATAAGTTTTTGTTGATGTAAAAGCTATTAAAAGCTTCCATTATGGGTTAGGATTTCAAACTTCTATATCAACTTATCATTAATGATGTTTTAAAGAATATTAGAAATATACTAAAAAAATCCATCCAATAGGGACCAACTTGAAAGCACGAGATTTCGGGCGAAGGAAACACTACTTGCTATGTATTCAAAATCAAATACACTTAATTCCCAAAAATGTAGAAAGCATGATATGAAAGAGACACATTGAAATGAGATACAAGAAAATGGAGAAAACACAGCCCTTTTATTAAACTCTCCTGATCTCGGTTACAAATACGCCTCCTCCCTTTTCAGGGGCTAGGAGCGTTAAAAGAATTTGATTACAGTCAAGACTTAATGTTCTTCTTTTCGCATGCCCATGTTTGAAATGAGCGGGCCAAGACGTTGCCACCGCTAGTGTGGATGAGTCCTTAACTTCTGCTGCTCCCCCTACGAATGAAGAAACAACAGATTCGTTAGTAGCACCTGTGTTACGATAAAGACATTTGATCCTTAAAATATGCATGTAAAAATAGCAGATCGGGGATCCGACAAAATCACCTACACGTTAGAGAGGGCAAAACATAATACAAACATGATGAAAGATGCTAAGAACCATCTGAAACTTGACATGTTACTTATTCAACAATCATGAAATCATTATACAAAGCAATGATAACAAACTATCGAGCGTCGTCGGCGAATTGATGAATCTTTGGATCCGGTTTCATGTTTGAAGGTTCGGATTCTCCTTCTGGCAGCCACCAATAACCTCTCCTGCGAAAGAGATTACGGGTGTAGAAGGGATGAATCGAAAAGAATGCAATCGGGTGTTTTGTTTGACAACACTTCGTTGCTTTCAAATGCCTGCCAACCTTTTTTTTTGGGTGGAAAAATCCACCATTTTATAGACCCAGGGGGTCTCTTTGAATAGGCGTGCATAAGCGCCACGTGTTGGTCAAAGGTGCCATGTGGCGGTCGTGTTTCCACGAGAGAGGAAAATCCTCCACGACTCGGGCTTTCTTTAATGCCACTGTGACAGTCCTCCAACGGCCCACGTAACTGACTGACTTTCACTGCCAGTTGTTTAATGTCCATTCTCGTATCTTTGTCAAAATGCCTGTATTTGTTGGTTAACGTGCACTTTTAATTGTTTAGTGTCTGCTTTTTTTACGGGTTGAATGTCTGCCTCTGATGCTAAAAAAACCGCCCAACACAAATGCCGAAGTGTCGCGATATCGCGACGTCGTGATATCGTGACGTCGTAATATCGTGACACTTCGGCCAAGGCCCTGCCTTGGGCGCCAAAGTGTCGTGATATCGCGACGTCGCGATATCGTGACACTTCGGCCAAGGCCTTGCCTTGGGCACCGAAGTGTCACGATATCGCGACGTCGCGATATCGTGACACTTCGGCCAAGGCAAAGCCTTGGGCGCCGAAGTGTCGCGATATCGCGACACTTCGGCCAAGGCAAAGCCTTGGGCACCGAAGTGTCGCGATATCACGACGTCGTGATATCGCGACACTTCGGCCAAGGCAAGGCCTTGGGCGTCGAAGTGTCACGATATCGCGACACTTCGGCCAAGGCAAGGCCTTGGGCGCCGAAGTGTCACGATATTGTGACATCGCGATATCGCGACACTTCAGGCAAAGCTTTGCTTTGGGCATCGAAGTGTCGCGATATCGCGACACTTCGATCGAGGCCCTTCTTTTGATTAAGACTTTGTCTTGCTTTAAGACTTTCTTTTGCTTAAGACTTTGTTTTGATGAAGGCTTTGTTTTGATAAAGGCTTGCTTTTGACTTTGATTAAGACTTTGTTTTGATAAAGGCTTTGTTTACTTTTCGACCTTCTGAACTGCTATGTAAGTGGCTAGGACCACTGTTTGACCTCTGAGGGCTGCCCTAAAAGCTATGTATGTCAATGCGATCAGTGTTTGTAGTCACATAATCGGATTGGTGCTGTTTTGGTGTCTACAGATGCCCCTTTTTGGGAAGCATTGCGGGTGACGCAGTTCTGAGCAAAAATAGATAACCAAAGCACTAATGATTAGGGTTTCTTGGTAACCTAACCAACTTTTGATGCCCCAAGTATGGAAAGGGCATGCATTCTTGAATCCTTGCTTCTGACGAGCTAAGGAATTTTGATTTCAAGTGTTAACCTATTTTGGTGAGGTGTGACTTGAGCTTGGACATTGATCGATCATGATTAGGCAAAGGGCATAACCTTTTGTCCATAGGGGGAACCTTGTGTTCATGCTTCGGGAATGCCAAGTGTTTGATCAATTTAATGATTGCTTGTTTACTGCCCCAAGCAGGAGCGTGATTGTCTTTGTCAATGATTCTTTGAATGCATGCCATTGCCTTGATTGGGTGTGTGCTTGTTGATTGGTGACTAAGTGTGACTACCCCCTCAAGCGACGAATCGATGAGGGAATGACCTTCATGAGAAAAGCGACGAGTCGCTTGACCCAAGATGACTTGTGCAAGGGTGCCTTTAGATGTTTTACCGTTTAAGCATGTGCAATTTCCCGACATTTGGACCTATTTTTGGTGGGTGTTAACCCTTTTGGTGATGCCATAATGGGGTGAAATTATCAAAAACCCGTCTTCCCGTGGAGCGGTCCAGCTATGGTAGCCTTCTTGGGGAAGTAGGAGAGTGATAATTTAAGCCCCGACATCGATTTTTTTTTTATGCCAAGAGGTTAAGTGCAAGAGCACTTGTGTCCGGCAATGCTTATTGCTTATGTTTTTGTGTTACATTTTTGTGATGTTTTTGTTGTTTTGATTTTCTTTCTTTGTGTATATGTCATGATATTATGTTATGCACAATGATTGATGTTGATGGATGCATGCTACTTTATATTGATGGATGCATATGGTATGATAAATGTGGTTGTTGTATGTTGATTTATTTTGATGGATGCATGATGAATGCAAATGTTTGTGATTTATATGTGATATGCAGAAATGAAATGGATGGATGGACTTTGTGATGTTTGGCTATGGCACCATAGACTGTTTAGAACTCCATTATTTTGTCTTTTTAGGCGATTGCTGTGATGCATGACTTTGTATGTATACATGTGGTTTTTCTTTTTTTGTATTTTCTGATGGTATTGTAAGTATGCAAAGTAGTGCAATTGGTTTAGAAATGTATCTAAGGTTTTCTGAAACTCAGACAGTTTTAACTCACTAGCCATGACTGTACTTTATCTTACAAGACTTTTGAACAATGTATGAATCGTACTTGTTTTTGACCAAGTTATTTCACATCCCCTGTGTGTGCAATTGAGTTCATTTATGTGGTATTTGTCGGGATACCACCGAGTGCCGGATGGGCTTTCAACCGAACTCGTATTGAGGATCACCTAATTAGCTCCACTAACTCCTTTGTTGTATTTAGTTAGATTAATCTGTGGTGTTATCCAGGATACCATAAGCTAGCTCATCCTTATGCAAACATTGGTCTGCACATACGCAAAGCGAATGTGACAGACATATCGTCATGCGGGTAGGATACCACCATTGCCAGATAGGTTATCAACCAAACCTGTAATGAGGCTCACCTAGATGGTTTTCGAATGCTGAGACTTCCAGGGATTCAAGTTCAGTAGATTTGTTGGCTGAATGATTTGGAAAGTTGCTTGTTTATATAGTGATGAAAATCACTATTTATTTTCTATTAATTCTTTTTGAGCAAGGATTTTGAATAGTAGTGATAACCACTGTTATTTGATTTTGTGTTTTGGGTATTTTTGAATTTGGGTTTGTGAATGGCTTTGATCCTTGTGGCCTTGGGGATGACTACCCATCCTGGTTAGGGGTGGATAGTACGAATCCTTACGACGTTAGGGACCAAGGGGATGATGGAGATTATGGAGTAAGGGTATTGATCTGTTAGGCCTTGGGGATGACTACCCATCCTGGTTAGGGGTGGATAGTACGAATCCTTACAACTTGGAGACCAAAGGTGAATGGAAAGTGTTAGGATGATGATTTGTTGGAATTTTGTTTGTGAATGGTGTTGATCCTTTTAGGTCTTGGGGATGACTACCCATCCTTGGAAGGGACGTGTAGTACGAATCCTTACAACTTTGGGAACCAACTATGAGTGTGATTTGGTAGTGGTGAAAACCACTGTATATGGAGGTGAATGGATAGGAAAGAGCTTGTCCTTTTGTCAATTCTCAGCATTCTGGGACCATTCGCACGGGGGGATGAGCAAGATAACCGTTTCACTTATGGTGACCTGGATTACTCGCGAGGTTTCATCTTTTGTTCACACAACTTGGGAATTTTTATGTGTTTTAATTTGTGTTGGGATGTTACGTAACAAGGTGTATTTCAAGTGTAACTCTACCTTCGTAAAATCTGTCCGACTTGATACATTACATGGCTAAAGAGCAAAATGATGACTGAATCACGAAAACTCTTGATACATTAAAAGACCACTGACTCTAGTGTGGTAAAAAGCAATGCATGGTGTTTTTGTTGTTTTTTGTAAAATGGAACAGTGTGGAACAAGATGGACTAGCAGAGCAATTACAGCCTATGGTGCCTTTGACCTATATGACCACAAATATGCAATGTATGGATGCAATGCTTTTATGCATCTATGTATTTTTGTATTTTTGATGGATTGATTTTTGTGAATATGAAGATGAGATGCGGGAAAAGCTCTCTATTGATGAATTTGAGCATGCCTAGAAATGAGATGCAAACTTTTGTTGTTTTTGATGATTTTTGTTGTTTTTTTGAATTTTCTTGATTTTTGACCAAGCGATTATGGAAATCCTTGGAGCATTTTGGAATTGACCAAGCAATTTTAGAGATCCTTGGAGCATTTTTGGGATTGACCAAGCGATTTTAGAGATCCTTGGAGCATTTTTGGGATTTGACCAAGCGATTGCGATAATCCTTGGAGCATTTTTGGGATTGACCAAGCGATTGCGATAATCCTTGGAGCATTTTGGGATTGACCAAGCGATTGTGATAATCCTTGGAGCATTTGGGGTGACCAAGTGATTGCGATAATCCTTGGAGCTTTTGGGGTTTTGACCAAGCGATTGTGATAATCCTTGGAGCATTTTTGGGATTTGACCAAGTGATTGTGATAATCCTTGGAGCCTTTGGGTTTGACCAAGTGATTGCGATAATCCTTGGAGCATTTTTGGGTTTGACCAAGTGATTGCGATAATCCTTGGAGCTTTTGGGGTTTTGACCAAGCGATTGTGACAATCCTTGGAGCATTTTTGGGATGACCAAGTGATTATAGAGTCCTTGGAGCATTTGTGGGATGACCAAGTGATTATAGAATCCTTGGAGCATTTGGGGTGACCAAGTGATTGCGATAATCCTTGGAGCTTTTGGGATGACCAAGCGATTGTGATAATCCTTGGAGCCTTTGGGGTGACCAAGTGATTGTGATAATCCTTGGAGCTTTTGGGGTGACCAAGTGATTGCGATAATCCTTGGAGCTTTTGGGGTTGACCAAGCGATTGTGATAATCCTTGGAGCATTTTGGGTTTGACCAAGCGATTGTGATAATCCTTGGAGCATTTTTGGGTTTGACCAAGTGATCTGATGGGTCCTTGGAGCATTTTTGGGATATGGCTCTCTTAGATATGAAATGGTCATAAATGACTGATATTCAAGGGTTCTATTTCCTTGATACCGTCAAGAGAAGCTAGCCGGTACGTCCCGGGTCCTATTTTGCTATCAATGACATATGGACCTAACCAATTTTCCGTGAACTTGTCCCTTAGGTGGGACGACAAATTAGAGTTTTGTTGGTTTTCCTTCAAAACCAAATCACCAACCCGAAAGTCCCTTAGGTGAACTTTCATGTTGTAAGCTTTCTTAAGCCGCTCTTGATAGATACGTAAGTGCTCGAGAGCATTAACGCATCGTTCGTCAAGCAACGTAAGTTGGTCTAACCGGGCCTGCCGCGTAGCATCATCATCGATGAACTCCTGCATTGATATGCGGAGGGAAGGAATTTCCAACTCGAGAGGCATTACTGCCTCTGAGCCATACACGAGCGAAAATGGAGTGGCCCCAGTTGGTGTCCAAATGCTAGTGCGATAAGCCCAAAGGGCAAGTGGGATTTGGATGTGCCAATCCTTATGACTGTCTACGACCGTCTTTTTAAGGATGGCAACTAGCATTTTGTTTGATGCCTCTGCTTGCCCATTTGCCTGTGGATAATAGGGTGTCAAAAAACTGTGCTAAATTTTGTACTTTGTGGTCAAAGCACGCACGTCTTTGTTCTTGAATGATGGCCCATTATCCGAGATTATTTTGGATGGAATACCAAAATGACATATGATGTTATGCAAAATGAACTCCACAATGCGGGTTCCTGTCGTAGAGGTCAGCGGAATTGCTTCCACCCATTTGGTAAAATACTCTGTGGCCATTATGATAAACGTGTGACGGCCTGACGACGTAGGGGAGATCTTTCCAATTAGATCGAAGCCCCATTGTGAAAATGGCCAAGCAGATTGGACTGTCTGCAAGGCCTAGGAAGGTACGTGCATCAAATTGGCATGATGTTGACACTTCACGCACTTCTTGACATATGCGCAACAATCTCGCTCTAAAGATGGCCAATAATAGCCCATGCGAAGAATGCGCTTTGCAATGGCCATACCACTAAAATGGCCACCACATGTACCATCGTGTGCTTGGGCGACTGCCCAAGTGGACTCTTGCTGGTCCAAGCAACGAAGAAGGATTCCTTCATAGCTACGACGATACAAAATGTCTCCTATTAAGACATACTTAGCCGCTTTCTGCTTGAATGTTCATTTTGCGGCATGCGTCAATCCAAGGGGAAGATTACCTAACTTGAGGTAGTCTCTAATGGGTAAATACCAGTCCTATTGATCGAAAACCTCGATAGTATGAACAACCAATCCCTTTTGAAGTTTCTCCCTAACAAATGCTGAGTGGGATAGAACTTGTAAGAACAACGTTGTGTTGCTATTGATGGGAGTAGGGGAGAATAAGGACCCCCAGTTGGCATGTTTCAGATGATCACGGATTTGAGAGAACTTATCCGAGGATGGTTCAATCTGGATCATGTGGATTCCTGACGTCAAGTCAGAGCTTGCACGCTCCATCATGGATTGCGATAAGGTTTTGACTTGAATGGTTGTCATATCACCGAAAAGGTCTTGCGGGATTAGTGACCCCAAGGAGGCCATTGTGTCCACAAAATGATTTGATGACCGAGGGAGTGCCTCGATGTCGTACCATTCAAGTTTTGCCAAGAATTTGTCCACAAGGGCTTTATAAGCCTGCAAAACTGGGCATTTGCATTTGTATTTCCCTTTGACTTGATTGACGATTAACAACGAATCACCAAAAATGTTTAGTCATTTGATGTTCATGGCGATTGCTGTCTGAAGACCTAGGAGCAAGGCTTCATACTCTGCATTATTGTTGGTGCACAGGAAGTTTAATTTAAATGACAGGGGCATTGGAGCACCCTGTGGTGTGAAGAATACAATTCCCATGCCACCACCTTGCTCACATTTAGAACCATCAAAGAAAAGGGTTATGTCGGCCTGTGACTCAGGCTCATCAAAATCGGCGATTCTGAGACATGGAAGACCCCATCATCGGGTAGTTCTATGACCAGAGGCTGATCGTCTTCAAGAGGAGCCTCTGCTAGTTGATCGGCTATGACTTGTCCTTTGATAGATTTTTGTCCAATAAACTCTATGTCAAATTCCGTCAACAACATGATCCATTTCACCGTGCGACTACTATGATAAGTACGACTCATCATGTATCGCAATGGATTCTCCTTAGACACAACATACGTAGTGTTGCTCAGCATGTAATGGCGTAGCTTTTTGGTAGAAAACACCACTGCCAAGCAGAGTTTTTCAACGTATGCATAGTTAAGTTCATAACCGACCAGGGTGCGGCTAAGATAGTAAGTAGCCTGTTCCTTGTGAAGTTCATTCTTCTGGGCTAACATGGCGCCCAGTGCCACCTCGATAGCTGAGATGTATAAGTAGAATGACACTCCTGGTCTAGGTGGTGCCAATACTGGCGGCGAAACCAGGTATTGTTTGATCTCATCAAAGGCTGACTAGCACTCGTCATCCCAATGAAATGTAACCCCCTTGTGCAATAATTTGTTCATGGGTCGACATTTGTCAGATAATTGCGCTATAAAGTGTTTAATCGACGCGACCTTTCCTTGCAGACTTTTGAGCTGCTTAATAGTAGTTGGGGGAGCCATTTCAAGGATTGCCTTGACTTTCTTTGGGTCCACTTCGATTCCTCGTTTTGAGACTATAAAACCCAAGAGTTTTCTAGATGTGATGCCGAATACGCACTTCTTGGGATTCAGTCTGACCTTATGCTCTATGAGGCGATCGAGAATCTTGCTTAAGTCATCGAGATGATCCGAGCGCAAAAGAGACTTGGCTAACAAATCATCCATGTAATCTTCCAAAGTTTTATGCATGTAATCGTGGAAGATGTACGTCATGGCATGTTGGTAGGTGGCGCCAGCATTTTTAAGGCCAAAAGGCATGACCTTATAACAAAATGTCCCCCAAGGCATTGTGAATGCCGTTTTTAGTTGGTCTTCAGGATTGATACGAATTTGATTGTATCCTGAGAAACCATCCATTAGGGAGAGCATTTCGTGACCTGCTGTAGCGTCTACCAATGCGTCGATGCTGGGCAAGGGGAAATCATCCTTAGGACTCGCTTTGTTTAGATCTCAAAAATTAGTGCATATGCGAATCCTCCCATCGGGATTCTTGACGGGAACCATGTTGGACAACCATGGTGGATAATCCACGCAGATGACAAACTGTGCATCCAACAACTTTTGCAATTCATCTTTGACCATCAAGGCCACTGTTGGGTGCATCTTACGTAGTTTTTTCTTCATAGGCTTGATTGTCGAATCAAGCGTTAAATTATGCGTGACTAGCTGCGGGTCTAGTCCTGGCATATCCTTGTATGACCATGCAAAAACCTCCTTCTTCTCTTTGAGAAGGGCAATGTAGTCGGCTTGCTCTTCGGGGGAAAGACTTACCCCTAGCTTGAGAATATGTGGATTCATTGGATCTATGCCGATATCTACATCAGTCATCTCCTCGACTGACATGTGGGATCCGTCCTCCAACTGATGTGGAGTCGGGATCAAATGGATATCATTAGCTGAATTTAGATCTACGTTTGGAACCTCGGGTCCCTCTTCGACTTGAAAAATATCCTGAGTTGTCCCTGGGGTAAAATGAGGCATTTCACCGAAAGGCCAATACTCTGATGGGGAGAGCGGTGAATTGACGCGATCCCAGTCGATGGCATCTATGTCTAGATGCAATGACCGTGCTGGATCGGCCGGATTGTGGATGGGTGCGGTCAAATCAATGGAGATCATGTGGATGGAATGAATTTGGTCTCCATTACCATGGGTGTGATAACTCGAACATTCTAGATGCTCCCTATGCTCTGGATCTGGTTTCGTAGGTACGGGCATGAACGGATCGGCCCTATGTGTTGATAGGAAGACCGGGTCTTCCCTCGGCACTGATGTCATGATAGGGTCTCGGGGTGGATGGTGCTCATCGTGAATTTGGAGCCATGGATCCAACACTTGGTCCCACCCTATTGGGTCTACCCACCATTCATGCCCTAACCTTATGCCCATCTGTCCCATCAGATCTTCATGAGTTAAAGGGCGATTATTCCATCGCGCATGTCTGAGATAGATCATCTCAGTCTCATCTTCTGAATCACTTTCGGAGATCCAAAAATGTTCATTCTCTTCAGCAACTATTACTTGTGACATTGAGGGTTCTCCTTGTTCCAGCAAGTTAATCTGGTCCCATTGCGGTTGTTCCACTCTTGGTGGAGGGACCTGATTCTCTTGACACTGTATTGATTCAACTGGAACCTCTAAGGGGAATAGCTTCAAAAATATGTCCGAACACCGTTGATGTTCTCTTTGGGGATTAATGTCCGAACTTTCACCTCTCTCTAGCAAAGGAGGGGGATTACTGCTGTTGCCAAGGGTGTTTGTTGACCATGGGAGGTAATCTCCCAATGTATATTCTGTATTTGGGTTGGCATAAGGATCTAGTGCCAATCCACCCTTGTTGCCTATTTCTAGGCCTTGCATATTTTCTACCAAGATGTCTAAGGGCAGGGGGTGGTTGAACCCTACTCCCGACTTATCATATGGCATTTGATATCTTGGTTGGAAAAGGACACGCATCCCTTGCTCATATCTGCCTAGCTCGTATCCATGCCAATTGCATTGGCCGAGATATCTTAGAGCGAAGTCCGGGTTTGACAGATAGTTGATATTTTCAACAAAAGGCTCTTCATCCTCATCCTTTTGCTTGCATGGTTCAACACCATGATCAAGGCCCCCATACACAAAATTTGTCTGGTTTGGTGGGTAACCTAGAGGAACAATTGTCCCTATGGGAAGGCGAGGTCTCCCCATGTCTCGCACTATTTCTAGCGCGGGCGTTGCCACAACATTTTGCACTAAATACTCCCCCGAGCCCGTACTGGCCATTTCAACAATGATTGTTGATGCTTGGGAGGGAGGAAACGGGAGTCCTTCCCGAGTCCATTCCATGTTTGGTGTTTTAGGAGTCTCGACTTCCGTTGTGCTAGGTATTTCCTCTGTTGATACTATTGAAATTGTTGGCAACCCCTCTTCTAGGGGCTGAGCCTCTTCCATGATCTGTTTTCCCTTGTCCTTCTATTTAGCCATGACAGGTGGCATTGGTAGTGAAGGAGCAGATGATGAGGATTCACCTGGCTGGGATTTTGATGATTTGGTCACCAGTGGTGCCTGCGGTATTGGACCCTGTTTAGATGGATTTAACTGGAAATCCAAATGCGTTGAAGGGAGGGTCGATTGAGGCATTAATTGTACCGCATTGCAATACTTGAAGGGTTCTAAGTCCATCGGGACTACATGTATTTCTCCTTCAAAAGCATACTTTAAGCACTGGTGAGCGATCGAAGGGACACACTTCATGTCCCTGATCCAAGGCCGCCCTAGCAGTATATTGTAAGCCATCTCGCCTTCCAACACATGGCACAATGTAGGTATTGTATTTTGTCCTACCTGGATAGGCAGAACAACTGTGCCGACTGTCGAGCATATTGCATCGTTGAAAGCTCACGTAGTGTGTATGTGGAGGTTGTGATATGAGAGGTCGGCAGCTTCAAATGTTTTAAGGCTGTAGTGGTAATGATGTTACTGGACGAGCCAATATCTACCAACACTCTCTTGTACGGGATCCCGTTGACCCGCGTGATAACGTGCAGGGGTGGATCTGCCATGTCATTCGATATTGTTTTGACTTCATCCTCTCTGAAGGTAATGACCGGCTCCGTACATCGTTTCACATGTCCCACAAAGTTGTTGAAAGAATTTGCTTCGTGAGGCTGTAATTCGATGGCTTTTAAAATTTCCATAAGAGCTTCCCTATGGGGTGTTGACTGTTGAATAAGCTCGTAAATGGAAAGCCTAGCCGATGTGGTCTGCAAACTCTACGTGAGTTTGGTCCGTATCGTGACCTCGGGTCTAGGTGGAGGCAACTGCACAGGGCGTTGTTGAGGCTGCGACGTTGTTGGAACTTCCCTTGTAGCTACCTCGAGGGCAACTGCTGGGTACTTTTTGTTCCTGGTCACTATGCTGATCATTCCCACAAATCCTTGCATGGGAAGATTCTGTCGCACCTCATTAACCTAGAGAGGTTTTGCCTTGTGCCTCATGGGCAGGCAAAGGGTCCCTGAATACCCCCATTTGTTGATTATTTGGTGCTATGGGGTTGTCCACGACCAATGTTTTATTGTCGATCAAATCTTGGATTAATCCTTTGAATTTCCAGCATCCATTCAAGTCATGTCCCCTTCGCCTATGGAATCTACAATATAATTCCTCTCTGTATCCCTTAGGCTTGGGAGCGTTAGGGTCTACAGTTTGGATCTCTGGAAGGGTGACTAAATTTGCCATTGACAAGCGATCAAATAAGGAGTCCCTAGACTCCGTATAAGGGGTGAATTGTCGCCTAGGGCGACGCTGCTGATTCTGCTCCTATTTTTTATTATCTCTTTCATAACTAGGAGGCACTACCTGGTAATTAGCCTTTTGGGGCTGCATTTCTTGCACAGGCTTGGGGACATTTATCGCAACTTGGTTAACCACAGCAGGTTGTGATTGCGTTGTCCCGGTCTTAGTGGTTTTATTCCACTCTTTCTTTTTAGGCTTGGCGATTGCGCCTTCACCTATTTTGATCTCTTCTATAACTCTGGCTTGCGCCAAAGCTTCTTCTAAACTGTCGTATTGTTGCAGCAACAATAGCCCAGAGATTGATTTTAAGCAACTCCGTGCAAACATCTGTGTGAGATCAGACATAGGGGGACGGTAGGGTAGCTTAGAAAGCAAAGCCCTCCATCGATTCCCGTATGCTGCCATTGTTTCTTCCTCATATTGCCTGAGGCTAGCCAGATCACTCAGTGATGCCTTCTTCCTTGTGTTGAAAGCAAAGCGTTCAAGAAACACATCTACTAATTGATCTAGGTTGTTTATGCTGTTTTTTGGTAACTGTGTGAACCAATCCGAGGCGGGGCACTGTGAATGTGGTTATAAATGTCCTAAGCAACAATGCGTCATTATCTTGGATGTCGAAGCATTGGCTTAGGAATCTTGTGACATGTTCTTGTGCGTCCTCTTCACCTTTAAAGACTGCCAATTGAGGCAACTTGAAATGTTCGGGGTAAAGAGGTGTGGGCACTGAGGGATGCACTGGATGACTGCGGAGTTGACGTAATGTGGGATTTTGATGCCCAGCAGACTTTTGTCTCCATAGACTCTAAATGCTCTAATAGCGCTTTGTATGCATCGGAAGATTTTATTTCTTCCTCTTTTGTTTGCTTCCGTTGTGAGTTATGGGAGACTGGAGGCCTATGGGGGGTGGCCGAGTGGCAGCCCTCCCGCCTTGATGGGGCGTTTCGGCCCATTCTATTTCTGGTTCATACTCCTCATAAATTTCTTGAGGAGTCTCTGGACGATACCTATGACCCTGATTGAGTCCCCGCTGAGGGTAACCATCATTGTTTCGGGGAGTGGCCTCCCTCTCGGGTCTATAAGGTCTCGGAGGCAAAGCTTGACGAGGTCATGGAGACCTATCCTGCACCAAAGGGTTGTGCCTCTCATATTGTTCTGCTCTCTGGGTGTGAGGGATTGGCACCCTCTCAGGGATTTTATAGCGCAACTCATCCGCTTCGTGCTACATGCACTCTTTATTCAGGCGGTATAAGTACTCTAACTCCTGATGACCTTGCTCAAGCTGCATGATTCGAGCTTGGCGGGCGGCATGTCTAGCGACTGTCGGGTCAATTTGGTCTACCCTATTTTTCTCAGGAGGCTTGAATGTTTCTCCTATGTGTTTGCCTCGATCTTGATGATCTGAAATTTCAATGGGTCGCTTCCCTCTGTCGAGGTAGGCGGCATGTACTTGAGGCTCTGGCCTCGATGGGTGACCATGATATCTAGCAGGTGTGGAAATGAAATTTTCCCACGTTGTATGTTGTTCTCGAGGAATGCGATGATCTTCCTCGTACTCCCTTTCATGGGTTTGAAAGGGGCAGGCAGAGTGAGCTCACCTTGTGTGAAGAGCCCTACGCTCTGGATTTTGTCTTTCTATTCTAATGGGAGGCAAAGGAGAGATGCCATATTCATGTTGTCTCTCCTCATGGACACTATGCCTCTCTAGCGCTTCATCGCACTGCGGCCACTCAGATCTAGCCTCAAGAGGCGGTTGTCTACTTACATTGAGATCTACATGTAAAGCGTCTTCCCGAAAGGGGCTATGTTGAATGGGCATACCCCACAGAGGGGGGTCCCAATAATTCCTTTTTGATGTGGTCTGATGTGGATTCTCTTGTAGGCCAGACCGCCAAGGCGGTATGACCAAGTCTTCAGGACTAAAGCGAAGGCGACTTGTGCCTGCTTCTTGTGTACCTTTCGGAGCTTCTGCCCTTGATTGGGCTTGGCTACGGGTGTACACCATTGTGGTGCTTCTCTACTATCTAAGCAGATTTTTATCTCGTTTATGATGATTTTTCTTTTTGTCTACACTAAGCAGAAATGAACACACACATACACAAACCGTGATTATCTCTTTTAAGGGTTTAAATAGTGTGTCCTAAACTGGTTTAGTGCATTTTGATGTTTTGTTTTGTTTTTGCAAGTTTTGAAGAACGTTTAAATGCATTATGAAGGCTCATATAACTCCCAAAATGGTCGCCCCTTCAATATACCAACCAGGCCGATATACCAACCTCTCTATATACCCGCCCTTACGAGAGGGAGACTATAGGTACGTGAGAGCGAGATGGTACATGGTACGTAGGCGGTACAGAAGGGGGATTGTCCTGTTAATGACACCTACCATAGAAGACTTATCCTCGCCCACATGGGAATCACCCCAACGACACATCAGCTTTCGTCAGGATTTACGCCTAACAACAGTGACAATCAGGGTAATGGATGCAAATCAAGCCAAGGTGGTGATGAAATCCACCGATGGTCTTGATCAAGGGCTGGGGTTTTACGACCAGCTCCTTGGTTTAATTTTACCACGTTGTTTCTTTTTTAAAAAAAAAAAAAAAAAAAAAAATGAGTTTTTTCTTTTAAAAAAAAAAAAAAAAATTTGTTTTTTTTTAAACAATTAAATAAAGTAAGAAAATTGACGGAATATTTTCCTACCCTTCTTAAACAATTAAAGAAAATTCATTTTCCTTGATTTTTTTTATTTTAATGAAATTTTTAAACATAAACGAATGAAAGTAAACATAAACGAAAAAAAAAAAAAAAAAAAAATATTTTTATTTTTTTTTTTTTTTTAGATTAAGCTTTCCCTAAGAAGGTAAAATTAACAGGAAACAGGAACAGAAAAATGAACAAAAAAAAAACCAATGGGAACAGTTTTAAAACCCTTACCTTTCTCTGCCCAAACTTGCTGTTTCTGATCTTCGGCTCTAAAAATTCACAGACAGAAATTTGTCCAAGCAAAGACGAATAACAGTCTGCTTTCAAAAAAATGGTACCTATTAAGCACAAAACACAAAATCTGATTAGTTTCTATGATATTAAAAATCAGGGAACGGTCCCACCGTGATCGCCATTGAAAGCACGAGATTTCGGGCGAAGGAAACACTACTTGCTATGTATTCAAAATCAAATACACTTAAGTCCTAAAAATGTAGAAAGCATGAAATGAAAGAGACGCATTGAAATGAGATACAAGAAAATGGAGAAAACATAGCCCTTTTATTAAACTCTCCTGATCTCGATTACAAAGATGCCTCCTCCCTTTTCAGGGGCTAGGAGCGTTAAAAGAATTTGATTACAGTCAAGACTTAATGTTCCTCTTTCCGCGTGACCACGTTTGAAATGAGCAGGCCAAGACGTTGCCGCCGCTATTGTGGATGAGTCCTTAACTTCTACTGCGCCCCCTGCGAATGAAGAAACAATAGATTCGTTAGTAGCACCTGTGTTACGATAAAGAAATTTTATCCTTAAAATATGCGTGTAAAAATAGCAGATCGGGGATCCGACAAAATCACCTGCATGTTAGAGAGGGAAAAACATAATAAAAACATGATGAAAGATGCTAAGAACCATCTGAAACTTGACATGTTACTTATTCAACAATCATGAAATCATTATACAAAGCAATGATAACAAACTATCGAGCGTCGTCAACAAATTGATGAATATTTGGATCCGATTTCATGTTTGAAGGTTCAGATTCTCCTTCTGGAAGCCACCAATAACCTCTCCTGTGAAAGAGATTACGGGTGTAGAAGGGATGAATCGGAAAAGAATGCAATCGGGTATTTAGTTTGATAGCACTTCGTTCTTCCAAATGCCTGCCAACATTTTTTTTTTGGGTGGAAAAATCCACCATTTTATAGACCCAGGGGGTCTCTTTGAATAGGCGTGCATAAGCGCCACGTGTTGGTCAAAGGTGCCATGTGGCGGTCGTGTTTCCACGAGAGAGGAAAATCCTCCATGACTCGGGCTTTCTTTAATGCCACTGTGACAGTACTCTAACGACCCACGTAACTGGCTAACTTTCACTACCAGTTGTTTAATGTCCATTCTCGTATCTTTGTCAAAATGCCTGTATTTGTTGGTTAACGTGCACTTTTAATTGTTTAGTGTCTGCTTTTCTTTATGGGTTGAATGTCTACCTCTGATGCTAAAAAAAAACCGCCTAGCGCAAATGCAGAAGTGTCACGATATCGTGACACTTCGACCAAGGCCCTAACTTGGGCACCGAAGTGTCACGATATCACGACGTCGCGACATCGGGACACTTCGGCCAAGGCAAAGCCTTGGGAGCCGAAGTGTCGCGACATAGCGACACTTCGGCTAAGGCAAAGCCTTGGGTGCCAAAGTGTCACGATATCGCGACATCGTAATATCACGACACTTCGGCCAAGGCAAGGCCTTGGGTGCCAAAGTGTCACAATATCGCAACACTTCGGCGAAGGCAAGGCCTTGGGTGCCAAAGTGTCATAATATCGCAACACTTCGGCCAAGGCAAGGCCTTGGGCGCCGAAGTGTCGTGATATCGTGACACTTCGACCAAGGCAAGGCCTTGGGCGCCGAAGTGTCGCGATATCGTGACACTTCGACCAAGGCAAGGCCTTGGGCGCCGAAGTGTCGCGATATCGTGACACTTCGACCAAGGCAAGGCCTTGGGTGCCGAAGTGTCACGATATCGTGACACTTCGACCAAGGCAAGTCCTTAGGCGTCGAGTGTCGCGATATCGCGACACTCGGTGCCCAGGACTTGCCTTGGTCGAGTGTCACGATATCGTGACACTCGGCGCCCAAGGCCTGCCTTGGTCAAAGTGTCACGATATCGCGACACTCGGCGCCCAGGACTTGCCTTGGTCGGAGTGTCACGATATCGCGACACTTCGACCAAGGCAAGGCCTTGGGCGCCGAAGTGTCGCGATATCGTGACACTTCGACCAAGGCAAGTCCTTGGACGTCGAAGTGTCGCGATATCGTGACACTTCGACCAAGGCAAGTCCTTGGGCGCCGAAGTGTCGCGATATCGTGACACTTCAGGCAAATCTTTGCTTTGGGCGCCGAAGTGTCGCGATATCGTGACACTTCGATCGAGGCCCTTATTTTGATTAAGACTTTGTCTTGCTTTAAGACTTTCTTTTCCTTAAGACTTTGTTTTGATGAAGGCTTTATTTTGATGAAGGCTTTGTTTTGATAAAGGCTTGCTTTTGACTAAGGCTTGCTTTTGACTTTGGTTGAGACTTTGTTTTGATAAAGGCTTTGTTTACTTTTTGACGTTTTGAACTGCTATGTAAGTGGTTAGGACCATTTTTTGACCTCTGAGGGCTGCCCTAAAAGCTGTGTATGTCAATGCGATCAGTGTTTGTAGTCACATAATTAGATTGGTGCTATTTTGGTGTCTACAGATGCCCCTTTTTGGGAAGCGTTGTGGGTGACATAGTGTTGAGCAAAAATAGATAACCAAAGCACTAATGATTAGGGTTTCTTGGTAACCTAACCAAATTTTGATGCCCCACATATGGAAAGGGCATGCATTCTTGAATCCTTGCTTTTGACGAGCTAAGGAATTTTGATTTCAAGTGTTAACCTATTTTGGTGAGGTGTGACTTGAGCTTGGACATCGATCAGTCATGATTAGGCAAATGGCGTAACCTTTTGTCCACAGGGGGAACCTTGTGTTCATGCTTCGAGAATACCAAGTGTTTGATCAATTTAATGATTTCTTGTTTACTGCCCCAAGCAGGAGCGTGATTGTCTTTGTCAATGATTCTTTGAATGCATGCCATTGCCTTGATTGGGTGTGTGCTTGTTGATTTGTGACTAAGTGATTCCAGGCGAAGGAAACACTACTTGCTATGTATTCAAAATCAAATACACTTAAGTCCTAAAAATGTAGAAAGCATGAAATGAAAGAGACGCATTGAAATGAGATACAAGAAAATGGAGAAAACACAGCCCTTTTATGGAACTCTCCTGATCTCGGATACAAAGACGCCTCCTCCCTTTTCAGGGGCTAGGAGTGTTAAAAGAATTTGATTACAGTCAATACTTAATGTTCCTCTTTTCGCGTGCCCACGTTTGAAATGAGTGGGCCAAGACGTTGCCATCGCTAGTGTGTATGAGTCCTTAACTTCTGCTGCTCCCCCTGCGAACGAAGAAACAACAAATTCATTAGTAGCACTTGTGTTATGATAAAGACATTTGATCCTTAAAATATGCATGTAAAAACAGCAGATCGGGGATCCGAAAAAATCACCTACACGTTAGAGAGGGCAAAAAATAATAAAAACGTGATGAAAGATGCTAAGAACCATCTGAAACTTGACATGTTACTTATTCGACAATCATGAAATCATTATACAAAGCAATGATAACAAACTATCGAGCGTCCTCAATGAATTGATGAATCTTTGGATCCGGTTTCATGTTTGAAGGTTCGGATTCTCCTTCTGGCAGCCACCAATAACCTCTCCTGCGAAAGATATTATAGGTGTAGAAGGGATGAATCGAAAAAGAATGCAATCGGGTATTTAGTTTGACAGCACTTCGTTCTTCCAAATGCCTGCCAACCTTTTTTTTTTGGGTGGAAAAATCCACCATTTTATAGACCCAGGGGGTCTCTTTGAATAGGCATGCATAAGCGCCATGTGTTTGTCAAAGGTGCCATGTGGCGGTCGTGTTTCCACGAGAGAGGAAAATCCTCCACGACTCGGGCTTTCTTTAATGCCACTGTGAAAGTCCTCCAACGACCCACGTAACTGGATGACTTTCACTGCCAGTTGTTTAATGTCCATTCTCGTATCTTTGTCAAAATGCCTATATTTGTTGGTTAACGTGCACTTTTAATTGTTTAGTGTCTACTTTTCTTTATGGGTTGAATGTCTGCCTCTGATGCTAAAAAAAAAACCGCCCAACGCAAATGCCGAAGTGTCGCGATATCGCGACGTCGCGATATCGCGACACTTCGGCCAAGGCCTTGCCTTGGGCGCTGAAGTGTCACGATATCGCGACACTTCGGCCAAGGCCTTGCCTTGGGCGTCGAAGTGTCGCGATATCACGATGTCACGATATCATGACACTTCGGCCAAGGCAAGGCCTTGGGCGTCGAAGTGTCGCGATATCGCGACACTTCGGCCAAGGCAAGGCCTTGGGCACCGAAGTGTCACGATATCACGACGTCGCGATATCGCGACGTCGTGATATCGTGACACTTCGGGCAAAGCTTTGCTTTGGGCACCGAAGTGTCGCGATATCACGACGTCACGATATCGTGACACTTCGGCCGAGGCCCTTCTTTTGATTAAGACTTTGTCTTGCTTTAAGACTTTCTTTTCCTTAAGACTTTGTTTTGATGAAGGCTTTGTTTTGATATAGGCTTGCTTTTGACTAAGGCTTGCTTTTGACTTTGATTGAGACTTTGTTTTGATAAAGGCTTTGTTTACTTTTCGACCTTCTAAACTGCTATGTAAGTGGCTAGGATCACTGTTTGACCTCTAAGGGCTGCCCTAAAATATGTGTATGTCAATGCGATCAGTGTTTGTAGTCACATAATCGGATTGGTGCTTTTTTGGTGTCTACACAACTATTAAGGAGAAAATATATGTTGTATATACTTGGATATGTGTTGCTATAGCCATTTCATGTAACAAAATAAGGTCTCACAATCCTAGCCAGCCAAATAAAGCTTTTATATTTTAGTTTGTTTAAGATATTTTAAAAATAAGACTATACAATACAATCATTTAGTTAATGCATAGAGGTGGAGGCTCAGCAAGGGAATTGAATCCACTTATTAACAAAAATCCTATGAGCAATTATTAACTTTTTTTGTAAGCTTTACACTATTTATAGGCTTATGAGAGCTAGATATTTTAACTTCAAAGAAATCCCAGTGTAAGGTATTTGATAGACTCTAGAGTTTATAGGATAGAATTATTTCAAAATAAGCCAAGAAATCTAGAGTCAAACATGTATCCTGCTCAGAACTTGATGAAGAATTTACTTTTTCTTATTTGAATTTTTTTATTGGAATATATCATGTGAATGTATATTTTTATTTATCTTCTAAGTAATTTTACAATATCATGCTTACCCTCCTTCATTGTTTCTATCATTAGAGCACAAATTCCACTAAAAGTTCTCAAAAATTTACTATGAAAATATGCTAAAGAATGGAAGCTTCTCATATCAAACATACTTCTTGGTGATGGCTAGTGCACAATAGCTTTTAAATTTATTGGATTCGTCTAAAATCTATGTTTATAAATAACAAAACCTAATTATACCAAATATTCCTTCAAAAAACTAAATTTCTTCAAATTAATTAGCAAGTATTCCTCCTATTCTTGTGAAACTAACATCAAATGCATTAGGTGTTCCTATTTCATCTTGCTAAACAACAAAATTTCATCAAATTTAACCACCAAAAACTTACCAATAAAAAATTTCAAGGCTTCATTCATTAACCACATAAAAGTGTTGGGTTCATTTGGTAATAGAAATGACATGACCAACCATTCATACAAGCATTTTTTGTTCTTAAATGTACTTTTATACTCATATACTTATATTATTTCAATTGTATGGTAACTAATCCTCAAATCCATCTTTATGAAGTACTTTACTTCACTTAAACATTCCATCAAATAATCCATACAAGGTAATAGAAACTGGTATTTTATTGTAATCTTATTAATAGCTTGGGAGTTTATACACATATGCCATTATCCATATTTATTTGGTATTAATATGGATGGTACTAAAAATGGGCTCAAGCTCTCCCTAATGAACCCCTTCTCAAATAGTTCTTGAACTTGTCTTTTCATATCTTCATTTTCCAAGTGTATCATCCTACAAGTTGCCTTGTTTGGAAAACTTGACCTAGGTATGCATTCTATGTTATGTTTAATGATCCTCATAGGAAGTAATTCATTCAACAACTCTTTAGTGAGGATTTTAGAAAATATTATTTACTTCATGAGGAATCTCATCCCTTTCATCATCTATTTTATCTTCAATAAATTTGATAGTGAAGTAAAAGCACACTCCTTTCTTCAAGTCTTGTAGGAATTTTTTTCTGGAGAGTAGGAAAATTTTAGAACCGCTATCCACCTCTTATATTTTGTCCTTAAATGGACTCAATGTATAACATATGCCATATTTGACAATTGAATAATTATTCATTCTTAATTTTTTTATCACCTTTTTGTAAAACTACCATGGTATAACCAATAAAATATGGTATTCATCCATCAACATGATGTCACGTAGAATTACATCCTTATAAGAACCAATCTAAAAATTCATCATACATTGTTCAATTACCCAAATTTTATGTCCATTATGCAACCATGACATTTTATAAAAATTCAAATGCTCTATTCTCTCCAAGCTAATTTTCTCCACCATATCGATTGATACTACATTGTCTATGTTGCACTATCCACAATTATCTTACAATATATACCTCTAGAATTAAAAATAAATAGGTTCTTTCTTTGCACTAGTTCCTACACCTCCTTCACTAGTTTTAAAAATATCCTTCTCGTCATAAGGATTCTCATTATTTTGATTCCTCCATATGCTTCACTAAAGTGATATTTTATTAACCTACTTGTGCAATTTCTTTATTAGCTTTCTTCCCTCATCCATTGATTTGTTGTACTTGAAGGAATTTATATTATTTATTCCCTCCTTTAAAGCATCTATAACACTTTCTAGTAGAACGATATTCTCTACCCTCACCAAATCCACCTCATTCTCTTGGTGATTCACCATTTTATTTGGTACTTTAGCTAAAACTATTATTTTGGTAAAATTTTCTATTGCATCATGAACTTGTTGCGCTCTTCCTCCATGGAATTTTCCTCTTCCTCTTGAATACTTTCCTCTCCATCTAGAGTGGTTTTTTCTTATGTTTCAACTTCTCTTCTACCTTGAGTACATATTGATATGCTTCTTCAACCATTATAATTAGAATAATACTAATTTAACCTTGTATGGATGACCTTAGTCAATTTGTGTATCTTGCAACTTTATCCTCATGATATTTGATATGACCTATTCTTATGGTTAATTTATAGAATTCATTTGTATACTCTTTCACTCCCAACTCATTTTGCTTAAGGTTTTGTATACTTCTAAATAACCCACTCTAATAATCAGTAGGTACAAATTTAGATTTCAACTTGGATTTTATCATTATTACCTCTCTATTTGGAAATTATTCCACCAAATTGAAGCATGTCATTTTAGCCCTCTACATAAAAATTTGACCCATTTTAGATCCTCCTTAGATTCATAGTCAAATAATCTCTCCATGTCTATTATCTAGTCGATCAACTCCTTAGTATTTAAACTTCCATTAGAATTTGGAGTATACATCTTTGGCTTACTTCCCATGCTAGAAATTACCCAAATCAAGTAATTCAATGATTCTTCTCCTTCCTCTTCATCTCAAGATTCTAGGTGACTAGTTTGCTCCTCTTCATTATCACTAACTTCCTCAAGATGAATGCCACTCTTTTGGGTAATATTTATTGCATCTAATCTAGCAAAACATACTCTTAGTATTTTAGCTATATCTATTGGTCAACACACAACAAACATCAAGTTCTTCTTGTTGTATCATATCTCCTTTGATGCATATTACAAACCTCTAAAAAAAATATAACTTTGATACCAAATGATACAATGATAATAGAAATAGGTCAATTGAATGACTACCTTCCAAAGTAGAAACATTTTATTGACAACCATAAACTATATGTACAATAGTAAGGGAACTACATCCCTACTTAAATAGCACAATATCATTACTTGAATAACATTGTGGCCACCATAGAAAGTATCTTTAATTTTCCCCCACCATCTACCACTCTCACTTATTTTTCTATTATTTATTCTTTTATTATTACTTCCTCTTCTCTCCCTATCTATTTCTATTGCACTTCTCTTATTCTCCACTTGTGTAATCCATAGTTATCCTAGGGGTACTTTCCTTACAATGAACTCCATCACGCTTGGGACCACACCTATCACTTTATTCTTATTGTGTACTATGTTTATTCCACTTCTCTCACCCTTCACTAGTGCAACCCATAGTTCTCCTAGAGGCACTCTACCTTCAAATGTCTCATCATGCCTGGGATAATACCTATCACTTTTTTCTCACTGCACACCATTCCAATATCCATCACATAATCATTAATATCGTATACCACATCACCACTATTAACCATTATTTCACCTATAATATCACCATTAGCTAACACAACTAGTAGTTTTCGCATTATTTCCTTCCATCATCATGCAATTCACTTTGCTTGCTATTCCTTCGACTTCTACATGTTTTCCTCATCCATCATATTAAATGAGACAAATCATACTATAAGCAACAGTGCCGAAGTTCATTATTGTTTTAATTTTGACTTTAGTTTTAGTTGTCCTTAGAGTCGTTTCCATGATTTTCATGGGTTTTTTAAAATATATTAAGGGAATGTTTTAATAAATAATAGTAATTCAACATAGTTAAACCTGATGTATGCATCTGGATCTGATTTTTTCCTAGATTCCATCTAAACATAGGTATCTTTTATTAAGAGATGTTTATATCTCTTTAAACTAAAGTAATTGCACTTAAAATATTTGAAGTATTAAAAATTGTTTAAAATATTATTTGAAGCTTTAGCTAAATAAGTTGATTCATTACAAAAATAAAATGACAAGAGGGAGTCCATATTTAAATAAGACTTAAAGAATGTATGATTTTTTAATGCATGAATTTTTTTAGTATTAATTTTAAAAGAGGGTTTTGAAAGGAGCCCCACAACCTTATACAACAAGAAATCCCAAAGGCTAATTAAAGCATAATATGACCGCTATAAGGGAGGCCCACCTAAAATGACAACAAGGTATTACAAATCGAGGCAAGCATCCCCTGGGGAAGGGGAACCGCGGGAGTTCACACCATCCCCACGAAGGAAATTTGGGGAGAAAAATCCAAACAACTCGGCCCTAAAGAATAGCATGACAATGTAGGGGGCCAAAAACTACCAACCTAAATAAATGCATTGTTTGAAATTTGAAAGTCACAACAGGCTACAAAATTCGATAAGCTCAGGTATAATAAGGGGTGACATAACTAGGGGGCTAGAAGGGACAATCAGGGAAGGTAGGAACGTACAGAGGGGCTAGCATAATAAAGGCTAGTACATACCATAAAATACTTAATACTACAAGTACCAACTAGATCACCCAAATCTTGGAAAGGAACCAAAGTCTAACAAGAGTTAAGGAGCTTCCTCCTTGATGCGAATTACAACATCATTAATAAAACCCCACTGCTACATAGATAAGCCTTGACAACGAACTCCCAAGTTTTCTAAGAGATCAACCATTGAATTACCTTCTCTAAAACCATGGGAGAACTCCATGCTAGAAAATAAATGAACAAACCAAGTTGCTTCCTCGATTAAATTAGCAATTAATGCATGAAATTAGTAAGAGAGTCCTTGGTCACTTTAATTAGAATATACAAAGGAAAAATAACAATATGAATTAGTGCTAGTACATCATGAATTAGCTCGTACTCTATAAGAAAATGGATATCAGTCACCTTCTACCCAATAAAATAAAATTTAGTTTTTATGATTTTTATCTAAGCAAGTGACATATTTTCATCATTTGCATATACTTACATATAAATATTGAGTGATTACTTGCAATATCATAGTATTATCTCTACATAGTCATGTGTAATTATTAAACAATCCAAAAAATATCATTTTTCAGAGGCATAGAAATTAATCAATTATTTAAAAAATAAGAATTTAGGTTTCTAACAAATTCTATTTTAATCATACTAATCCTTAATAAAAATGATATATGAATTATAGAAAAATATTTGTGACAATTCTAATTCTATGTTATAAAAAATTATTTTCAAATATAGAATAAAATGATTTAATTATATCAAAATTTTAACGGGTAAAATATGTTGATTTTTGAGTTGGAAGTTTGATCTAAATGTTGCTATATGATATATATAGAATTGTTAATACTTTATTTAGGTGCTACTATATGGTGTGTTGAAATAGATTGATTATAATTACTTTTACGATAAAAAATAATAAAATAACAATTTATAATTTTTATCAAAAATATTTTTCAATAAATTAAAAGCTCTACATCTTCTTATCATATTTTGAGGGATGGTTTCTTTTGTTGTTAATTTTGAAGAAGTTTTTTAGTTTATATATTTTTTGTTTTTTTAAAATGTTTAGCAAGTTCATTTTTGAAGTGTTTTTATATGCATCCTCTCTATGCTGCTATTACGAAAACAAATACATATTCATTTTGATAACGTTTATTTAAATTTTTTTCACTTAAGATAGTGTAAACTAGATCTTAATTGGTTTATAATCATCTTTTTCCTATTTGATCTTTGAATTTATGAACTTTTGTTGGTTATGTTTGTAATTTAATTTTAATTTATTGATGCAATCTTAATTTTTCTTTCTATATTTTTAGTTCATATGATAAATATATAATTCTTCTTTATTGATAATATTAAGGTTTTTTTTTTTTTTTAATTATTTTAAGATATCAACCCTATAACCTTATATTTGAAATACTCAACTTGTAAACAAACATTTTCAATAATGTATTACATTAATTATAATATACATTTAAAGTTAAATCGATCAAAAACTAAAAAAAATTAAAATTAAACCATTAATATATATGTTATTTCATCTTCCATTGCATATCTTCTTCTTTTTCTTCTTTTCAATTTATTTATTTTTCCACATCTATTTTATAAAAGTGAATAATTAATAATATGAATAATATTAATATATATGAATGACACATTCTTTAAATTTCATAAGCTAATGTTATCTTTAAAATCCAAGTTATTGTAACTAGGTTTCCAGCTAAAATTATTAAATAATCATTTATCCAAATAAAACAATGAAAATATAGTTTTCACATTGATATTTACATTTAAAATTTCAAAAACTATATATGTATTTGATATTTTTTATTTTTTATTTATAATTATTATTAATTAATTAATTTTTGTTTCAATAATTCTTATATAATTAAACTATTAAATAATTTAAAAGATATTTATATTCTAAGGGTATCTTTATAAAAGCAGAAGTAATACCTCTCTCCCGTTTGAATTATTATGAAAGCAAAACTTATAATATTTTTTTTCCATATAACGCGGAAAATATAGTGCTAGTTACTCCACGTTGTCCATTATTCTTATAACCAAACTCGAAACATCCTTCTAATTTCAATTTAACGGACCCATAGCATCAGTGAAACACCAATTGTTTCAGATAAAATTCTATATACCCACGATAGACCGGTAATTAACGCTAAATTCTATGACGCAAACTCAAACCAGTTGCTTTAAACTAGATTACAAATGACAGAATGTATAACTGAATTTGATGTTTTAAGCAGCGGACAATATGGTTCTAGAGGCCTATGGGGCTGTGTATGCAGTCCTTTATCATGGCCAAAAAAGTACACATTTTTGGCAAGCCTAATTTTGAAATATTGCTAGGGCTTAATCTATCATCTATTATTCAAAGAGCCTTTCTACCTTTCAGCTGCTCCATATGCACTCTACCTTATACAATTCACAACTGCTCGAATATTTTGAACGAGATCATCAACTTACCTGTGATGCGTGTTAGAAAATTTAACCCAGATTTCACGCTTGTGCCCAACTGCGCTCCGAACCTTGGGCAAAACCGGATTGAGCTCCAGACATGGGCGAAGTCAGACTGCGTTGCCGCAGTCCGGGATCCCGGCAAAGGGCTGACATGACGCCGCACCTACCCTCTGACAGATGTGACGCTAGTGCGGGGATTGGTCAGAAACCCTAGTTGAGGGCCTGTCAGAGGAAAAACCTCAATCCTCCTCTTCCCGCGGCTATATAAGGCGTCTCGGGTATTTCAGACAGTTTAAAAAGAAGAAGAGTGGAGGAAGAGCAGTGCAAGAGGAGCAGAGGCAAAGAAGAGTATCTCAGTGAGCAGTTTGACTCAGCTGATTAATGTCTGAGCAGCCGACTCGACATTTTGTCTGTTTTAGTTTATCCTGCAGCGCAGCCTGCAGATGTTGTAATTTCCTCGGTTGAGGAACTCTGTAACCCCCGTTTAATATAAATAAAGTTTGTTGTTTGTTTTAGGCATCTTTAGGGTTTGCAGTTTGTTGCTCTTTGTTCCGGCGTCTCTCTCTTCTCATTCGGGTGTTGCCAAGCCAGGCAAACCCAGCTACAGCCGCGGAAGACGAAGAAGTTGAAGGCCGAAAAGTCTGAAGTCGGCCGCTGTCCGCACTTCACCCAGTGCAAGTCCGTCGGCTGACCGAAGTGCAAACTTCGCCCAGTTTTGGGCGAAGTCAGTAAGCAGCTGCAAAGAGCGAACTTTGCCCAGTTTCGGGCGAAGTCCGGTTGCAGCCGCGAAGAGCGAACTTCGCCCAGTTTCAGGCGAAGTCCGGCTGCGGCCCCCGAAGAGCGAACTCCTCCCAATTTTGGGCGAAGTCCGGCTGCAGGCCCGAAGTGCGAACTTCACCCAGTTTCGGGCGAAGTCCGGCTACGCAGCCGAAGTGCGCACTTCACCCATTCCTGGGTGAAGTCCGTCGGCACGACCGACGTTCGCACTTCGCCCAACTTCGGGCGAAGTCCGTCGGTGCGGCCGAAGTTCGAACTTCGCCCAATTTCGGGCGAAGTCCGTCGGCGCGGCCGACGTTCGCACTTCGCCCTAGTCTTGGGCGAAGTCCGTCGGGGCCCCCGACTCGCGCTGCACTTCCTGGCCGTGCGCCCTGCGCAGTCGATCTATGCAGACTTCGACGGCGGTTGAAAAAAATTTAAATTCTACAAATTGGTATCAGAGCTGATAGTGTCGTGACACGGAGATAGAAGCATGGCTTTCGAGAGAAAGTTGTTGCAGTTGCATATCCCACGATTTAACGGCAAGAACTACGATTACTGAAGCATCCAGATGAAGATCCTGTTCGAATCTCAAGAGCTATGGGAGTTAGTCGAGAACGACTACCCAGAACCGGCAGATGCAGCAGCACTAGTCGCCCTCTCTCAAGCAGACAAGGATCTGTTGAAAGAGCACAAGAAGAAGGACCAGAAGGCCCTCTTCTACATCATGCAAGCGGTTGAGGAGACCATCTTCCCGCGGATTGCATCAGCCACCAAGGCCAAGCAGGCCTGGGAAACCCTAGCAAGTTCGTATCAGGGCACCGACAAAGTGAAGTTGGTGAAACTACAGATGCTCAGGAGACAGTTTGAGAACCTGTAGATGAGCGAGTCCGAGTCGATGAGCGACTTCTTCACCCGGATGACTGACATTATCAACCAGATGCGATTGAACGGAGAAAATATCCAGAGCCAGAGAATTGTGGAGAAGATTCTCAGAAGTCTACCTGCGAAGTTTGACTCGGTTGTGATAGCAATCGAAGAGTCGAGGGATTTGACAACCCTCTCGACAGATGAACTCATGGGTTCATTGCAGACCCATGAACAGAGGCTGAGCCGTTCATCTCAGACCTCTCTAGAGCAAGCATTTTGGGCTCAAGCCTCAGTCCGAGACAGCGGCAAACAAGACTCCCACCACAGCGCTTCTAGTTCTCAAGGAGGAAGAGGCAGAAGCAGGCGTGGGAGAAGTAACAAGCAAGGAGGGAGATCAAACCCTCATGACGCTGAGCTAAGTTGTAACTTTCATCAGCAAGGAGGAAGAGGCACTAGCAGAAATCAGCAAGGAAGCTCTCAGCAGAAGAAGGACATGTCAAAGGTCCAATGCTACTATTGCAGTAAGTTCGGCCATTATGCCTCACAGTGCAAGAAGAAGATGGCGAACAAGAATCAGCAGCAAGCCCATTATACGGAGGAACACGAAAATGCGACAGGAGGAAATGTACTACTGACTTGCAGTATTGAAGAAGAGAGCAAGAAAAACATCTGGTATCTTGACAGTGGTTGCAGCAACCACATGAGTTGGAATAGAGAGATGTTCTCACAACTGGATGAAACAGTCCAGTCCGAAGTCAAGATGGGGAACAACAACAAAGTTCCTGTGATGGGGAAAGGAAAGATCCTCATCCGCACCCGACACGGTGAAAGTAAAACAATTCAAGATGTTTTCTATGTGCCTGGGTTGAAGCATAATCTGCTAAGTGTTGGATAGCTTGTGCAGAAGGGGCACACTGTACTGTTCAAATACGGTGTTTGTTCCATCAGAGACAAGGTGCATGGACAAATCGCAACTGTGTCCATGACGAAAAACAAAATGTTTTTGCTGCAGATTCAGAATGAATCTTTGATGTCTCTGAGTGCAGTTGAGAAAGATGCTACCTGGCTGTGGCATCTCAAATTCGGTCACCTGAGCTTCAGTGGCCTGAATCAACTACACAAGATGCGAATGGTGAAGGGTTTACCCCTTATCGAGCAACCGAACCAAGTGTGTGAAGGTTGCCTTGTCGGCAAGCAACACAAGGATGCATTCCCTGTAGGACAGTCTTGGAGAGCATCATGGCCTTTGGAGCTGGTGTACTCAGAAATTTGTGGTCCGATGCAGACCACCACATTTGCTGGCAACAAATACTTCTTGACGTTTATAGATGACTTCAGTCGGAAGACTTGGATTTATGCCATCAAGTCAAGTCGGAGGCATTTGCCGATTTAAGGAGTTCAAGGCTCTGGTGGAGAAACAGAGCGGTTATTATGTGAAGACTCTTAGAACTGATGGAGGTGGAGAGTACATCTCCAACGAATTCCATAACTTTTGCAAGCAGCACGGAATTCGAAGGCAATTCACTGCCAGATACACGCCACAACAGAATGGCATAGCTGAGAGGAAGAACCGAACCATCATGGAAATGGCATGAAGCATGATGAAGGCGAAGGGATTATCGCATGAATTTTGGGCAGAGGCTGTAACATGTGTAGTCTACTTGCTGAACAGATGTCCCACCAAAAGCATGAAGGACAAAATCCCTCAAGAGGCCTGGAGCGGAGTGAAGCCAAGTGTGGCTCACTTACGTGTGTTCGGGTGCATTGCATATGCACATGTTCCAGAAGAGAAGTGGCAGAAGTTGGATGATAGAGCTAAGAAGTGCATTCTCACAGGGTACAGTGAGTAGGCGAAGGCATATAGGCTGTACAACCCTATGACGAAGAAGCTCATCATCAGCCGTGATGTGAAATTTCTTGAAGATCAAGCCTGGAACGGGAAGTCAGAGACTGGCCAGTTAGAGCCAGCAGATGTTCAGTCTGTTGACTTGGAAGAAGGAAGTGTGCAGCCACCTACAACTTCCAGCAGCAACAGCGGTGCCAGCAGTAGCACAGCCACTCCATCACGGTCGCCTCCACTTGCAAGTAGAATCCAGAACCTGAGGACACCTACGAAGACTCGGAGCTTGCAAGACATTTACGAGGCAACCCGAACCCACATAGATGAAGAGCACTCTGACTTTGCTTTCTTTACTGAAGTTGATCCAGTAGAGTTCGAAGATGCAAGTCAGAATCAGAAGTGGGTGCATGCGATGGACGAGGAGATAGCAGCCATTGAAAAGAATGAAACATGGCAGCTCACAGATCTTCCAGTAGGGAAGAAGACCATTGGGGTCAAGTGGGTGTATAAGACAAAGTTCAACGCCCAAGGAGATATTGATAAGCACAAAGCCGGACTGGTGGCGAAGGGTTACAAGCAGAAGTCAGGCATCGATTACCATGAGGTATATGCGCCTTTAGCCCGACTTGACACAGTCAGGATGATCCTGGCATTGGCAGCCCAACAAGGTTGGAAGATGTACCAGATGGATGTCAAGTCAGCCTTCCTCAACGGAGTGTTGGAGGAAGAGGTCTACATAGACTAGCCACCAGGTTACAAATTTGAAGGCCAGGAGGGCAAAGTCCTGAAGCTGAAGAAGGCCCTATACGGTTTGAAGCAGGCGCCCCGAGCTTGGTACAGCCGGATTGACAGCTATTTTCAGGAGAATGGGTTTTAGAAATGCCCATATGAGCACACCTTGTACATGAAGACAAATGAAGTAGGTGAGCTCATTATCATCTGCCTGTATGTGGACGATTTGATTTATACTGGCAACAACAATGTCCTGTTCGACCAATTCAGAACAGCCATGAAGAAGGAGTTCGAGATGACGGACTTAGGGCTGATGAAGTATTTTCTCGGCATTGAAGTTGACCAATCGACAGATGGCATCTTCATTTCTCAGGGCAAGTATGTGAAGGATGTCCTAAAGCACTTCAAGATGGAGGACAACAAACCTGCCATCACACCTGCAGCCACAGGTTTGAAGCTGAGCAAATTGGATTCAGGGAGGAATGTCGACCCAACCCTGTTCAAGAGGCTAGTTGGCAGTTTGATGTATTTGACTGCAACTCGGCTAGATTTGATGTTCGAAGTCAGTATGATCAGCCATTTCATGGAGACTCCGAAGGACACGCACTGGCAAGCAGGCAAGAGGATCTTGCACTATGTCAACGGGACACGAAACCATGGCCTATTTTACGCCAGACAAGACCAGTTGGAGCTAGTGGGCTTCACGGACAGTGACTGGGCTGGCAGTACCGACGATCGGAAGAGCACCTCCGGGTATGCTTTCCATCTCGGATCAGGGGCAGTATCATGGGCGTCCAAGAAACAACCCATCGTTGCGTTGTCCACAGCCGAAGCAGAATATGTCACCGCCACGTCAGCCGCATGCCAGGCAGTTTGGCTGCGAAGAGTTCTGAGTGAACTAAACTTTCCTTCGGAAGGCGCGACAACAATTTTTTGTGATAACAATTCGGCCATTGCACTCTCAAAGGATCCTGTGTTCCATGGCCGAACGAAGCACATAGACATCCGGTATCATTTCATTAGAGAGCTGGTGAAATTTGGCGAAGTACAACTACAGTTTTGTAGGTCCAAGGAGCAGTCGGCTGACATCTTCACAAAGCCTTTGAAGGAGGAAGACTTCAACAGATTGCGAGAGCAGCTTGGAGTCAAAGCGCTCGTGAAATCAGGCTTAAAGGAGGGTGTTAGAAAAATTAACCCAGATTTCATGCTTGTGCCCAACTGCGCTCCGAACCTTGGGCAAAACCGGATTGCGCTCCAGACATGGGCGAAGTCGGACTGCGCTGCCGCAGTCTGGGATCCCGACAAAGGGCTGACATGACGCCGCACCTACCCTCTGACAGATGTGATGCTAGTGCGGCGATTGGTAAGAAACCCTAGTTGAGGGCCTGTCAGAAACTGTCAGAGGACAAACCCCAATCCTCCTCTTCTCGCGGCTATATAAGGCGTCTCGGGTATTTCAGACAGTTTAAGAAGAAGAGTTGAGGAAGAGCAGTGCAAGAGGAGCAGAGGCAAAGAAGAGTATCTCAGTGAGCAGTTTGACTCAGCTGATTAATGTCTGAGCAGCCGACTCGACATTTTGTCTATTTTAGTTTATCCTGCAGCGCAGCCTGTAGATGTTGTAATTTCCTCGGTTGAGGAACTCTGTAACCCCCGTTTAATATAAATAAAGTTTGTTGTTTGTTTTAGGCATCTTTAGGGTTTGCAGTTTGTTGCTCTCTGTTCCGGCGTCTCTCTCTTCTCATTCGGGTGTTGCCAAGCCAGGCAAACCCAGCGACAGCCGCGGAAGACGAAGAAGTTGAAGGCCGAAAAGTCTGAAGTCGGCCGCTGTCCGCACTTCACCCAGCGCAAGTCCGTCGGCTGACCGAAGTGCAAACTTCGCCCAGTTTCGGGCGAAGTCAGTAAGCAGCTGCGAAGAGCGAACTTCGCCCAGTTTCGGGCGAAGTCCGGCTGCAGCCGCGAAGAGCGAACTTCGCCCAGTTTCGGGCGAAGTCCGGCTGCGGCCCCGAAGTGCGAACTTCGCCCAGTTTTGGGCGAAGTCCGGCTGCAGGCCCGAAGTGCGAACTTCGCCCAGTTTCGGGCGAAGTCCGGCTGCGCAGCCGAAGTGCGCACTTCGCCCATTCCTGGGCGAAGTCCGTCGGCGCGGCCGACGTTCGAACTTCGCCCAATTTCGGGCGAAGTCCGTCGGCGCGGCCGACGTTCGCACTTCGCCCAAGTCTTGGGCGAAGTCCGTCGGGCCCCCGACTCGCGCTGCACTTCCTGGCCGTGCGCCCTGCGCAGTCGATCTGTGCAGACTTCGGCGGCGGTTGAAAAAAATTTAAATTCTATAGTGCGGACCGAGACTCGGTCCGGAAGGCAGTTTATTGATAGCAAACATCTTTATGGTCTTGAAAAGTTCAGAATTGATAAATCTGTGACCAACTCCTGGACTTGAGCCTGAAGGGAGTTTATCCTCTAATGGCCTTGCTACCTCAATCGTCTTCACGGGGCTGGCGTCAATATATGCGTGGCCGACGCTGGAACTCGAACCCGAAGGAAGTTTATCATTCAATATGTTTGTTCTCGAACTAGCCTTCACAGGTCCTGCATTCACATAAGCGTGGCCTACTCCGGGGCTTGAACCTGAAGGTAGCTTATTAATGTTCAGCGTGCTGGTTTTCTCATTTGGATGTTTTCGTTCCACGTGACCGACCTCCGAGCTCACTAGGTCTACATCGACCATGCTTAGAGCTAAATGTTTCGCCTCCCCGGATTCTCGTTGGAGTGTTCTACCTCCATGCGTTTCTTCAATATGCAATGCTACTACGGTGAAAACAACCAGTAATTGGACGCGTTTGATAGCCGAGGAAATGCTCTTCATTGGAACACTTTTTTCTATCAATACCAAAAAGAAATATGTATCAATTCTAATAATGCTTCACACGTTGATCAATACAATATAAGACTTTACTTGTAAGATCTCAAGGGTAAGGCGTTTATAAGAGAAGGGATGAATACGCCTCGCTTTGGTTCGATTGTGAGAGTCCAGAGTAACTTGCAAATGCATATATAGAGATAGAGAAACAAGTCGGTCGTGCGCCCGCCACAATTAGTATTAAAAAATTAACGTGGAATATTTTGGTATGACTGAAGCTAAGTTTCATCACTGAGAACGTGTTTTGAAAGCCCTCCATAAAGGGTTTGTAGACGGAGAGTTGGGGATGGCAACTGTGGACTTCAACGTTAAAGAAAGTCAAGAGGCACGCGAGTGGAAGAATTGGCTAGAAACGGCAAAGCGACTTTGGAAGCTCACGTCTTACGCAATTTCTATGCATGTGAGGGGGGGGAGTTGATACAAAATTACGAGGCAAATAGCAATTGAGTAGTGGAGTCTGTCCTCAATTATGTATATATGCAGTAGTGGAGTCAAGCATGCGACCTGCTCGTCTTACTCTATTTTCAGAACCACGTTGTGTCGAAAGTAACTAAACATGGACATTTTACTTTGAAACACGAAGACTAAAAACACGAAAACTATTTTTACAGTCTTTATTTCAATCGAATAAAATCAGACATAAAGAAAACTCGAACTTAAACCATTAAAAGAAATTTAACCATGAAGAAATTAATGCGTTCTGTTGGATCCAAGAAAAAGCTATTAAAAGCTTCCATTATGGGTTAGGATTTCAAACTTCTATATCAACTTATCATTAATGATGTTTTAAAGAATATTAGAAATCTACTAAAAAAATCCATCCAATAGGGACCAACTATTAAGGAGAAAATATATGTTGTATATACTTGGATATGTGTTGCTATAGCCATTTCATGTAACAAAATAAGGTCTCACAATCCTAGCCAGCCAAATAAAGTTTTTATATTTTAGTTTGTTTAAGATATTTTAAAAGTAAGACTATACAATACAATCATTTAGTTAATGCATAGAGGTGGAGGCTCAACAAGGGAATTGAATCCACTTATTAACAAAAATCCTATGAGCAATTATTAACTTTTTTTGTAAGCTTTACACTATTTATAGGCTTATGAGAGCTAGATATTTTAACTTCAAAGAAATCCCAGTGTAAGGTATTTGATAGACTCTAGAGTTTATAGGATAGAGTTATTTCAAAATAAGCCAAGAAATCTAGAGTCAAACATGTATCCTGCTCAGAACTTGATGAAGAATTTACTTTTTCTTATTTGAATTTTTTTATTGGAATATATCATGTGAATGTATATTTTTATTTATCTTCTAAGTAATTTTACAATATCATGCTTACCCTCCTTTATTGTTTCTATCATTAGAGCACAAATTCCACTAAAAGTTCTCAAAAATTTACTATGAAAATATGCTAAAGAATGGAAGCTTCTCATATCAAACATACTTCTTGGTGATGGCTAATGCACAATAGCTTTTAAATTTATTGGATTCGTCTAAAATCTATGTTTATAAATAACAAAACCTAATTATACCAAATCTTCCTTCAAAAAACTAAATTTCTTCAAATTAATTAGCAAGTATTCCTCCTATTTTTGTGAAAATAACATCAAATGCATTAGGTGTTCCTATTTCATCTTGCTAAACAACAAAATATCATCCAATTTAACCACCAAAAACTTACCAATAAAAAATTTCAAGACTTCATTCATTAACCACATAAAAGTGTTGGGTTCATTTGGTAATAGAAATGACATGACCAACCATTCATACAAGCATTTTTTGTTCTTAAATGTACTTTTATACTCATATACTTATATTATTTCAATTTTATGGTAACTAATATTCAAATCTATATTTATGAAGTACTTTACTTCACTTAAACATTCCATCAAATAATCCATACAAGGTAATAGAAACTGGTATTTTATTGTAATCTTATTAATAGCTTGGGAGTTTATACACATATGCCATTATCCATATTTATTTGGTATTAATATGGATGGTACTAAAAATGGGCTCAAGATCTCCCTAATCAACCCCTTCTCAAATAGTTCTTGAACTTGTCTTTTCATATCTTCATTTTCCAAGTGTATCATCCTACAAGTTGCCTTGTTTGGAAAACTTGACCTAGGTATGCATTCTATGTTATGTTTACTGATCCTCATAGGAAGTAATTCATTCAACAACTCTTTAGTAAGGATTTTAGAAAATATTATTTACTTCATGAGGAATCTCATCCCTTTCATCATCTATTTTATCTTCAATAAATTTTATAGTGAAGGAAAAACACACTCCTTTCTTCAAGTCTTGTAGGAATTTTTTTCTGGAGAGTAGGAAAATTTTAGAACCGCTATCCACCTCTTATATTTTGTCCTTAAATGGACTCAATGTATAACATATGCCATATTTGACAATTGAATAATTATTCATTCTTAATTTTTTTATCACCTTTTTGTAAAACTACCATGGTATAACCAATAAAATATGGTATTCATCCATCAACATGATGTCACGTAGAATTACATCCTTATAAGAACCAATCTAAAAATTCATCATACATTGTTCAATTACCCAAATTTTACGTCCATTATGCGACCATGACATTTTATAAAAATTCAAATGGTCTATTCTCTCCAAGCTAATTTTCTCCACCATATCGATTGATACTACATTGTCTATGTTGCACTATCCACAATTATCTTACAATATATACCTCTAAAATTAAAAATAAATAGGTTCTTTCTTTGCACTAGTTCCTACACCTCCTTCACTAGTTTTAAAAATATCCTTCTCGTCATAAGGATTCTCATTATTTTGATTCCTCCATATGCTTCACTAAAGTGATATTTTATTAACCTACTTGTGCAATTTCTTTATTAGCTTTCTTCCCTCATCCATTGATTTGTTGTACTTGAAGGAATTTATATTATTTATTCCCTCATTTAAAGCATCTATAACACTTTCTAGTAGAACGATATTCTCTACCCTCACCAAATCCACCTCATTCTCTTGGTGATTCACCATTTTATTTGGTACTTTAGCTAAAACTATTATTTTGGTAAAATTTTCTATTGCATCATGAACTTGTTGTGCTCTTCGTCCATGGAATTTTCCTCTTCCTCTTGAATACTTTCCTCTCCATCTAGAGTGGTTTTTTCTTATGTTTCAACTTCTCTTCTACCTTGAGTACATATTGATATGCTTCTTCAACCATTATAATTAGAATAATACTAATTTAACCTTGTATGGATGACCTTAGTCAATTTGTGTATCTTGCAACTTTATCCTCATGATATTTGTTATGACCTATTCTTATGGTTAATTTATAGAATTCTTTTGTATACTCTTTCACTCCCAACTCATTTTGCTTAAGGTTTTGTATACTTCTAAATAACCCACTCTAATAATCAGTAGGTACAAATTTAGATTTCAACTTGGATTTTATCATTATTACCTCTCTATTTGGAAATTATTCCACCAAATTGAAGCATGTCATTTTAGCCCTCTACATAAAAATTTGACCCATTTCAGATCCTCCTTAGATTCATAGTCAAATAATCTCTCCATGTCTATTATCTAGTCAATCAACTCCTTAGTATTTAAACTTCCATTAAAATTTGTAGTATACATCTTTGGCTTACTTCCCATGCTAGAAATTACCCAAATCAAGTAATTCAACGATTCTTCTCCTTCCTCTTCATCCCAAGATTCTAGGTGACTAGTTTGCTCCTCTTCATTATCACTAACTTCCTCAAGATGAATGCCACTCTTTTGGGTAATATTTATTGCATCTAATCTAGCAAAACATACTCTTAGTATTTTAGCTATATATATTGGTCAACACACAACAAACATCAAGTTCTTCTTGTTTTATCATATCTCCTTTGATGCATATTACAAACCTCTAAAAAAAATATAACTTTGATACTAAATGATACAATGATAATAGAAAGAGATCAATTGAATGACTACCTTCCAAAGTAGAAACATTTTATAGACAACCATAAACTATTTGTACAATAGTAAGGGAACTACATCCCTACTTAAATAGCACAATATCATTACTTGAATAACATTGTGGCCACCATAGAAAGTATCTTTAATTTTCCCCCACCATCTACCACTCTCACTTATTTTTCTATTATTTATTCTTTTATTATTACTTCCTCTTCTCTCCCTATCTATTTCTATTGCACTTCTCTTATTCTCCACTTGTGTAATCCATAGTTATCCTAGGGGTACTTTCCTTACGATGAACTCCATCACGCTTGGGACCACACCTATCACTTTATTCTTATTGTGTACTATGTTTATTCCACTTCTCTCACCCTTCATTAGTGCAACCCATAGTTCTCCTAGAGGCACTCTACCTTCAAATGTCTCATCATGCCTGGGATAATACCTATCACTTTTTTCTCACTACACACCATTCCAATATCCATCACATAATCATTAATATCGTATACCACATCACCACTATTAACCATTATTTCACCTATAATATCACCATTAGCTAACACAACTAGTAGTTTTCGCATTATTTCCTTCCATCATCATGCAATTCACTTTGCTTACCCTTTGCTTGCTATTCCTTCGACTTCTACATGTTTTCCTCATCCATCATATTAAATGAGACAAATCGTACTATAAGCAACAGTGCCTAAGTTCATTATTGTTTTAATTTTGACTTTAGTTTTAGTTGTCCTTAGAGTCGTTTCCATGATTTTCATGGGTTTTTTAAAATATATTAAGGGAATGTTTTAATAAATAATAGTAATTCAACATAGTTAAACCTGATGTATGCATCTGGATCTGATTTTTTCCTAGATTCCATCTAAACATAGGTATCTTTTATTAAGAGATGTTTATATCTCTTTAAACTAAAGTAATTGCACTTAAAATATTTGAAGTATTAAAAATTGTTTAAAATATTATTTGAAGCTTTAGCTAAATAAGTTGATTCATTACAAAAATAAAATGACAAGAGGGAGTCCATATTTAAATAAGACTTAAAGAATGTATGATTTTTTAATGCATGAATTTTTTTAGTATTAATTTTAAAAGAGGGTTTTTTAAGGAGCCCCACAACCTTATACAAAAAGAAAGCCCAAAGGCTAATTAAAGCATAAGATGACCACTATAATGGAGGCCCACCTAAAATGACAACAAGGTATTACAAATCGAGGCAAGCATCCCCTGGGGAAGGGGAACCGCGGGAGTTCACACCATCCCCACGAAGGAAATTTGGGGAGCAAAATCCAAACAACTCAGCCCTAAAGAATGCATGACAATGTAGGGGAGCGAAAAACTACCAACCTAAATAAATTCATCGTTTGAAATTTGAAAGTCACAACAGGCTACAAAATTCGATAAGCTCAGGTATAAGAAGGGGTGACATAACTAGGGGGCTAGAAGGGAAAATCAGGGAAGGTAGGAACGTACATAGGGGCTAGCATAATAAATGCCAGTACATACCATAAAATACTTAATACTACAAGTACCAACTAGATCACCCAAATCTTGGAAAGGAACCAAAGTCTAACAAGAGTTAAGGAGCTTCCTCCTTGATGCGAATTACAACATCATTAGGAAAACCCCACTGCTACATAGATAAGCCTTGACAATGAACTCCCAAGTTTTCTAAGAGATCAACCATTGAATTGCCTTCTCTAAAACCATGGGAGAACTCCACGCTAGAAAAGAAATGAACAAACCAAGTTGCTTCCTCAATTAAATTAGCAATTAATGCATGAAATTAGTAAGAGAGTCCTTGGTCACTTTAATTAGAATATACAAAGGAAAAATAACAATATGAATTAGTGCTAGTACATCATGAATTAGCTCGTACTCTATAAGAAAATGGATATCATTCACCTTCTACCCAATAAAATAAAATTTAGTTTTTATGATTTTTATCTAAGCAAGTGACATATTTTCATTATTTGCATATACTTACATATAAATATTGAGTGATTACTTGCAATATCATAGTATTATCTCTACATAGTCATGTGTAATTATTAAACAATCCAAAAAATATCATTTTTCAGAGGCATAGAAATTAATCAATTATTTAAAAAATAAGAATTTAGGTTTCTAACAAATTCTATTTTAATCATACTAATCCTTAATAAAAATGATATATGAATTATAGAAAAATATTTGTGACAATTCTAATTCTATGTTATAAAAAATCATTTTCAAATATAGAATAAAATGATTTAATTATATCAAAATTTTAACAGGTAAAATATGTTGATTTTTGAGTTGGAAGTTTGATCTAAATGTTGCTATATGATATATATAGAATTGTTAATACTTTATTTAGGTGCTACTATATGGTGTGTTGAAATAGATTGATTATAATTACTTTTACGATAAAAAATAATAAAATAACAATTTATAATTTTTATCAAAAATATTTTTCAATAAATTAAAATCTCTACATCTTCTTATCATATTTTGAGGGATGGTTTCTTTTTTTGTTAATTTTGAAGAAGTTTTTTATTTTATATATTTTTTGTTTTTTAAAAATGTTTAGCAAGTTCATTTTTGAAGTGTTTTTATATGCGTCCTCTCTATGCTGCTATTACGAAAACAAATACATATTCATTTTCATAACGTTTATTTAAATTTTTTTCACTTAAGATAATGTAAACTAGATCTTAATTGGTTTATAATCATTTTTTTCCTATTTGATCTTTGAATTTATGAACTTTTGTTGGTTATGTTTGTAATTTAAGTTTAATTTATTGATGCAATCCTAATTTTTCTTTCTATATTTTTAGTTCATATGATAAATATATAATTCTTCTTTATTGATAATATTAAGGTTTTTTTTTTTTTTTTTAATTATTATTTTAAGATATCAACCCTATAACCTTATATTTGAAATATTCAACTTGTAAACAAACATTTTCAATAATGTATTACATTAATTATAATATACATTTAAAGTTAAATCAATCAAAAACTAAAAAAAATTAAAATTAAACCATTAATATATATGTTATTTCATCTTCCATTGCATATCTTCTTCTTTTTCTTCTTTTCAATTTATTTATTTTTCCACATCTATTTTATAAAAGTGAATAATTAATAATATGAATAATATTAATATATATGAATGACACATTCTTTAAATTTCATAAGCTAATGTTATCTTTAAAATCCAAGTTATTGTAACTAGGTTTCCAGCTAAAATTATTAAATAATCATTTATCCAAATAAAACAATGAAAATATAGTTTTCACATTGATATTTACATTTAAAATTTCAAAAACTATATATGTATTTGATATTTTTTATTTTTTATTTATAATTATTATTAATTAATTAATTTTTGTTTCAATAATTCTTATATAATTAAACTATTAAATAATTTAAAAGATATTTATATTCTAAGAGTATCTTTATAAAAGCAGAAGTAATACCTCTCTCCCGTTTGAATTATTATGAAAGCAAAACTTATAGTATTTTTTTTCCATATAACGCTGAAAATATAGTGCTAGTTACTCCACGTTGTCCATTATTCTTATAACCAAACTCGAAACATCCTTCTAATTTCAATTTAACGGACCCATAGCATCAGTGAAACACCAATTGTTTCAGATAAAATTCTATATACCCACGATAGACCGGTAATTAACGCGAAATTCTATGACGCAAACTCAAACCAGTTGCTTTAAACTAGATTACAAATGACAGAATGTATAACTGAATTTGGTGTTTTAAGCAGCGGACAATATGGTTCTAGAGGCCTATGGGGCTGTGTATGCAGTCCTTTATCATGGCCAAAGAAGTACACATTTTGGCAAGCCTGATTTTGAAATATTGCTAGGGCTTAATCTATCATCTATTATTCAAAGAGCCTTTCTACCTTTCAGCTGCTCCATATGCACTCTACCTTATACAATTCACAACTACTCGAATATTTTGAACGAGATCATCAACTTACCTGTGGTGCGGACCGGGACTCGGTCCGAAAGGCAGTTTATTGATAGCAAACATCTTTATGGTCTTGAAAACAGGTTAATCATGACTGATCAATGTCCAAGTTCAAGTCACACCTCACCAAAACAGGTTAATACTTGAAATCAAATTCCTTAGCTCGTCAGAAGCAAGGATTCAAGAATGCATGCCCTTTCCATACTTGGGGCATCAAAAGTTGGTTAGGTTACCAAGAAACCCTAATCATTAGTGCTTTGGTTATCTATTTTTGCTCGGCGCTGCGCCATGCACAACGCATCCCAAAAAGGGGCATCTATAGACACCAAAACAGCACCAATCCGATTATGCGACTGCAAACACTGATCGCTTTGACAAACACAGCCCCCAGGGCAGCCCTCAGAGGTCAAACAGTGGTCCTAACCACTTTCATAGCAATTTTGTAAGGTCAAGAGGCAATTTGGCACATTCAGGCACTTTGCTCAGTATTCGTCTCACCCAGGGACGAATTCAAAATGGAATCCGTCTCACCCAGGGACGAATTCTGAATTCGTCCCTAGGTAGGACGAATTCTGAGTTTAACGGGCAAAAAGAAGAATGGTGCCAAGTGGCAGCCAAAGACAGTCGCTTGATGACTCTCGCCTCGCACGCGTGTGTGGGTGGGCAAATAGGCCGTTAGAGGACTGTCACAAGGGCAATTATGAAAGCCCAAGTCATGGAGGACTCCCCTCCCTCATGGGAAGACATGACCGCCACATGGCACCTATGACCAACACATGGCGCTTATGCTTCCCTCTCAAAAGAGACCCCATGGGTCTATAAAAGGTGGGACTTTTCTCACCCAAAAAGGACAGATTGGAGGCGATTTCAAGCAACGAAGTGTTGTCCGATTGATTACCCACTTGCATATTTTTGATTCACCTTCTCACATCCACTAATCTCTTTCGCAAGGGAGGTTATTGGGTGGCTTTTGGAAGCGTGGATCCAACCCAAATCCAACATTTGACCACCTTACACCACCAATTTGTAGACATCCCAATCCTAAGAGGTTTTGGGCCCATCCCTAGTGGATTGGCACCGAAATCAAGTGCCAACGGTGGGAGGCCCACTTGGGCACCCCCGCACTTTCTAAGTTTTATTCTAAAGCATTCTAGATTATTTGTTCATATTGCATCTTATGTTATTCTGTCTGGTTAACTCATAGCTTCAATTTCATAACACTTTGATCAGATTTTATCATGCCTTTTGTCGCTTTGTTGTCCTACTAACTTGCAGGTGGCGATATCGAATTCCCGAGGATAGAGGCCAAATTGGGAGAATCCGACCATCTGGGTCATCCCAAAATGGCCCCAATTACATAACCCCTCTATTTGCAGGTGTTTTGGAGGTCTCGAGAGTCGACATTGGAGCAGCATCACCTCGGCTTTTCCAACACAGTCGAATTCGTCCCACCCAGGGACGAATAGCAGTCAGAATTCGTCCTGCCCAGGGACGAATTCCAGGTGAAGGCAGATTGGCCAACTGTTTCAGTGGCAACGGCCTTCTGGTAATATCTTCTGTCTTCTGTCAGGTTCTCAGGCCATTTGGACTCACTTTACTCACTGTTTTAGACAAATGTTTATATGCATCTTTTGGCGATTTTAGAGAACAGACACTTCTTATTTGCAGCAGGTGCTACTGACATCTTCGTTGTTTCTTTGTTCGTAGGAGGAGCAGCAGAGGTCAAGGACTCATCAACATCAGCGGCGGCATCGTCTTGGCCCGCCCATCTCAAGTGTGGGCACGCGGAAAGAGGAACCTTAAGTCTTGATTGTAATCAAATTCTTTTAACGCTCCTAGCCCCTGAAAAGGGAGGAGGCATCTTTGTAACAGAGATCAAGAGAGTTTAATGAAAGGGCTGTGTTTTCTCCATTTGCTTGTATCTCATTTCAATGCGTCTCTTTCATTTCATGCATTCTACATTTCTAGGACTTAAGCGTATTTGATTTTGAATGCATCGCAATTAGTGTTTCCTTCGCCCAAAATCTCGTGCTTTCAGTGGCGATCACGGTGGGACCCAGTCCCCTATTTTTAAGATCACAGAAACTGATCAAATTTTTGTGTTTTGTGCTTGACAGGTACATTTTTTTGTTGCAGACTGTTATTCGTCTCTCGATTGTGATGAATTCTTTATCGTAATTCGTCTGACCTCGAGACGAATTCAAATTCGTCTCTGGCAGGGACGAATTCTGTTCTGAAATTCGTCTCACAGAGGGACGAATTCCTTCCTGTAGATTTTCAGAGCAGAAATTCAGAAGCAACCGGTCCAGGCAGAGAAGAGGTAGGGATTTTTATAATCTCTGTTAAATTTTTTGTTTCTGTTTCTGTTTCTTTGATTGTTTTCATTTTATCCTGCATTGCTTAGGGAAAGTCATTTATGCTTGTTTCATTTTCGTTAAATAAAATGAATCCCACACACATCACGTGGTAAATTAAACCAAGGAGCTGGTCGTAAGACCCCAGCCCTTGAGCAAGACCAACGGTGGGTTCATCACCACCTTGGCTTAGCTTTGCATCCATTTCCCCGATTGTCACTGTTGTTAGGCGTAAATCCTGACGAAAGCTGACCGAGTGTCACTGGGGTGATTCCCATGCGCGCGAGGATAAGTCTTCTATGGTAGGTGCCATTAACAGGACAATCCCCCTTTCGTACCGCCTACGTACCACGTACCATCTGCTCTCACGTACCTATAGTCTCCCTCTCGTAAGGGCGGGTATATAGAGAGGTTGGTATATCGGCCTGGGTTGGTATATTGAAGGGGCGACCATTTTGGGAGTTATATGAGCCTTCATTATGCATTTAAACGTTCTTCAAAAACACTCAAAAACAAAACAAAACATCAAAATGCACTAAACCAGTTTAGGACACACCATTAATCCTTAAAAGAGATAATCACGGTTTGTGTATGTGTGTGTTCATTTCTTCTTAGTGTAGACAAAAAGAAAAATCATCATAAACGAGATAAAAATCTGCTTAGATAGTAGAGAAGCACCGCAATGGTGTACACCCGTAGCCAAGCCCAATCAAGGGCAGAAGCTCCGAAAGGTACACAAGAAGTAGGCACAAGTCGCCTTCGCTTTAGTCCTGAGGACTTAGTCATACCCCCATGGCGGTCTGGCCCACAAGAAGGTCCACGTCAGACCACACCAAAAAAGAATTATTGGGATCCCCCTCGGTGGGGTATGCCCATTCAAAACAGCCCCTTTCGGGAAGACGCTTTACATGTAGACCTTGACGTAAATAGAGAATCACCTTTTGAGGTTAGGCATGAGTGGCCACAGCGCGATGAAGCGCTAGAGAGGCACACCGTCCATTTGGAGGGACAACGTGGATATGGCGTCCCTTCTTTACCTCCCATCAGAACAGAAAGACAAAATCCAGAGCGCAGGGCTCTTCACACAGGGCGAGCTCACTCCGCCCGCCCCTTTCACACCCATGAAAGGGAGTATGAGGAAGATCATCGCATTCCTCGAAGACAACATACAACGTGGGAACCTTGCGCTTCTGCACCAGCTGGATGTCATGATCACCCATTGAGGCCAGAGCCTCGAGTACATGCCGCCTACCTCGACAAAGGGAAGCGACCCATTGAAATTTTAGACCATCAAGATCGAGGCAAACACATAGAAAAAACATTCAAGCCTCCTGAGCAAAAGAGGGCGGACCAAATTGACCCGACAGTCGCCACACATGCCGCTCGCCAAGCCCGAATCTCGCAGCTTGAGCAAGGTCACCAGGAGTTAGAGTACTTATGCCGCCTGAACAAAGAGCGCATGCAGCGCGAAGTGGATGAGTTACGCTATAAACTACCTGAGAGGGAGCCAACCCCTCGCACCCAAAGAGCCGAACAATATGAGAGGCATAATCCGTTGGCACAGGACAGGTCACCACGACCTCGTCAAGCTTTGCCTCCGAGACCTTATAGACCCGAGAGGGAAGCTACTCCCCGAAACGATGATAGGTACCCTCAGCGAGGACTCGATCAGGGTCATAGGCTTCGCCCAGAGACTCCTCAAGAATTTTATGAGGAGTATGAACCAGAAATAGAACATGCTAAAACTCCCCATCAAGGCAGGAGGGCTGCCATTCGGCCACCCCTCCATAGGCCTCCAGTCTCCCATAACTTACAACGGGAGCAAACAAGAGAGGAAGAAATAAAATCTTCCGATGCATACAAAGCGCTATTAGAGCGTTTAGAGTCTGTGGAGACAAAAGCTTCTGGGCATCAAAAACCCACATTACGTCAACTCCGTAGTCATCCGGTGCATCCCTCAGTTCCCACACCTCTTTACCCCAAACATTTCAAGTTGCCTCAATTGGCAGTCTTTAAAGGTGAAGAGGACGCACAAGAACATGTTACAAGATTTCTAAGCCAATGCTTCGGCATCCAAGATAATGACGCATTGTTGCTTAGGACATTCATAACCACATTCGCAGGCCCTGCCTCGGATTGGTTCACACAATTACCCAAACACAGCATAAGCAACCTAGATCAATTAGTAGATGCGTTTCTTGAACGCTTTGCCTTCAACACAAGGAAGAAGGCATCACTGAGTGATCTGGCTAGCCTCAAGCAATTTGAGGAAGAAACAATGGCAGCATACGGGAATCGATGGAGAGCTTTGCTTTCTAAGTTACCCTACCGTCCCCCTATGTCTGATCTCACACAGATGTTCACAAAAAGTTGCTTGAAATCGATCTCTGGGCTATTGTAGCTGCAACAATACGCCAGCTTAGAAGAAGCTTTGGCGCAAGCCAGAGTTATAGAAGAGATCAAAATAGGCGAAGGCGCAATCGCCAAGCCTAAAAAGAAAGAGTGGAATAAAACCACTAAGACCGGGACAACGCAATCACAACACGCTGCGGTTAACCAAGTTGCGATAAATGTCCCCAAGCCTGTGCAAGAAATGCAGCCCCAAAAGGCTAATTACCAGGCAGTGCCTCCTAGTTATGAAAGAGAAAATACAAGACAGGAGCAGAATCAGCAGCGTCGCCCTAGGCGACAATTCACCCCTTATACGGAGTCTCGGGACTCCCTATTTGACCGCTTGTCAGCGGCAAATTTAGTCACCCTGCTAGAAATCCAAACTATAGACCCTAACGCTCCTAAGCCTAAGGGATACAGAGAGGAATTGTATTGTAGATTCCATAGGCGCAGAGGACACGACTTGAATGGATGCTGGAAATTCAAAGGATTAATCCAAGATTTGATCGACAATAGAACATTGGCCGTGGACAACCCCATAGCGCCAAATAATCAACAAATGGGGGTATTCAAGGACCCTTTGCCTGCCCATGAGGCACAGGAAAAACCTCTCCAGATTAATGAGGTGCGACAGAATCTTCCCATGCAAGGATTTGTGGGAATGATTAGCATAGTGACGAGGAATAAAAAGTACCAAGCAGTTGCCCCCGAGGTAGCTACGAGGGAAGTTCCAACAACGTCGCAGCCTCAACAACGCCCAACGCAGTTGCCTCCGCCTAGACCCGAGGTCACGATACGGACCAAACTCACGTAGAGTTTGCGGACCACATCGGCTAGGCTTTCCATCTACGAGCTTATTCAACAGTCAGCACCTCATAGAGAAGCTCTTATGGAAATTTTAAAAGCCATCGAATTACAGCCTCACGAAGCAAATTCTTTCAACAACTTCGTGGGACATGTGAAACAATGTACGGAGCCGGTCATTACCTTCAGAGAAGATGAAGTCAAAACAATATCGAATGACATGGCAGATCCACCCCTGCACGTTATCGCGCGGGTCAATGGGATCCCGTACAAGAGAGTGTTGGTAGATACTAGCTCGTCTAGTAACATCATTACCACTGTGGCCTTAAAACATTTGAAGTTGCCAGCCTCTCATATCACAGCCTCCACGTACACACTGCGAGCTTTCAACGATGCAATATGCTCGACAATCGGCACAGTTGTTCTGCCTGTCCAGGTAGGACAAAAGACAATACCAACATTGTGCCATGTGTTGGAAGGCGAGATGGCTTACAACATACTGCTAGGGCGGCCTTGGATCAGGGACATGAAGTGTGTCCCTTCGATCGCTCACCAGTGCTTAAAGTATGCTTTTGAAGGAGAAATACATGTAGTCCCCATGGACTTAGAACCCTTCAAGTATTGCAATGCGGTACAATTCATGCCTCAATCGACCCTCCCTTCAACGCATTTGGATTTCCAGTTAAATCCATCTAAAAAGGGTCCGATACCGCAGGCACCATTGGTGACAAAATCAACAAAATCCCAGCCAGGTGAGCCTTCATCATCTGCTCCTTCATTATCAACGCCACCTGTCATGGCCAAACAGAAGGACAAGGGAAAACAGATCATGGAAGAGGCTCAGCCCTTAGAAAAGGGGTTGCCCACAATTTCAACGGTATCAACAGAAGAAACACCTCGCACAGCGGAAGCAGAGACTCCTAAAACACCAAACATGGAATGGACTCAGGAAGGACTACCGTTCCCTCCCTCCCAAGCATCAACAATCACTGTTGAAATGGCCAGTACGGGCCTGGGGGAGTATTTAGTGCAGAATGTTGTGGCAACGCCCGCATTAGAATCAATACAGGACATAGGAAGACCTCGCCTTCCCATAGGAACAATTGTTCCTCTAGGTTACCCACCAAACCAGACAAATTTTGTGTATGGGGGCCTTGATCATGGTCTTGAACCATGCAAACAAAAGGAAGCAGACGAAGAGCCTTTTGTTGAAAATATCAACTATCTATCAAACCCGAAATTCGCTCTAAGATATCTCGACCAATGCAATTGGCATGGATACGGGCTAGGCAGATATGAGCAAGGGATGCGTGTCCTTTGCCAACCAAGATATCAAATGCCTTATGATAAGTCGGGAGTAGGGTTTAACCACCCCCTGCCCTTAGACATCTTGGTCGAAAATATGCAAGGCCTAGAAATAGGCAACAAGGGGGGATTGGCACCGGATCTTTATGCCAACCCAAATACAGAATATACATTGGGAGATTACCTCCCATGGTCAACAAACACCCTTGGCAATAGCAGTAATCCCTCTCCTTTGCTAGAGAGAGGTGAAAGTTCGAACATTAATCCTCAAAGAGAACATCAACGGTGTCCGGACATCTTTTTGAAGTTGTTCCCCTTAGAGGTTCCAGTTGAATCAACACAGTGTAAAGAGAATCAGGTCCCCCCACTGAGAGTGGAACAACCGCAATGGGATCAGATTAACTTACTGGAACAAGGAGAACCCTCAATGTCACGAATAGTCGCTGAAGAGAATGAACATTTTTGGATATCCGAAAGTGATTCAGAAGATGAGACTGAGATGATCTATCTCAGACATGCGCGATGGAATAATCGCCCTTTAACTCATGAAGATCTGATGGGACAGATGGGCATAAGGTTAGGGCATGAATGGTGGGTAGACCCAGCAAGGTGGGACCAAGTGTTGGATCCATGGCTCCAAATTCAAGATGAGCACCCTCCACCACGAGACCCTATCATGACATCAGTGCCAAGAGAAGACCCCGTCTTCCTACCAACACATAGGGCCGATCCGTTCATACCCGTCCCTACAGAACCAGATCCAGAGCATAGGGAGCATCCAGAATGTTCAAGTTATAACACCCACGGTAATGGAGACCAAACTCATTTCATCCACATGATCTCCATTGACTTGACCGCACCCATTCACAATCCGGCCGATCCAGCAAGGTCATTGCATCTAGACATAGATGCCATCGACTGGGATCGCGTCAATTCACCTTTATCACCATCAGAGTACTGGCCTTTCGGTGAAATGCCTCATTTTACCCCAAGGACAACTCAAGATATTTTTCAGGCTGAAGAGGGACCCGAGGTTCCAAACGCGGATCTAAACTCAGCCAATGATATCCATTTGATCCCAACTCCACATCAGTTGGAGGACGGATCCCACATGTCAGTCGAAGAAACGACTGATGTAGATATCGGCATAGATCCAATGAATCCACAGATTCTCAAGTTGGGGGTAAGTCTTTCCCCCGAAGAGCAAGCCGACTACATTGCCCTTCTTAAAGAGAAGAAGGAGGTTTTTGCATGGTCGTACAAGGATATGCCAGGACTAGACCCGTAGCTAGTCACGCACAATTTAACGCTTGATCCGACAATCAAGCCCGTAAAGCAAAAACTACGAAAGATGCACCCAATAGTGGCCTTGATGGTCAAAGATGAATTGCAAAAGTTGTTGGATGCACAGTTTGTCATCTGCGTGGATTATCCGCCATGGTTGTCCAACATGGTTCCCGTCAAGAAGCCCGACGGGAGGATTCGCATATGCACCGATTTTTGAGATCTAAACAAAGCGAGTCCTAAGGATGATTTCCCCTTGCCAAGCATCGACGCGTTGGTAGACGCTACAACAGGTCACGAAATGCTTTCCCTAATGGATGGTTTCTCGGGATACAATCAAATTCGTATCAATCCCGAAGACCAACTAAAAATGGCGTTCACAACGCCTTGGGGGACATTTTGTTATAAGGTCATGCCTTTTGGCCTTAAAAATGCTCGGCGCTACCTACCAACGTGCCATGACATATATCTTCCATGATTACATGCACAAAACTTTGGAAGATTACATGGATGATTTGTTAGCCAAGTCTCTTTTGCGCTCAGATCATCTCGGTGACTTAAGCAAGATTCTCGATCGCCTCATAGAGCATAAGGTTAGACTGAATCCCAAGAAGTGCGTATTTGGCGTCACATCTGGAAAACTCTTGGGTTTTATAGTCTCAAAATGAGGCATCGAAGTGGACCCAAACAAAGTCAAGGCAATCCTTGAAATGGCTCCCCCAACCACTATCAAGCAGCTCAGAAGTCTGCAAGGAAAGGTCGCGTCGATTAAACGCTTCATAGCGCAATTATCTGACAAATGCCGACCCATGAACAAATTATTGCACAAGGGGGTTACATTTCACTGGGATGACGAGTGCCAGTCAGCCTTTGATGAAATCAAACAATACCTGGCTTCGCCACCAGTATTGGCACCACCTAGACCAGGAGTGTCGTTCTACTTATACATCTCAGCTACTGAGGTGGCACTGGGCGCCATGCTAGCCCAGAAGAATGAACTTCACAAGGAACAGGCTACGTATTATCTTAGCCGCACCCTGGTCAGTTACGAACTTAACTATGCATACGTTGAGAAACTCTGCTTGGCAGTGGTGTTTGCTACCAAAAAGCTACGCCACTACATGTTGAGCAACACTACGTATGTTGTGTCTAAGGAGAATCCATTGCGATACATGATGAGTCGTACTTATCATAGTAGTCGCACGGCGAAATGGATCATGTTGTTGACGGAATTTGACATAGAGTTTATTGGACAAAAATCTATCAAAGGACAAGTCATAGCCGATCAACTAGCAGAGGCTCCTCTTGAAGACGATCAGCCTCTGGTCATAGAACTACCCGATGATGAGGTCTTCCATGTCTCAGAATCGCCAGATTCTGATGAGCCTGAGTCACAGGCCGACATAACCCTATTCTTCGATGGTTCTAAATGTGAGCAAGGTGGTGGCACGGGAATTGTATTCTTCACACCGCAGGGTGCTCCAATGCCCCTGTCATTTAAATTAAACTTCTAGTGCACCAACAATAATGCAGAATATGAAGCCTTGCTCCTAGGTCTTCAGACAACAATCGCCATGAACATCAAACGACTGAACATCTTTGGTGATTCGCTGTTAATAGTCAATCAAGTCAAAGGGGTATATCAATGCAAATGCCCAGTTTCGAAGGCCTATAAAGCCCTTGTGGACAAATTCCTGGCAAAACTTGAGTGGTATGACATCGAGGCACTCCCTCGATCATCGAATCATTTTGCGGACACAATGGCCTCCTTGGGGTCACTAATCCCGCAAGACCTTTTCGGTGATATGACAACCATTCAAGTCAAAACCTTATCGCAATCCACGATGGAGCGTGCAAGCCCAGACTTGACGCCAGGAATCCACATGATCCAGATTGAACCATCCTCGGATAAGTTCTTTCGAATCCGAGATCGTCTGAAACGTGCCAACTGGGGGTCCTTGTTTTCCCCCACTCCCACTAATAGCAACACAACGCTATTCTTACAAGTTCTATCCCATTCAACATTTGTTAGGGAAGAACTTCAAAAGGGATTGGCTGTCCATACTGTCGAGGTTTCCAATCAACAGGACTGGTATTTACACATTAGAGACTACCTCAAGTTAGGTAATCTTCCCTTTGGATTGACGCACGCCGCAAAACGAACATTCAAGCAGACAGCGGCTAAGTATGTCTTGATAGGAGACATTTTGTATCGTCGTAGCTATGAAGGAATTCTTCTTCGTTGCTTGGACCAGCAAGAGTCCACTTGGGCAGTCGCCCAAGCGCACGATGGTACATGTGGTGGCCACTTTAGTGGTATGGCCATTGCAAAGCGCATTCTTCGCATGGGATATTATTGGCCATATTTAGAGCGAGATTGTTGCGCATATGTCAAGAAGTGCGTGAAGTGTCAACATCATGCCAATTTGATGCACGTACCTTCCCGGGCCTTGCGTAGAAGTCCATCTGCTTGGCCATTTTCGTAATGGGGCTTCGATCTAATTGGAAAGATCTCCCCTGCATCGTCAGGCCGTCACACGTTTATCATAATGGCCATAGAGTATTTTACCAAATGGGTGGAAGCAATTCCGCTAACCTCTACGACAGGACCCCGCATTGTGGAGTTCATCTTGCATAACATCATATGTCATTTTGGTATTCCATCCAAAATAATCTCGGATAATGGGCCATCATTCAAGAACAAAGACGTGCGTGCTTTGACCACAAAGTACAAAATTCAGCACAGCTTTTTCGACACCCTATTATCCACGAGGCAAATGGGCAAGCAGAGGCGTCAAACAAAATGCTAGTTGCCATCCTCAAAAATACGGTCGCAGACAGTCATAAGGATTGGCACATCCAAATCCCACTTGCCCTTTGGGCTTATCGCACTAGCATTCGGACGCCAACTGGGGCAACTCCGTTTTCGCTCGTGTATGGCTCAGAGGTAGTAATGCCTCTCGAGTTGGAAATTCCTTCCCTCTGCATATCAATGCAGGAGTTCATCGATGATGACACTGCACGGCAGGCCCGATTAGACCAACTTACGTTGCTTGACGAACGACGCGTTAATGCTCTCGAGCACTTACGTATCTATCAAGAGCGGCTTAAGAAAGCTTACAACATGAAAGTTCACCTAAGGGACTTTCGGGTTGGTGATTTGGTTTTGAAGGAAAACCAACAGAACTCTAATTTGCCGTCCCACCTAAGGGACAAGTTTGCGGCAAATTGGTTAGGTCCATATGTCATTGATAGCAAAATAGGACCCGGGACGTATCGGCTAGCTTCTCTTGACGGTATCAAGGAAACAGAACCCTTGAATATCAGTCATTTACGACCATTTCATATCTAAGAGAGCCATATCCCAAAAGCTCCAAGGATTATCGCAATCACTTGGTCATCCCAAAAAGCTCCAAGGATTATCGCAATCACTTGGTCACCCAAAAAGCTCCAAGGATTATCGCAATCACTTGGTCACCCAAAAAGCTCCAAGGATTATCGCAATCACTTGGTCACCCAAAAAGCTCCAAGGATTATCGCAATCACTTGGTCACCCAAAAGCTCCAAGGATTATCGCAATCACTTGGTCACCCAAAAAGCTCCAAGGATTATCGCAATCACTTGGTCACCCAAAAAGCTCCAAGGATTATCGCAATCACTTGGTCACCCAAAAAAGCTCCAAGGATTATCGCAATCACTTGGTCACCCCAAAAAAGCTCCAAGGATCCCTAAAATCACTTGGTCAAACCCAAAAGCTCCAAGGATCCCTAAAATCACTTGGTCAAACCCAAAAGCTCCAAGGATCTCTAAAATCGCTTGGTCAAACCCAAAAGCTCCAAGGATTATCGCAATCACTTGGTCACCCAAAAAGCCCCAAGGATTATCGCAATCACTTGGTCACCCAAAAAAGCTCCAAGGATCCCTAAAATCGCTTGGTCAAACCCAAAAGCCCCAAGGATTATCGCAATCGCTTGGTCATCCAAAAATGCTCCAAGGATTATCGCAATCGCTTGGTCAAAAATCAAGAAAATTCAACAACAAAAACAACAAAAATCATCAAAAACAACAAAAATTTGCAAATCATTTCTAGGCATGCTAAAATTCATCAATCGAGAATTTTTCTCGCATCTCATCTTCATATGCAAAAAAAAAAAAACAATCCATCAAAAATACAAAAATACATAGATGCATAAAAGCATTGCATCCATACATTGAATACTTGTGGTCATATAGGTCAAAGGCACCATAGAATGCTGTAATTGCTCTGCTAATCCATCTTGTTCCACACTGTTCCATTTCACAAAAACAACAAAAACACCATACATTGCTTTTTACCACACTAGAGTCAGTGGTCTTTTAATGTATCAAGAGTTTTTCATGATTCAGTCATCATTTTGCTCTTAAGCCATGTAATGTATCAAGTCAAACAGATTTTATGAAGGTAGAGTCATACTTGAAATACGCCTTGTTACGTAACATCCCATCACAAGCTAAAACAATAAAACAATTCCAGAGTTGTGTGAACGAAAGATGAAACTTGCACAGTAATCCAGGTCACCACAAGCGAAACGGTTATCTTGCTCATCCCCCTGTGCGAATGACCCCAAGAATGCTGAGAGTTGGCAAAAGGACAAGCATCCTCCCTACCCAATTCCCTAAGAATCCCTAAGTTCTCAATAGTTGCAAAACATCAAAAATTTGCAAAATGTCAAAACTCCAAAATTTGACATCCTATAGTGCACACATCAAAAGGCACAAGCAATAGTGATTTTCATCACTCCATATCCCCAATCCCTTGCTCAAAAGAAAAATAAATCAAAATAAATAGTGATCTTATCACTACAAACGAGCAAGTATCCCAATATAATTGAAGAAAAGAAGGGAGTTGAACTTGAATCCCTGGAACTCTCAGCATTCTAATAGGTCATGAGGCAAGCTTCAGTACCGATTTGGTTGATAGCCTATCGGTAACTAGTGGTAAACCTCTCGCATGACGATATATCTGTCACATTAACTTGCGTACAGATCAATGTTTGCATGTGGATGAGCTAGCTTATGGCATCCTGGATAACACCGCAGATTAATCTAACTGAACACAACAAAGGAGTTCATGGAGCTAATTAGGTGATCCTCAGTACAAGTTTGGTTGAAAGCCCATCTGGCACTGGCGGTATCCTGACAAATACCACATAAATGAACTCAATTGCACACACAGGGATGTGAAATAGCTTGGTCAAAAACAAGTCCGATTCATACCTTGTTCAAAAGTCTTGTAAGATAGAGTACAGTCGTGGCTAGTGAGTTAAAACCGTCTGAGTCTCAGAAAAAACTTAGCTACATTTCTAAACCAACTGCGCTGCTTTTCATCCTTACAATACCATCAGAAAATACAAAAAGAGAAAAACCACATGAATACATACAGAGTCATACATCATAGCAATCGCCTAAAAATGAAATAAAGAGCGTCTTAAACAGTCTATGGTGTCATAACCAACCATCACAAAAGTCCATTCATCCATTTTTGCATATCACATAAAAAATCAAAAACATTTGCATTCATCATAACATAAGCATTAATCAAAATAAATAAACACGCATTCATCCATAGTCATTAAGCCATCATGAATAAACATCAGATCATCAAATGTACATAACCAAAATAAAACCGGTATATATATATATCGTCAAAAAAATGCCCGCAGGCTACAAAACTGGTCCTCACACCCCGCAATCAAATAACAAAACCCACCCTAAGGCGTCGACCACCATGATCACGAAGGATCGGTGCGACGGGAACTACCCCCCGTGGTGTGGGTCCTATGGGACCTCGTAGGGCGGCTACTACTAGCCCCCGCATCACGCCTGCTACCGCCTCCCTCATCCAATCGCCTGCGACGAGATGATGCTCGATCGCTCGGTCGCACTATCCCTCGTCCGACGTGAAGATCCACTGCCCGAGGGCTCAGGTAGCCGCCCACCAAGGCGGATGACCTCCCTCTCCAAGTCTAACCGGTGCCGAAACCACTCTGCCTCCCATCGATGGTAGTAGGATACTGCATCATCGCGCTGTGCCAAAACCCTATCACGCTCTGCTAGCTGAGCCCGCAGGAGATCCCTCTCCCGCAGCGCGTCACCCAGCTCCAGATCTCGAATCCGTAGCAGCTCTGTCAGTCGTGCATTCTCAGCGCGTATCCCAGACTCCATCTCCTCTGTATCCGCCTGAAGAACAGGACCCTCCAAAATAGTAGCCTGCTCTGGCTCCCACTGCTCCTCCATGTCCTGCATGTCTGGCTGATCCGCAGCTCCCACCGCTACATCCTCATCCCCCACCTCAACCATGTCGGCATCATCCAATGGAACTCCCCAATCATCCCCTGCTGCCTCAGCACCATCCACTACCGCCTCCATGCCTCCTAGTGGCCCCTCTCCTCTCCATCACCGCAGCACCCACCACGAGTCATACTCAGTGGTAGTCCCGACGTCATCCACGTCCGGGACGTCAATCACCGCATCTGACTCCTCGCCCAGTGGCGCGATGATAGGACGATCTAGAGCCCTCTCATCTCCCCGGTGTCGATAGACCACGGGCTCACCAGGCAACCCCTGGCGCACCCCAAACTGTCGTGTCACCCGGCTATATGAGAAAAACTCATGCTCGGTCCCATGCCGCCCAATCAACCACCGCTCCCTGCGTACCCGTCGGAGCCACTCCCCAGCCTCCGGCCAGGCTGGACAGTCCCGATAAGGGCGCCAAACCACCTCCCCTAGAGTGAGCCGAGAGAAGGCATCAGTATAGTGCTCTACGGCACCTGCCCATCGCCGACTCTGCCCCTGCTCCGTAGACCGCCGCCACAGAGATGCATAGCCTATCTCCTCATCATCCATCGTAGCCCGAGTCGTCCATGGTAACCCGATCGGCCTCTCAACTGCTATGTGCTGCCAACCCCAGCACTGCAATAGATAACTATAGCTGACCCCCTTTCGCTGCCGATAGCGGACCCCATACAGCTCCCCGTAAAGCTATGCCAACAGTGTCTGTCCCCATCTCAAAATCAGCGGTGCCTCTATCGGGCACTCTACCAACTGCCACACCAAATCCAGCAGGTTCCACGGGAACCTCGCGCCTGACGAATCAGGTAGTAGCATGTTAGAAATAAGGCCCATCAAGAATGCGTGCCTCACTCCTAACACCCCCCTCTCCTGCCACCATCCAACCAAAATCCCCCCAGCCTGGCAGTCCACCTCGGCTGTCTCCACTGGGTTCGCTACACCCGACCGCTCCCCATGCCCGAAGCATCTCGTCAGCACAATGAGCAGTTCGTTGATCAAACGGCGACGTCCTAATAGGCAGTCCATCTATCGGAATCCGAAGCAACCGATAGACATCCTCCAGAGTCACAGTCATCTCCCCGTCGGGAGATGGAAGGTGTTGGTCCGCGGATCCCAAAGTTTGATCAGGGCCATCAGATAGGCCTGATCCGGGACAACGAGCTCCGGTCGAGCCACCTGCTTGAGCCCAAGGGCATCAAGCCATTCCCAGTCATCATCAGTCAGTGCCCCCGTGCCTCAGTAAAAGCAGCAGGTACACGGTACCGGCTCCTGACAACCTGCAAAAGAAAACATGTCAACAAAAAAAAAAAATTTAAGCATGGAAAAGAACTGTACAGCAAAAACAACGCAAAAATTCAAATAAAAATCAAATTTTCAGTTCTAGGGTTTCTAATCCTAACTGATTAATTTACAAATAAAAATTCAAAATTCAAACAAATTTTCAGTTCAAGGGTTCCTAAATCTTAACTGATAAATTTCAAAAAAAAGAAAACGTTAAGGTTTCTAATCTTAACTGATTAATTCAAAAACAACATAAAAAAATTCAAAAAACACAAAAAATACGTCTTAGGGTTTTACGTTCCGTTAACCTAAGGTTTAGTCGTAAATAAAAATCTTTACCTAGGTTTTACGTTACGTTTAATTGTACACTAAGTCTTAGTTGTCTTCAATGCAGTTTAAAGGTTTAAGTTTTAAAATTTTTGAAAAACATCATCACAAAAATAATTAAATAAAAAACTTGCAATCTTAAACAAAAATAAACTCTAGGGAGCACTTACGGGTTTCGCTTCGGCTCCGCCGCTCGAACCAGTTTGTCCACTCATAATGGCAGGGAAAATTTCAGCAGCGCTTCGCTTCGCAGATTTACCTCCTCCTCCCAGAGCTCCAAAATCGCAAGAAAAATTTGACACAAATGAGCCCAAATTCAAGTTTTGGCCCTTAAATAGGCCTTTTGAGCTGGAATTCATCCTTGACTGGGACGAGCGCTCTGGTTAGCGCTCGTCCCACCCAGGGACGAATTCTACAGATAGAATTCGTCCCACCCTGGGACGAATTCAGGCCAGAACTTCAAAAACATCAAAAAATGATCAAAAATGCACTAAAAATAGACATTAAATTTGCCCGATAGGAGTGCTGCTGCACCTGACATCCAGGGCATACAAAATAGACATTGGAGTCACAAATTATCATTATCCTACTCCCTAAGAAGGCTACCATAGCCGGACCGCTCCACGGGAAGACGGATTTCCGATAATTTAATCCCCAAATGGTGTCACAAAAAAACAACAAAAACAATAAAAAATGCAACACAAACAAACAACAATAAGCATTGCCGGACACAAGTGCTCTTGCACTTAACATCTGGGCAAAGAAATTCGATGTCGGGGTCAAATTCTCACTCTCCTACTTCCCCAAGAAGGCTACCATAGCCGGACCGCTCCACGGGAAGATGGGTTTTCGATGATTTCACCCCATTACGGCATCGCCAAAAGGGTTAACACCCACCAAAAACAGGTCCAAATGTTGGAAAAATTGCAAATGCTTAACGGTAAACCCTCTAAAGGCCCCCTTGCACAAGTCATCTTGGGTCAAGCGACTCGTCGCTTTTCTCACGAAGGTCATTCCCTCATCGATTCGTCGCTTGAGGGGGTAGTCACACTTAGTCACCTATCAACAATCACACACCCAATTAAGGAAAACGACATGCATTCAAAGAATCATTGACAAAGACAATTACGCTCCTGCTTGGGGCAGTAAACAAGCAACAATCAAATTGATCAAACGCTTGGCATTCGTGAATCATGAACACAAGGTTCCCCTGAGGACAAAAGGTTGCGCCCTTTGCCTAATCATGACTGATCAATGTCCAAGCTCAAGTCACACCTCACCAAAATAGGTTAATACTTGAAATCAAACTCCTTAGCTCGTCAGAAGCAAGGATTCAAGAATGCATGCCCTTTCCATGCTTGGGGCATCAAAAGTTGGTTAGGTTACCAAGAAACCCTAATCATTAGTGCTTTGGTTATCTATTTTTGCTCGACGCTGCGCTATGCACAACGCATCCCAAAAAGGGGCATCTGTAGACACCAAAACAGCACCAATCCGATTATGTGACTGCAAACACTGATCGCTTTGACAAACACAGCCCCCAGGGCAGCCCTCAGAGGTCAAACAGTGGTCCTAACCACTTTCATAGCAATTTTGTAAGGTCAAGAGGCAATTTGGCACATTCAGGCACTTTGCTCCGTATTCGTCTCACCCGGGGACGAATTCAAAATGGAATCCATCTCACCCAAGGACGAATTCTGAATCGTCTCTGGTAGGGACGAATTCCGAGTTTAACGGGCAAAAAGAAGAATGGCGCCAAGTGGCAGCCAAAGACAGTCGATTGATGACTCCTGCCTCGCACGCGTGTGTGGGTGGGCAAATAGGCCGTTAGAGGACTGTCACAAGGGCAGTTATGAAAGCCCAAGTCATGGAGGACTCCCCTCCCTCATGGGAAGACATGACCGCCACATGGCACCTATGACCAACACATGGCGCTTATGCTTCCCTCTCAAAAGAGACCCCATGGGTCTATAAAAGGTGGGACTTTTCTCACCCAAAAAAGGACAGATTGGAGGCGATTTCAAGCAACGAAGTGTTGTCCGATTGATTACCCACTTGCATCTTTTTGATTCACCTTCTCACATCCACTAATCTCTTTCGCAAGGGAGGTTATTGGGTGGCTTTTGGAAGCGTGGATCCAACCCAAATCCAACATTTGACCACCTTACACCACCAATTTGCAGACATCCCAATCCTAAGAGGTTTTGGGCCCATCCCTAGTGGATTGGCGCCGAAATCAAGTGCCAACGGTGGGAGGCCCACTTGGGCACCCCCGCACTTTCTAAGTTTTATTCTAAAGCATTCTAGATTATTTGTTCATATTGCATCTTATGTTATTCTATCTGGTTAACTCATAGCTTCAATTTCATAACACTTTGATCAGATTTTATCATGCCTTTTGTCGCTTTGTTGTCCTACTAACTTGCAGGTGGCGATATCGAATTCCCGAGGATAGAGGCCAAATTGGGAGAATCCGACCATCTGGGTCGTCCCAAAATGGCCCCAATTACATAACCCCTCTGTTTGTAGGTGTTTTGGAGGTCTCGGGAGTCGACATTGGAGCAGCATCACCTCGGCTTTTCCAACACAATAGAATTCGTCCCACCCAGGGACGAATTGCAGTCGAATTCGTCCTGCCCAGGGACGAATTCCAGGTGAAGGCAGATTGGCCAACTGTTTCGATGGCAACGGCCTTCTGGTAATATCTTCTGTCTTCTGTCAGGTTCTCAGGCCATTTGGACTCACTTTACTCATTGTTTTAGACAAATGTTTATATGCATCTTTTGGCAATTTTAGAGAACAGACACTTCTTATTTGCAGTAGGTGCTACTGACATCTTCGTTGTTTCTTTGTTCGCAGGAGGAGCAGCAGAGGTCAAGGACTCATCAACATCAGCGGCGGCATCGTCTTGGCCCGCCCATCTCAAGTGTGGGCACGCGGAAAGAGGAACCTTAAGTCTTGATTGTAATCAAATTCTTTTAACGCTCCTAGCCCCTGAAAAGGGAGGAGGCGTCTTTGTAACAGAGATCAAGAGAGTTTAATGAAAGGGCTGTGTTTTCTCCATTTGCTTGTATCTCATTTCAATGCGTCTCTTTCATTTCATGCATTCTACATTTCTAGGACTTAAGCGTATTTGATTTTGAATGCATCGCAATTAGTGTTTCCTTCGCCCGAAATCTCGTGCTTTCACAAATAGGAAGCAAGTGTGAGTAAGCTTTGAGCTGAATATTTTTTTATCCAAATATTTAGCTGAATTGAAAACTAAAATATTTATATGATAAAAATCTAGGTAACATGGAAGGAAAGCCATATTTGAAAGCCCAAATTTTAATATGCCCTAGTTGGAAGCATGGAAGCATAAACAATATTGGACACAAGAGAAAAAGCAAATACATAGAAGCTCTATTGTAGACAGTAGATGTTACACCAAAGTGATTATAAAAAATAAGATGATCTAGCATTGTATAATGGTTCTTAAAAGTAGAGGGTTAGGCCACATTTTTTAGAGATTCAAAAATGAATCAAGAGAAAGTTTGAATTGGGTTCAAGTTACTCTATGAATTTTCTTCCTAAATAATTTTTCATTTGTTATCTTTTCAAATTCATAATTTAGGGATAAAAGAATGGGTAGTGGCCCATGCCTTAGGGGGAGATATACCCTATATTTTAATGACATGGAGATAAGTTTTTGTTGATGTAAAAGCTATTAAAAGCTTCCATTATGGGTTAGGATTTCAAACTTCTATATCAACTTATCATTAATGATGTTTTAAAGAATATTAGAAATCTACTAAAAAAATCCATCCAATAGGGACCAACTATTAAGGAGAAAATATATGTTGTATATACTTGGATATGTGTTGCTATAGCCATTTCATGTAACAAAATAAGGTCTCACAATCCTAGCCAGCCAAATAAAGTTTTTATATTTTAGTTTGTTTAAGATATTTTAAAAGTAAGACTATACAATACAATCATTTAGTTAATGCATAGAGGTGGAGGCTCAGCAAGGGAATTGAATCCACTTATTAACAAAAATCCTATGAGCAATTATTAACTTTTTTTGTAATATTTACACTATTTATAGGCTTATGAGAGCTAGATATTTTAACTTCAAAGAAATCCCAGTGTGAGGTATTTGATAGACTCTAGAGTTTATAGGATAGAGTTATTTCAAAATAAGCCAAGAAATCTAGAGTCAAACATGTATCCTGCTTAGAACATGATGAAGAATTTACTTTTTCTTATTTGAATTTTTTGATTGGAATATATCATGTGAATGTATATTTTTATTTATCTTCTAAGTAATTTTACAATATCATGCTTACCCTCCTTCATTGTTTCTATCATTAGGGCACAAATTCCACTAAAAGTTCTCAAAATTTTACTATGAAAATATGCTAAAGAATGGAAGCTTCTCATATCAAACATACTTCTTGGTGATGGCTAATGCACAATAGCTTTTAAATTTATTGGATTCGTCTAAAATCTATGTTTATAAATAACAAAACCTAATTATACCAAATCTTCCTTCAAAAAACTAAATTTCTTCAAATTAATTAGCAAGTATTCCTCCTATTTTTGTGAAACTAACATCAAATGCTTTAGGTGTTCCTATTTCATCTTGCTAAACAACAAAATATCATCCAATTTAACCACCAAAAACTTACCAATAAAAAATTTCAAGACTTCATTCATTAACCACATAAAAGTGTTGGGTTCATTTGGTAATAGAAATGACATGACCAACCATTCATACAAGCATTTTTTGTTCTTAAATCTACTTTTATACTCATATACTTATATTATTTCAATTGTATGGTAACTAATCTTCAAATCCATCTTTATGAAGTACTTTACTTCACTTAAACATTCCATCAAATAATCCATACAAGGTAATAGAAATTGGTATTTTATTGTAATATTATTAATAGCTTGGGAGTTTATACACATATGCCATTATCCATATTTATTTGGTATTAATATGGATGGTACTAAAAATGGGCTCAAGCTCTCCCTAATCAACCCCTTCTCAAATAGTTCTTGAACTTGTCTTTTCATATCTTCATTTTCCAAGTGTATCATCCTACAAGTTGCCTTGTTTGGAAAACTTGACCTAGGTATGCATTCTATGTTATGTTTAATGATCCTCATAGGAAGTAATTCATTCAACAACTCTTTAGTGGGGATTTTAGAAAATATTATTTACTTCATGAGGAATCTCATCCCTTTCATCATCTATTTTATCTTCAATAAATTTGATAGTGAAGGAAAAGCAAACTCCTTTCTTCAAGTCTTGTAGGAATTTTTTTCTGGAGAGTAGGAAAATTTTAGAACCGCTATCCACCTCTTATATTTTTTCCTTAAATGGGCTCAATGTATAACATATGCCATATTTGACAATTGAATAATTATTCATTCTTAATTTTTTTATCACCTTTTTGTAAAACTACCATGGTATAACCAATAAAATATGTTATTCATCCATCAACATGATGTCACGTAGAATTACATCCTTATAAGAACCAATCTAAAAATTCATCATACATTGTTCAATTACCCAAATTTTATGTCCATTATGCAACCATGACATTTTATAAAAATTCAAATGCTCTATTCTCTCCAAGCTAATTTTCTCCACCATATCGATTGATACTACATTGTCTATGTTGCACTATCCACAATTATCTTACAATATATACCTCTAGAATTAAAAATAAATAGGTTCTTTCTTTGCACTAGTTCCTACACCTCCTTCACTAGTTTTAAAAATATCCTTCTCGTCATAAGGATTCTCATTATTTTGATTCCTCCATATGCTTCACTAAAGTGATATTTTATTAACCTACTTGTGCAATTTCTTTATTAGCTTTCTTCCCTCATCCACTGATTTGTTGTACTTGAAGGAATTTATATTATTTATTCCCTCCTTTAAAGCATCTATAACACTTTCTAGTAGAACGATATTCTCTACCCTCACCAAATCCACCTCATTCTCTTGGTGATTCACCATTTTATTTGGTACTTTAGCTAAAACTATTATTTTGGTAAAATTTTCTATTGCATCATGAACTTGTTGCGCTCTTCCTCCATGGAATTTTCCTCTTCCTCTTGAATACTTTCCTCTCCATCTAGAGTGGTTTTTTCTTATGTTTCAACTTCTCTTCTACCTTGAGTACATATTGATATGCTTCTTCAACCATTATAATTAGAATAATACTAATTTAACCTTGTATGGATGACCTTAGTCAATTTGTGTATCTTGCAACTTTATCCTCATGATATTTGATATGACCTATTCTTATGGTTAATTTATAGAATTCTTTTGTATACTCTTTCACTCCCAACTCATTTTGCTTAAGGTTTTGTATACTTCTAAATAACCCACTCTAATAATCAGTAGGTACAAATTTAGATTTCAACTTGGATTTTATCATTATTACATCTCTATTTGGAAATTATTCCACCAAATTGAAGCATGTCATTTTAGCCCTCTACATAAAAATTTGACCCATTTCAGATCCTCTTTAGATTCATAGTCAAATAATCTCTCCATGTCTATTATCTAGTCGATCAACTCCTTAGTATTTAAACTTCCATTAAAATTTGGAGTATACATCTTTGGCTTACTTCCCATGCTAGAAATTACCCAAATCAAGTAATTCAATGATTCTTCTCCTTCCTCTTCATCTCAAGATTCTAGGTGACTAGTTTTCTCCTCTTCATTATCACTAACTTCCTCAAGATGAATGCCACTCTTTTGGGTAATATTTATTGCATCTAATATAGCAAAACATACTCTTAGTATTTTAGCTATATCTATTGTTCAACACACAACAAACATCAAGTTCTTCTTGTTGTATCATATCTCCTTTGATGCATATTACAAACCTCTAAAAAAAATATAACTTTGATACCAAATGATACAATGATAATAGAAAGAGGTCAATTGAATGACTACCTTCCAAAGTAGAAACATTTTATAGACAACCATAAACTATATGTACAATAGTAAGGGAACTACATCCCTACTTAAATAGCACAATATCATTACTTGAATAACATTGTGGCCACCATAGAAAGTATCTTTAATTTTCCCCCACCATCTACCACTCTCACTTATTTTTCTATTATTTATTCTTTTATTATTACTTCCTCTTCTCTCCCTATCTATTTCTATTGCACTTCTCTTATTCTCCACTTGTATAATCCATAGTTATCCTAGGGGTACTTTCCTTACAATGAACTCCATCACGCTTGGGACCACACCTATCACTTTATTCTTATTGTGTGAAAGCACGATATTTCGGGCGAAGGAAACACTAATTGCGATGCATTCAAAATCAAATACGCTTAAGTCCTAGAAATGTAAATTGCATGAAATGAAAGAAACGCATTGGAAGAGACACAAGCAAATGGAGAAAACACAGCCCTTTCATTAAACTTTCTTGATCTCTTGTTACAAATACGCCTCCTCCCTTTTTGGGGGCTAGGAGCGTTAAAAGAATTTGACTACAATAGAGACTTAAGGTTCCTCTTTCCGCGTGCCCACACTTGAAATGGACGGGCCAAGATGATGCCGCCGCTGATGTCGATGAGTCTTTGACCTCCGCTGCTCCTCCTACGAACAAAGAAACAACGAAGATGTCAGTAGCACCCGCTGCACATAAGAAGTGTTTGTTCTCTAAAATCTCCAAAAGATGCATGCAAACATTTGTCCGAAACAGTGAGTAAAATGACTCTAAATGACCCGAAAACCTCGACAGAGGACAGAAAACATCACCGAAGGCCACCGCCACCGAGACAGCCGGCCAATCTGCCTTCAACCGGAATTCGTCCCCGGGCAGGACGAATCTCGACCGCTATTCGTCCCCGGGTGGGACGAATTCTTCCGTGTTGGAAAAGCCGACCCGATGCTGCTCCAATGTCGAATCCCGAGACCTACAAAACGCCTCGCAAACAGAGGGGTTATGTAATTGGGGCCATTTTGGGACGACCCAGATGGTCGGATTCTCCCAATTTGGCCTCTATCCTCGGGAATTCGATATCGCCACCTGCAAGTTAGTGAAACAACAAAGCGACACAAAGCATGATAAAATCTGATCAGAATGTTATGAAATTGAAGCTATGAATTCACCAAATAGAATAACACAAAATGCAACATGAACAAGTAATCTAGAATGCTTTTAGAATAAAACTTAGAAAGTGCGGGGGTGCCCAAGTGGGCCTCCCACCGTTGGCACTTGATTTTGGAGCCAATCCACTAGGGATGGGCCCAAAACCTCTTAGGATTGGGGGTCGGCAAATTGGTTGATTCAGGTGTCCATATGTTGGATTTGGGTCAGATTCAAGCTTCCAAAAGCCACCCAACAACCTCCCTTGCAAAAGAGATTGGTGGATGTGAGAAGGTGAATCAAAGGGGATGCAAGTGGGTGTTCAACTCGGCAACACTTCGTTGCTTGAAATCTCCTTCAATCTGTCCTTTTGGGTGAGAAAAGTCCCACCTTTTATAGACCCATGGGGTCTCTTTTGAGAGGGAAGCACAAATGCCATGTGTTGGTCATAGGTGCCATGTGGCATTCATGTCTTCCCATGAGGGAGGGGAGTCCTCCATTGACTTGGGCTCTCATAATCGCCCTTGTGACAGTCCTCTAACGGCCTATCTATCCACCCACACACGTGTGCGAGGCAGAGTCATCAACCGATCGTCCCGGGCTGCCACTTGGCACCATTCTTCTTTTTGCCCGTTAAACTTGGAATTCGTCCCTACGGTGAGACGATTTCAGAATTCGTCCCCGGGTGAGACGAATTCCAGCTTAGTATTCGTCCCTCGGGTGAGACGAATACCGAGCAAAGTGTCTAAATGTGCCAAATTGCTTCCTAACCTTACAAAATTGCTATGAAAGTGGTTAGGACCACTGTTTGACCTTTGAGGGCTGCCCTGGGGGCTGTGTTTGTCAAAGCGATCAGTGTTTGCAGTCACATAATCGGATTGGTGCTGTTTTGGTGTCTATAGATGCCCCTTTTTGGGATGCGCTGTGCATAGCGCAGCGTCGAGCAAAAATAGATAACCAAAGCACTAATGATTAGGGTTTCTTGGTAACCTAACCAACTTTTGATGCCCCAAGCATGGAAAGGGCATGCATTCTTGAATCCTTGCTTCCGACGAGCTAAGGAGTTTGATTTCAAGTGTTAACCTATTTTGGTGAGGTGTGACTTGAGCTTGGACATTGATCACCATGATTAGGCAAAGGGCGCAACCTTTTATCCTCGGGGGAACCTTGTGTTCATGATTCACGAAATGCCAAGTGTTTGATTGATTTGATTGTTGCTTGTTTATTGCCCCAAGCAGGAGCGTGATTGTCTTTGTCAATGATTCTTTGAATGCATGTCGTTTTCCTTAATTGGGTGTGTGATTGTTGATTGGTGACTAAGTGTGACTACCCCCTCAAGCGACGAATCGATGAGGGAATGACCTTCATGAGAAAAGCGACGAGTCGCTTGACCCAAGATGACTTGTGCAAGGGTGCCTTTAGATGGTTTATCGTTTAAGAATGTGCAATTTTTCCAACATTTGGACCTATTTTTGGTGGGTGTTAACCCTTTTGGTGATGCCATAATGGGGTGAAATCATCGAAAACCCATCTTCCCGTGGAGCGGTCCGGCTATGGTAGCCTTCTTGGGGAAGTAGGAGAGTGACAATTTGAACCCCGACATCGAATTTCTTTGCCTAGAGGTTAAGTGCAAGAGCACTTGTGTCCGGCAATGCTTATTGCTTTGTTTTTATGTTGCATTTTTTATTGTTTTTGTTGTTTTGTTGTTTTTTGTGACACCATTTTGGGATTAAATTGTCGAAAATCCGTCTTCCCGTGGAGCGGTCCGGCTATGGTAGCCTTCTTAGGGAGTAGGATAGTGATAATTTTGTGACCCCAATGTCTATTTTGTATGCCCCAGATGTCAGGTGCAGTAGCACTCCTATCGGGCAAGTTTATTGTCTGTTTTGAGTTCATTTTTGATCATTTTTTGATGTTTTTGAAGTTCTGGCTTGAATTCGTCCCTGGGTGGGACGAATTCCAGCTGGAGAATTCGTCCCTGGGTGGGACGAGCGCTAACCAGAGCGCTCGTCCCAGTCAAGGATGAATTCCAGCTCAAAAGGCCTATTTAAGGGCCAAAACTTGAATTTGGGCTCATTTGTGTCATTTTTTTCTTGCGATTTTGGAGCTCTGGGAGGAGGAGGTAATTCTGCGAAGCGAAGCGCTGCTGGAATTCTCTTTGCCATCATGAGTGCACAAACTGGTTCGAGCGGCGGAGCCGAGGCGAAACCTCGTAAGTGTCTTCTAGAGTTTATTTTTGTTTAAATTTGCACTTGTTTTATTTAATTGTTTTTGTGATGCTGTTTTTCAAAATGTGTTTTAAAACTTAAATCCCGAAACCTGATTGAAGACAACTACTTGAATTTTCTTTTTATGCTGTACAGTTCTTTTCCATGATTTTTAATTTTTTTTTGTTGAATTGTTTTCTTTTGGAGGTTAGGAGCCGGTACCGTGTACCTACCGCCTTTACTGAGGCGCGGGGTGCACTGACTGATGGTGATTGGGAATGGCTTGATGCCCTTGGGCTCAAGCAGGTGTCTCGACTGGAGCCCCGTGGTCCCGGATCAGGCCTATCTGACGGCCCTGATCAAACTTTGGGATCCGCGGACCAACACGTTCCATCTCCCGACAGGGGAGATGACTGTGACTTTGGAGGATGTCTATCGGTTGCTTCGGATTTCGATAGATGGACTGCCCATTAGGTCATCGCCGCGTGATCGCGAATATTGTACTTACGAGATGCTTTGGGCATGGGGAGCGGCTGGGTGTAACGAACCCAGTGGAGACAACTGAGGTGGACTGCCAGACTGGCGGGATTTTGGTTGGTTGGTGGCAGGAGAGGGGGGTGTTAGGAGTGAGGCACGCATTCTTGATGGGCCTCATTTCTAACATGCTTCTCCCTGATTCTTCAAGCGCGAGGTTCCTGTGGAACCTGCTGGATTTGGTATGGCAGTTGGTAGAGTGCCCGATAGAGGCACCACTGATTTTGAGATGGGGACAGACATTGTTGGCACAGCTCTACGGGGAGCTGTATGGGGTCCGCTGTCGGCAACGGAAGGGGGTCACCGTGACTATCCGCCGCAATGGTTGGGGTTGGCAGCACATAGTAGTGGAGAGGCCGACCGGGTTACCGTGGATGACTCGGGCGGCGATGGATGACACGGAGATAGGCTATGCAGTTTTGTGGCGGCGGTCTACGGAGCAGGGGCAGAGTCGGCGATGGGCAGGTGCTGTAGAGCACTATACCGATGCCTTTTCTCGGCTCACTCCAGGGGAGGTGTTTTGGCGCCCTTATCGGGACTGTCCAGCCTGGCCAGAGGCTGGAGAGTGGCTCCGTCAGGTACGCAGGGAGCGGTGGTTGACTGGGAGGCACGGGACGGAGCATGAGTTCTTTTCATACAGCCGGGTTACACGACAGTTTGGGGTGCGGCAGGGGTTGCCTGGTGAGCCCGTGGTCTATCGACGGTGGGGAGATGAGAGGGATTTAGATCCACCGGTCACCGCGCCATTGGGCGAGGAGTCAGATGTGGTTATTGACGTCCCGGACGTAGATGACGTTGGGACTACCACTGAGTATGACTCGTGGTGGGTACTACGGCGATGGAGAGGAGAGGGGCCACTGGGAGGCACGGAGGCAGTAGTGGAGGGTGCTGAGGCAGCAGGGGATGATTGGGGAGGTCCGTTGGATGATGCGGACATGTTGGATGTGGGGGATGAGGATGTAGACTTGGGCGCTCCGGATCAGCCGGACATGCGGGACGTGGAGGAGCAAGTGGGGAGCCGGAGCGAGCCGTCGTTCCAGAGGGTCCTGTTCGTCGAGCAGACACAGAGGAGGTGGAGTCTGAGATACGTGCTGAAAATGCGCGACTGATAGAGCTGCTGCGGATACGGGATCTGGAGTTGGGGGATGCGAGGCGGGAGCTGGGGGACGCGCTACGGGAGAGGGATCTCCTACGGGCTCAGCTGGCAGAGCGGGATAGGGTTCTGGCACAGCGCGACGATGCGGTGTCATACTATCATCGACGAGAGGCAGAGTGGTGTCGGCACCGGATAGAGTTGGAGAGGGAGGTCATCCGCCTTGGTGGGCGGCTACCTGAGCCCTCGGTCAGTGGATCTTCACGGCGGACGAGGGATAGTGCGATTGAGCAATCAACATCATCTCATCGTCGACGATTAGATGAGGGAGGCGGTAGCAGGCATGATGCGGGGGCCGGTAGTAGCCGCCCTGCAGGGTCCCATAGGACCCACACCACGGGGGTAGTTCCCGTCGCACCGATCCTGCGTGATCATGGTGGTCGACGCTTTAGGTTGGGTTTTTGGATATGATTGCGGGGTCTGAGGAGCAGTTTTGTAGCCTGCGGGCATTTTTTTTTGACGATATATATATATATATATATATATACCGGTTTTATTGTGGTTTTTTACATGTGATGATTTGATTTTTGTTATGCATGATGGCTAATGACTATGGATGTATGCATGTTTATTTATTTTGATGAATGCTTATGTTATGATGAATGCAAATGTTTTTTATTTCTTTTTGATATGCAAAGTGAAATTGATGAATGATATTTGTGGTGATTGGTTACGGCACCATAGGCTATTTAAGACGCTCTTTAATTCGTTTTTAGGCGATTGCTATGATGTATGGCTCTTGTATGTATACATGTGGTTTTCTCTTTTTGTATTTTCTGATGGTATTGTAAGGATGAAAAGTAGCGCAGTTGGTTTATAAATGTAGCTAAGGTTTTCCGAGACTCGGACATTTTAACTCACTAGCCACGATCGTACTTTGTCTTACAAGACTTTTGAACAAGGTATGAATCGGACTTGTTTTTGACCAAGCTATTTCACATCCCCGTGTGTGCAATTGAGTTCATTATTGTGGTATTTATCAGGATACCGCCAGTGCCAGATGGGCTTTCAACCGAACCTGTACTGAGGATCACCTAATTAGCTCCACTAACTCCTTTGTTGTATTTAGTTAGATTAATCTGCGGTGTTATCCAAGATGCCATAAGCTAGCTCATCCACATGCAAACATTGATCTGTACGCAAGTTAATGTGACAGATATATCGTCATGCGAGAGGTTTACCGCCAGTTATCGATAGGCTATCAACCAAATCGGTACTGAGGCTTGCCTTATGACCTTTTAGAATGCCGAGAGTTCCAGGGATTCAAGTTCCACTCCCTTCTTTTCTTCAATTGTATTGGGATACTTGCTCGTTTGTAGTGATAAGATCACTGTTTATTTTGATTTGTTTTTCTTTTGAGCAAGGGATTGGGGAGATGGAGTGATGAAAATCACTATCGTTTGTGCCGTTTGATGTGTGCAATGTATGATGTCAAATATTTGATTTTTGACGTTTTGCAAATTTTTGATGTTTTGCAACTATTGAGAACTAGGGATTCTTAGGGAATTGGGTAGGGAGGATGCTTGTCCTTTTGCCAACTCTCAAGGATTCTTGGGGTCATTCGCACAGGGGGATGAGCAAGATAACCGTTTCGCTTTTGGTGACTTGGATTACTATGCAGGTTTCATCTTTCGTTCACACAACTTAGGAATTGTTTTATGTGTTTTAATTTGTGTTGGGATGTTACGTAACAAGGTGTATTTCAAGTGTGACTCTACCTTCGTAAAATCTGTCTGACTCGGTACATTACGTAGCTAAAGAGCAAAATGATGACTGAATCATGAAAACTCTTGATACATTAAAAGACCACTGACTCTAGTGTGGTAAAAGCAATGCATGGTGTTTTTGTTGTTTTTGTAAAATGGAACAATGGTGGAACAAGATGGACTTAGTAGAGCAATTACAGCCTATGGTGCCTTTGACCTATACAACCACAAATATGCAATGTATGGATGCAATGCTTAATGCAGCTACATATTTTTGTATTTTTGATGGATCAATTTTTTGTGAATATGAATATGAGGTGCGAGAAGAGCTCTCGATTGATGAATTTGAGTATGCCTAGATATGAGATGCAAATTTTTGTTGTTTTTGATTATTTTTTATTTTTGACCAAGTGATTGTGGACATCCTTGGAGCATTTTGGTGACCAAGTGATTGCGATAATCCTTGGAGCTTTTTGGGTGACCAAGTGATTGCGATAATCCTTGGAGCTTTTTGGGTGACCAAGTGATTGCGATAATCCTTGGAGCTTTTGGGGTGACCAAGTGATTGCGATAATCCTTGGAGCTTTTTGGTTTGACCAAGTGATTGCGATAATCCTTGGAGCTTTTTGGTTGACCAAGTGATTGCGATAATCCTTGGAGCTTTTTGGTTTTGACCAAGTGATTGCGATAATCCTTGGAGCTTTTTGGTTTGACCAAGTGATTGCGATAATCCTTGGAGCTTTTTGGTGTGACCAAGTGATTGCGATAATCCTTGGAGCTTTTTGGTTTTTGACCAAGTGATTGCGATAATCCTTGGAGCTTTTTGGTTTGACCAAGTGATTGCGATAATCCTTGGAGCTTTTTGGTTTGACCAAGTGATTGCGATAATCCTTGGAGCTTTTGGGTTGACCAAGTGATTGCGATAATCCTTGGAGCTTTTTGGTTTGACCAAGTGATTGCGATAATCCTTGGAGCTTTTTGGTTTGACCAAGTGATTGCGATAATCCTTGGAGCTTTTTGGTTTGACCAAGTGATTGCGATAATCCTTGGAGCTTTTGTGTTTTTGACCAAGCGATTTTATGGATCCTTGGAGCATTTTTGGGATATGGCTCTCTTAGATATAAAATGGTCGCAAATGACTGATATTCAAGGGTTCTCGTTTCCTTGATACCGTCAAGAGAAGCTAGCCGGTACGTCCCGGGTCCTATTTTGCTATCAATGACATATGGACCTAACCAATTTGCCGTGAACTTGTCCCTTAGGTGGGACGGCAAATTAGAGTTCTGTTGGTTTTCCTTCAAAACCAAATCACCAACCCGAAAGTCCCTTAGGTGAACTTTCATGTTGTAAGCTTTCTTAAGCCGCTCTTGATAGATACGTAAGTGCTCGAGAGCATTCACGCGTCGTTCGTCAAGCAACGTAAGTTGGTCTAACCGGCCTGCCATGCAGTGTCATCATCGATGAAATCCCGCATTGATATGCGAAGGGAAGGAATTTCCAACTCGAGAGGCATTACTGCCTCTGAGCCATACACGAGCGAAAACGGAGTTGCCCCAGTTGGCGTCCGAACGCTAGTGCGGTAAGCCCAAAGGGCAAGTGGGATTTGTATGTGCCAATCCTTATGACTGTCTACGACTATCTTTTTAAGGATGGCCACTAGTGTTTTGTTTGATGCCTCTCGCTTGCCCGTTTGCTTGCGGATAATAGGGCGTTGAAAAGCTGTGCTGAATTTTGTACTTTGTGGTCAAAGCACGCACGTCTTTGTTCTTGAATGATGGCCCATTATCCGATATTATTTTGGATGGAATACCAAAATGACATATGATGTTATGCAAGATGAACTCCACAATGCGGGGTCCTTTCGTTGAGGTTAACGGAATTGCTTCCACCCATTTGGTAAAATACTCTGTGGCCGTTATGATAAACGTGTGACGGCCTGACGATGCAGGGGAGATCTTTTCGATTAGATCGAGGCCCCACTACGAAAATGGCCAAGCAGACTGGACTGTCTCGTAGGGCCTGGGAAGGTACGTGCATCAAATTGGCATGATGTTGACATTTCACGCACTTCTTGACATATTCGCAACAATCTCGCTCTAAAGATGGCCAATAATAGCCCATGCGGAGAATGCGCTTTGCAATGGCCATACCACTAAAGTGGCCACCACATGTACCGTCGTGCGCTTGGGCGATCGCCCAAGTGGACTCTTGCTGGTCCAAACAACGAAGAAGAATTCCGTCATAGCTGCGACGATACAAAATGTCTCCTATCAAGACATACTTAGCCGCTTTCGCTTGAATGTTCGTTTTGCGGCGTGCGTCAATCCAAAGGGAAGATTACCTAACTTGAGGTAGTCTCTAATGGGTAAATACCAGTCCTGTTGATCGAAAACCTCGACAATATGAACAACCAATCCCTTTCGAAGTTCTTCCCTAACAAATGCTGAATGGGATAGAACTTGTAAGAATAGCGTTGTGTTGCTATTAGTGGGAGTGGGGGAAAACAAGGACCCCAGCTTGGCACGTTTCATACGATCTCGGATTCGAAAGAACTTATCCGAGGATGGTTCAATCTAGATCATGTGGATTCCTGGCGTCAAGTCCGAGCTTGCACGCTCCATCACGGATTGCGATAAGGTTTTGACTTGAATGGTTGTCATATCACCGGAAAGGTCTTGCGGGATTAGTGACCCCAAGGAGGCCATTGTGTCCGCAAAATGATTCGATGATCGAGGGAGTGCCTCGATGTCGTACCATTCAAGTTTTGCCAGGAATTTGTCCACGAGGGCTTTATAGGCCTTCATAACTGGGCATTTGCATTGATATACCCCTTTGACTTGATTGACTATTAACAACGAATCACCAAAGATATTCAATCGTTTGATGTTCATGGCGATTGCTGTCTGAAGACCTAGGAGCAAGGCTTCATATTCTGCATTATTGTTGGTGCACTGGAAGTTTAATTTAAATGACAGGGGCATTGGAGCACCCTCGCGGTGTGAAGAATACAATTCCCGTGCCACCACCTTGCTCGCATTTAGAACCATCGAAGAATAGGGTTATGTCGGCTCGTGACTCGGGCTCATCGTAATCTGGCGATTCTGAGACATGGAAGACCCCATCATCGGGTAGTTCTATGACCAGAGGCTGATCGTCTTCAAGAGGAGCCTCTGCTAGTTGATCGGCTATGACTTGTCCTTTGATAGATTTTTGCCCAATGAACTCAATGTCAAATTCCGTCAACAACATGATCCATTTCGCCGTGCGACTACTATGATAAGTACGACTCATCATGTATCGCAATGGATTCTCCTTAGACACAACATACGTAGTGTTGCTCAACATGTAGTGGCGTAGCTTTTTGGTAGCAAACACCACCGCCAAGCATAGTTTCTCAACGTATGCATAGTTAAGTTCGTAATCGACCAGGGTGCGGCTAAGATAGTAAGTAGCCTGTTCTTTGTGAAGTTCATTCTTTTGGGCTAGCATGGCGCCCAATGCCACCTCAGTAGCTGAGATGTATAAGTAGAACGGCACTCCTGGTCTAGGTGGTGCCAATACCGGCGGCGAAGCCAATATTGTTTGATTTTGTCAAAGGCTGACTGGCACTCGTCATCCCAGATGAAATGTAACTCCCTTGTGCAATAATTTGTTCATGGGTCGGCATTTGTCGGATAATTGCGCTATGAAGCGTTTAATCGACGCGACCTTTCCTTGCAGACTTCTGAGCTGCTTGATGGTAGTTGGGGGAGCCATTTCAAGGATTGCCTTGACTTTCTTTGGGTCCACTTCGATGCCTCATTTTGAGACTATAAAACCCAAGAGTTTTCCGGATGTGACGCCAAATACGCACTTCTTGGGATTCAGTCTGACCTTATGCTCTATGAGGCGATCGAGGATCTTGCTTAAGTCACCGAGATGATCTGAGCGCAAAAGAGACTTGGCTAACAAATCATCCATGTAATCTTCCATAGTTTTGTGCATGTAATCATGGAAGATATATGTCATGGCACGTTGGTAGGTAGCGCCAACATTTTTAAGGCCAAAAGGCATGACCTTATATCAAAATGTCCCCCAAGGCGTTGTGAACTCCGTTTTGAGTTGGTCTTCTGGATTGATACGAATTTGGTTGTATCCCGAGAAGCCATCCATTAGGGAGAGCATTTCATGACCTCGTTGTAGCGTCTACTAGCGCGTCGATGCTTGGCAAGGGGAAATCATCCTTAGGACTCGCTTTGTTTAGGTCTCAAAAATCGGTGCATATGCGAATCCTCCCGTCGGGCTTCTTGACGGGAACCATGTTGGACAGCCATGGCGGATAATCCACGCAGATGACAAACCGTGCATCCAACAAGCTTTTGTAATTCATCTTTGACCATCAAGGCCACCGTTGGGTGCATCTTTCGTAGTTTTTGCTTTACGGGCTTGATTGTCGGATCAAGCGTTAAATTATGCGTGACTAGCCGCGGGTCTAGTCCCGGCATGTCTCTCGTATGACCATGCAAAAACTTCCTTCTTCGCTTTGAGAAGGGCGATGTATTCGGCTTGCTCTTCGGGGGAAAGACTTACCCCCGCCTTGATAATCTGTGGATTCGTTGGGTCTAAGCCGATGTCTACGTCAGTCGTTTCCTCGATCGACATGTGGGATCCGTCCTCCAACCGATGTGGAGTTGGGATCAAATGGATATCATTAGCTGAGTTTAGATCTCGCGTTTGGAACCTCGGGTCCCTCTTCAGCTCGAAAAATATCCTCGAGTTGTCCTTGGGGTGGAATGAAGCATTTCACCGAAAGGCCAAGCACTCGATGGTGATAAAGGTGAATTGACGCGATCCCAGCCGATGGCATCTATGTCTAGGTGCAATGATTGTGATGGATCGGCCGGATTGCGGATGGGTGCGGTCAAATCAATGGAGATCATGTGGATGGAATGAATTTGGTCTCCGTAACCGTGGGTGTGATAACTCGATTCTTTTAGATGCTCCCTATACTCCGGATCCGGCTCTACGGGAACGGGCACGAATGGATCTTCCCTAGGTGCGAATTCGTCCCTATTTGCGAAAAGGATGGCAGTGGTCTTTTCTCGGCACCGATGTCATGATGGGATCTCGAGGTGGACGATGCTCATCTTGAATTTGGAGCCATGGATCCAATACTTGGTCCCACCTTGCAGGGTCTACCCACCATTCATGCCCTAGCAAGTATGCCCATCTCGTCCCATTAGATCTTCATGAGTTAAAGGGCGGTGATGTCGTCGCGCATGTCCGAGATAGTCCATCTCAGCCTCATCTTCTCGAATCACTTTCGGAGACCCAAAAATGTTCATTCTCTTCAAGCAACTGTTGCTTGCGACGTTGAGGACCCTCCTTGTTCCAGTAAGTTAATCTGGTCCCATTGTGGTTGTTCCACTCTTGGTGGAGGGACCTGATTCCCTTGACACTGTATTGTTTCATCTGGAACCTCTAAGGGGAACAGCTTCGTAAAGATGTCCGAAAGTCGTTGATGTTCTCTTTGAGGATTAATCTCTGAACTTTTGCCTCTCTCTAGCAAAGGAGAGGGATTACCGCTATTTCCAGTGGGTGTTTGTTGACCATGGGAGGTAGTCTCCCAATGTGTATTCTCTATTTGGATTGGCATACGGATCTTGTGCCAATCCCCCCTTGTTGCCTATTTCTAGGCCTTGCATATTTTCAACCAAGATGTCTAAGGGCAGGGGGTGGTTGAACCCTACTCCTGACTTGTCATATGGCATCTGATATCTTGGTTGGCAAAGGACCCGCATCCCTTGCTCATATCTGCCTAGCCCGTATCCATGCCAATTGCATTGACCGAGATATTTTAGGGCAAAATCTGGGTTTGACAGATAGTTGATGTTTTCAACAAAAGGCTCTTCGTCTGCTTCCTTTTGTTGGCATGGTTCAAGACCATGATCAAGGCCCCCATACACGAAATTCGTCTGGTTTGGAGGGTAGCCTAGAGGAACAACTGTCCCTATGGGAAGGCGAGGTCTTCCCATGTCTTGTACTGACTCCAATGCTGGCGTCGCCACAACATTTTGCACTAAATATTCCCCAGGCCCGTATCGGCCATTTCAACAGTGATTGTTGATGATTGGGTGGGAGGAAACGGTAGTCCTTCCTGAGTCCATTCCATGTTTGGTGGTTCAGGAGTCTTAGTTTCTGTTGTGCTTGGTGTTTCCTCCGTTGATACCGTTGAGATTGTGGGCAACCTTTCTTCTAAGGGTTTAACCTCTTCCATGATCTGTTTTCCCTTGTCCTTCTGTTGGGCCATGATAGGTGGCGTTGATGATGAAGGAGCAGGTGATGAAGTCTCACCTGGCTGGGATTTTGCCTTGTTGGTCACCACTGGTGCTCTGCGGTATTGGACCCTGTTTAGATGGATTTAACTCGGAAATCCAAATGTGTTGAAGGGAGGGTCGATTGAGGCATGAATTGTACCGCATTGCAATACTTAAAGGGCTCTAAGTCCATTGGGACTACATGTATTTCTCCTTCATAAGCATACTTTAAGCACTCGTGGGCGATCGAAGGGACACACTTCATGTCCCTGATCCAAGGCCGCCCTAGCAGTATATTATAAGCCATCTCGCCTTCTAACACATGGCACAGTGTAGGTATTGACTTTTGTCCTACCTGGACAGGCAGAACAACTGTGCCGACTGTCGAGCATATTGCATCGTTAAAAGCTCGTAGTGTATACGTGGAGGCTATGATGTGAGAGGCTGGCAGCTTCAAATGTTTTAAGGCTGCAGTGGTAATGATGTTACTGGACGAGCCAGTATCTATCAACACTCTCTTGTACGGAATCCCGTTGACCCGCGCGATAACGTGCAGGGGTGGATCTGCCATGTCATTCGATATCATTTTGACCTCATCTTCTCTGAATGTGATGACCGGCTCCGTACATTGTTTCACATGTCCCACGAAGTTGTTGAAAGAATTTGCTTCGTGAGGCTGTAATTCGATGGCTTTTAAAATGTCCATAAGAGCTTCCCTATGGGGTGCTGACTGTTGAATAAGCTCGTAAATGGACAGCCTAGCCGATGTGGTCCGCAAACTCGTGTGAGTTTGGTCCGTATCGTGACCTCGGGTCTAGGCGGAGGCAACTGCGTTGGGCGTTGTTGAGGCTGCGATGTTGTCGGAACTTCCCTCGTAGCTACCTCGGGGGCAACTACTGGGTACCTTCTGTTCCTTGTTACTATGCTAATCATTCCCACAAATCCTTGCATGGGAAGATTCTGTCGCACCTCGTTAATCTGGAGTGGTTTTGCCTGTGCCTCGTGGGTAGGCAAAGGGTCCTTGAATACCCCCATTTGTTGATTGTTTGGCGCTATGGGGTTGTCCACGGCCAATGTTCTATTGTCAATCAAATCTTGGATTAATTCTTTGAACTTCCAGCATCCATTCAAGTCGTGTCCTCTCCGCCTATGGAATCTACAATACAATTCCTCTCTCTATCCCCTAGGCTTAGGAGCATTAGGGTCTATATTTTGGATTTCTTGCAGAGTGACTAAATTTGCCACTGAAAAGCGGTCAAATAGGGAGTACTTGGACTCCGTGTAAGGGGTGAATTGTCGCCTAGGGCGACGCCGCTGATTCTCGCTCCTGTCTTCTATTATCTCTTTCATAAGCAGGAGGCACTGCCTGGTAATTAGCCTTTTGAGGCTGCATTTCTGGCACAGGCGTGGGAACATTTATCGCAACTTGGTTGACTGCAGCGTGTTGTGATTGCGTTGTCCCGATTTTAGTGGTTTTATTCCACTCTTTCTTTTTAGGCTTGGCGATTGCGCCTTCGCCTATCTTAATCTCTTCTATAACTCTGGCTTGCGCCAAAGCTTCTTCTAAGCTGTCGTATTGTCGCAGCAACAATAGACCAGAGATTGATTTTAAGCAACTTTTTGTGAACATCTGCGTGAGATCAGACATAGGGGGACGGTAGGGTAACTTAGAAAGCAAAGCTCTCCATCGATTCCCATATGCTGCCATTGTTTCTTCCTCAAATTGCTTGAGGCTCGCCATATCACTCAGTGATGCCTTCTTCCTTGTGTTGAAGGCAAAGCGTTCAAGAAACGCATCTACTAATTGATCTAAGTTGCTTATGCTGTGTTTAGGTAGTTGTGTGAACCAATCCGAGGCATGGCCTGCGAATGTGGTTATGAATGTTCTAAGCAACAATGCGTCATTATCTTGGATGCCGAAGCATTGGCTTAGAAATCTTGTAACGTGTTCTTGTGCGTCCTCTTCACCTTTAAAGATTGCCAATTGAGGCAACTTGAAGTGCTCGGGGTAAAGAGGTGTAGGCACTGAGGGATGCACCGGATTACTGTGGAGTTGACGTAATGTGGGTTTTTGATGCCCAAGTAGCTTTTGTCTCCACAGACTCCAAATGCTCTAATAGCGCTTGGTATGCATCGAAAGATTTTATTTCTTCCTCTCTTGTTCGCTCCCGTTGTAAGTTATGGTAAACTCGGGGGCCTATGGAGGGGTGGCCGAATGGCAATCCTCCTGCCTTGATGGGGAGTTTCAGCATATTCTATTTCTGGTTCGTACTCCTCATAAAGTTCTTGAGGAGTCTCTGGGCGAGACCTATGACCTTGATCGAGTCCTCACTGAAGGTACCCATCATTATTTTTGGGAGTGGCCTCCCTCTCGGGTCCGTAAGATCTCGGAGGCAAAGCTTGACGAGGTCGTGGAGACCCGTCCTGCACCAACGAATTGTGCCTCTCATATTGTTCGGCCCTTTGGATGCGAGGGGTTGGCTCCCTCTCAGGTAGTTCATAGCGTAACTCATCCGCTTCGCGTTGCATGCGCTCTCTATCCAAGCGGTGTCGGTACTCTATCTCCTGATGACTTTGTTTAAGCCGCGTGATTTGGGCTTGACGGGTGGCCTGTCTAGCAACTATCGGGTCAATTTGGTCTACCCTATTTTGCTCAAGAGGTTCGAATGTTTCTCCTATGTGTTTGCCTCGAGTTTGCTGATCTAAAGTTTCAATGGGTCGCTTCCCTCCGTCGAGGTGGGCGACATGTACTCGAGGCTCTGGCCTTGATGTATGATCATGATACCTAGCAAGTGCGGAAACGCAAGGTTCCCACGCTGTTTGTTGTCCTCGAGGAATGCGATGGCTTTCCTCGTACTCTCTTTCACGGGTTTGGACGGGGCGGGCGGAGTTAGCTCGCCCTGTGTAAGGAGCCCTGCGCTCCGGATTTTGTCTTTCCGTCCCGATGGGAGGTAAAGAAGGGATGCCATATCCACGTTGTCCCTCCAAATGGATAGTGTGCCTCTCTAGCGCTCCATCGCGCCGTGGCCACTCATGTCTAACCTCGGAAGGTGATTCTCTGTTTACATCAAGGTCTACATGTAGGGCGTCTTCCCGAAAGGGGCCGCTTTGAATGGGCATACCCCACCGAGGATTCTCGAATCGGATTCTTTTGTAGGCCGGACCGATAAGGCGGTATGACCAAGTCCTCGGGACTGAAGCGAAGGCGACTTGTGCTTGCTTCTTGTGTACCTTCCGGAGCTTCTGCCCTTGATTGGGCTTGGCTACGGGTGTACACCATTGCGTTGCTTCTATACTATCTAAGTAGATTTTTATCTCGTTTATGATGATTTTTTTTTTTGTCTACACTAAGCAGAATTAAACACACGCATACACAAACCGTGATTATCTCTTTTAAGGATTATTGGTGTGCCCTAAACTGGTTTAGTGCATTTTGATGTTTTGTTTTGTTTTTGTAGGTTTTGAAGAACGTTTAAATGCATTATGACGGCTCATATAACCTCCCAAAACGGTAGCCCCCTTCAATATGGACCAACCAGGCCGATATACCAACCTCTCTATATACCTGCCCTTACGAGAGGGAGACTATAGGTACGTGAGAGTAGAAGGTACGTGGTACGAAGATGTCAGTAGAACCTGTTGCACATAAGAAGTGTTTGTTCTCTAAAATCGCCAAAATATGCATGCAAACATTTGTCTGAAACAGTGAGTAAAATAACTCTAAATGACTTGAAAACCTGACAGAGGATAGAAAACATCACCAAAAGGCCACTGCCACTGAGACAGTCAGCCAATATTCCTTCAACTATAATTCGTCCCTGGGCAGGACGAATTCTGACTGTTATTCATCCCTGGGTGGGACGAATTCTTCTATGTTGGAAAAGCCGACCTGATGCTGCTCCAATGTCAAATCCTGAGACCTGCAAAATGCCTGCAAATAGAGGGGTTATGTAATTGGGGCCATTTTGGGACGACCCAGATGGTCGGATTCTCCCAATTTGGCCTCTATCCTTGGGAATTCGATATCGCCACCTGCAAGTTAGTGAAACAACAAAGCGACACAAAGCATGATAAAATCTGATCAGAATGTTATGAAATTGAAGCTATGAATTCACCAAATAGAATAACACAAAATGCAACATGAACAAGTAATCTAGAATGCTTCAGAATAAAACTTAGAAAGTGCGGGGGTGCCCAAGTGGGCCTCCCACCGTTGGCACTTGATTTTGGAGCCAATCCACTAGGGATGGGCCCCAAAACTTCTTAGGATTGGGGGGTCGGAAAATTGGTTGATTCAAGTGTCCATATGTTGGATTTGGGTCAGATTCAAGCTTCCAAAAGCCACCCAACAACCTCCATTGCAAAAGAGATTGGTGGATGTGAGAAGGTGAATCAAAGGGGATGCAAGTGGGTGTTCAACTCAGCAGCACTTCATTGCTTGAAATCTCCTTCAATCTGTCCATTTGGGTTAGAAAAGTCCCACCTTTTATAGACCCATGGGGTCTCTTTTGAGAGGGAAGCACAAATGCCATGTGTTGGTCATAGGTGCCATGTGGCAGTCATGTCTTCCCATGAGGGAGGGGAGTCCTCCATTGACTTGGGCTCTCATAATCGCCCTTGTGACAGTACTCTAACGACCTATCTATCCACCCACACACGTGTGCGAGGCAGGAGTCATCAACTGACTGTCCTGGGCTGCCACTTGGCACCATTCTTATTTTTTCCCGTTAAACTCAGAATTCATCCCTACCAGAGACGATTTTAGAATTCGTCCCTGGGTGAGATGAATTCCAGTTAGTATTCGTCCCTGGGTGAGACGAATACTGAGCAAAGTGTCTAAATGTGCCAAATTGCTTCCTGACCTTACAAAATTGCTATGAAAGTGGTTAGGACCACTGTTTGACCTCTGAGGGCTGCCCTGGGGGCTGTGTTTGTCAAAGCGATCAGTGTTTGCAATCACATAATCGGATTGGTGTTGTTTTGGTGTCTACATTGTGTACTATGTAACACATCACCACATCACCACTATTAACCATTATTTCACCTATAATATCACCATTAGCTAACACAACTAGTAGTTTCCGCATTATTTCCTTCCATCATCATGCAATTCACTTTGCTTACCCTTTGCTTGCTATTCCTTCGACTTCTACATGTTTTCCTCATCCATCATATTAAATGAGACAAATCGTACTATAAGCAACAGTGCCTAAGTTCATTATTGTTTTAATTTTGACTTTAGTTTTAGTTGTCCTTAGAGTCGTTTCCATGATTTTCATGGGTTTTTTAAAATATATTAAGGGAATGTTTTAATAAATAATAGTAATTCAACATAGTTAAACCTGATGTATGCATCTGGATCTGATTTTTTCCTAGATTCCATCTAAACATAGGTATCTTTTATTAAGAGATGTTTATATCTCTTTAAACTAAAGTAATTGCACTTAAAATATTTGAAGTATTAAAAATTGTTTAAAATATTATTTGAAGCTTTAGCTAAATAAGTTGATTCATTACAAAAATAAAATGACAAGAGGGAGTCCATATTTAAATAAGACTTAAAGAATGTATGATTTTTTAATGCATGAATTTTTTTAGTATTAATTTTAAAATAGGGTTTTGAAAGGAGCCCCACAACCTTATACAACAAGAAATCCCAAAGGCTAATTAAAGCATAAGATGACCGCTATAAGGGAGGCCCACCTAAAATGACAACAAGGTATTACAAATCGAGGCAAGCATCCCCTGGGGAAGGGGAACCGTGGGAGTTCACACCATCCCCATGAAGGAAATTTGGGGAGCAAAATCCAAACAACTTGGCCCTAAAGAATAGCATGAAAATGTAGGGGGTGAAAAACTACCAACCTAAATAAATGCATCGTTTGAAATTTGAAAGTCACAACAGTCTACAAAATTTGATAAGCTCAGGTATAAGAAGGGGTGACATAACTAGGGGGCTAGAAGGGACAATCAGGGAAGGTAGGAACGTATAGAGGGGCTAGCATAATAAAGGCCAGTACATACCATAAAATACTTAATACTACAAGTACCAACTAGATCACCCAAATCTTGGAAAGGAACCAAAGTCTAACAAGAGTTAAGGAGCTTCCTCCTTGATGCGAATTACAACATCATTAGGAAAACCCCACTGCTACATAGATAAGCCTTGACAACGAACTCCCAAGTTTTCTAAGAGATCAACCATTGAATTGCCTTCTCTAAAACCATGGGAGAACTCCACGCTAGAAAAGAAATGAACAAGCCAAGTTGCTTCCTCAATTAAATTAGCAATTAATGCATGAAATTAGTAAGAGAGTCCTTGGTCACTTTAATTAGAATATACAAAGGAAAAATAACAATATGAATTAGTGCTAGTACATCATGAATTAGCTCGTACTCTATAAGAAAATGGATATCATTCACCTTCTACCCAATAAAATAAAATTTAGTTTTTATGATTTTTATCTAAGCAAGTGACATATTTTCATAATTTGCATATACTTACATATAAATATTGAGTGATTACTTGCAATATCATAGTATTATCTCTACATAGTCATGTGTAATTATTAAGCAATCCAAAAAATATCATTTTTCAGAGGCACAGAAATTAATCAATTATTTAAAAAATAAGAATTTAGGTTTCTAACAAATTCTATTTTAATCATACTAATCCTTAATAAAAATGATATATGAATTATAGAAAAATATTTGTGACAATTCTAATTCTATGTTATAAAAAATTATTTTCAAATATAGAATAAAATGATTTAATTATATCAAAATTTTAATGGGTAAAATATGCTGATTTTTGAGTTGGAAGTTTGATCTAAATGTTGCTATATGATATATATATAATTGTTAATACTTTATTTAGGTGCTACTATAAGGTGTGTTGAAATAGATTGATTATAATTACTTTTACGATAAAAAATAATAAAATAACAATTTATAATTTTTATCAAAAATATTTTTCAATAAATTAAAAGCTCTACATCTTCTTATCATATTTTGAGGGATGGTTTCTTTTGTTGTTAATTTTGAAGAAGTTTTTTATTTTATATATTTTTTGTTTTTTAAAAATGTTTAGCAAGTTCATTTTTGAAGTGTTTTTATATGCATCCTCTCTATGCTGCTATTACGAAAACAAATACATATTCATTTTGATAACGTTTATTTAATTTTTTTTCACTTAAGATAGTGTAAACTAGATCTTAATTGGTTTATAATCATTTTTTTCCTATTTGATCTTTGAATTTATGAACTTTTGTTGGTTATGTTTGTAATTTAAGTTTAATTTATTGATGCAATCCTAATTTTTCTTTCTATATTTTTAGTTCATATGATAAATATATAATTCTTCTTTATTGATAATATTAAGGTTTTTTTTTTATATATTATTTTAAGATATCAACCCTATAACCTTATATTTGAAATATTCAACTTGTAAAAAAACATTTTCAATAATGTATTACATTAATTATAATATACATTTAAAGTTAAATCGATCAAAAACTAAAAAAAAATAAAATTAAACCATTAATATATATGTTATTTCATCTTCCATTGCATATCTTCTTCTTTTTCTTCTTTTCAATTTATTTATTTTTCCATATCCATTTTATAAAAGTGAATAATTAATAATATGAAACCATTAATATATATGAATGACACATTCTTTAAATTTCATAAGCTAATGTTATCTTTAAAATCCAAGTTATTGTAACTAAGTTTCCAGCTAAAATTATTAAATAATCATTTATCCAAATAAAACAATGAAAATATAGTTTTCACATTGATATTTACATTTAAAATTTCAAAAACTATATATGTATTTGATATTTTTTATTTTTTATTTATAATTATTATTAATTAATTAATTTTTGTTTCAATAATTCTTATATAATTAAACTATTAAATAATTTAAAAGATATTTATATTCTAACGGTATCTTTATAAAAGCAGAAGTAATACCTCTCTCCGTTTGAATTATTATGAAAGCAAAACTTATAATATTTTTTTTCCATATAACGCTGAAAATATAGTGCTAGTTACTCCACGTTGTCCATTATTCTTATAACCAAACTCGAAACATCCTTCTAATTTCAATTTAACGGACCCATAGCATCAGTGAAACACCAATTGTTTCAGATAAAATTCTATATACCCACGATAGACCGGTAATTAACGCGAAATTCTATGACGCAAACTCAAACCAGTTGCTTTAAACTAGATTACAAATGACAGAATGTATAACTGAATTTGGTGTTTTAAGCAGCGGACAATATGGTTCTAGAGGCCTATGGGGCTGTGTATGCAGTCCTTTATCATGGCCAAAGAAGTACACATTTTGGCAAGCCTGATTTTGAAATATTGCTAGGGCTTAATCTATCATCTATTATTCAAAGAGCCTTTCTACCTTTCAGCTGCTCCATATGCACTCTACCTTATACAATTCACAACTGCTCGAATATTTTGAACGAGATCATCAACTTACCTGTGGTGCGGACCGGGACTCGGTCCGGAAGGCAGTTTATTGATAGCAAACATCTTTATGGTCTTGAAAAGTTCAGAATTGATAAATCTGTGACCAACTCCTGGACTTGAGCCTGAAGGGAGTTTATCCTCTAATGGCCTTGCTACCTCAATCGTCTTCACGGGGCTGGCGTCAATATATGCGTGGCCGACGCTGGAACTCGAACCCGAAGGAAGTTTATCATTCAATATGTTTGTTCTCGAACTAGCCTTCACAGGTCCTGCATTCACATAAGCGTGGCCTACTCCGGGGCTTGAACCTGAAGGCAGCTTATTAATGTTCAGCGTGCTGGTTTTCTCATTTGGATGTTTTCGTTCCACGTGACCGACCTCCGAGCTCACTAGGTCTACATCGACCATGCTTAGAGCTAAATGTTTCGCCTCCCCGGATTCTCGTTGGAGTGTTCTACCTCCATGCGTTTCTTCAATATGCAATGCTACTACGGTGAAAACAACCAGTAATTGGACGCGTTTGATAGCCGAGGAAATGCTCTTCATTGGAACACTTTTTTCTATCAATACCAAAAAGAAATATGTATCAATTCTAATAATGCTTCACACGTTGAGCAATACAATATAAGACTTTACTTGTAAGATCTCAAGGGTAAGGCGTTTATAAGAGAAGGGATGAATACGCCTCGCTTTGGTTCGATTGTGAGAGTCCAGAGTAACTTGCAAATGCATATATAGAGATAGAGAAACAAGTCGGTCCTGCGCCCGCCACAATTAGTATTAAAAAATTAACGTGGAATATTTTGGTATGACTGAAGCTAAGTTTCATCACTGAGAACGTGTTTTGAAAGCCCTCCATAAAGGGTTTGTAGACGGAGAGTTGGGGATGGCAACTGTGGACTTCAACGTTAAAGAAAGTCAAGAGGCACGCGAGTGGAAGAATTGGCTAGAAACGGCAAAGCGACTTTGGAAGCTCACGTCTTACGCAATTTCTATGCATGTGAGGGGGGGGAGTTGATACAAAATTACGAGGCAAATAGCAATTGAGTAGTGGAGTCTGTCCTCAATTATGTATATATGCAGTAGTGGAGTCAAGCATGCGACCTGCTCGTCTTACTCTATTTTCAGAACCACGTTGTGTCGAAAGTAACTAAACATGGACATTTTACTTTGAAGCACGAAGACTAAAAACACGAAAACTATTTTTACAGTCTTTATTTCAATCGAATAAAATCAGACGTAAAGAAAACTCGAACTTAAACCATTAAAAGAAATTTAACCATGAAGAAATTAATGCGTTCTGTTGGATCCAAGAAAAACGATGTGAAGTTGCGTTTTTCTACGCCGTCAAGAGCTAAATGCGTTCTGTTGGATCCAAGAAAATCAATGTTAAGTTGCGTTTTTCTACGCCGTCAATATCTTATTTCATTGTGTTAGACCTACAAGCATCGTGTCATCACCACCTACATACCTATGTTTTTCCTTTTAGGAGGAATATTTCTTAACACCATAAATAAACACGTTGAACGTGTGGCATTTTTGGAATTGTTTATTTTCTCCAAATTCTAATCAAAGGTTGAAGGAGAAAAAGTAAATTCTCCCTGTTTTGGTCTCCTTCCCGACAACGTGGATGGGAAAATAGAGTTCAAGGCAGGCTGCATGCTTCACTACATAAGTACATGAGGAGGTAAAACTCCACTGTTCTGTTTCTATCTGCTTGCTAATTCTGAACTAACTTTCTTAGAAGAGGAAGTATTAAAATGGAATTAAATTTAAACATATTGAAAGTCTACCGGACTCGGACTTGGGAAATTAATCAGTCAAGAATTAGTACTCAGGTGAGAACAGTTCTTTCATTGCCACGATTTTCCACGCAAAATTGAAGCCTTTTCAACACCCGACCCGGTTAGAAGAACCTATTCAACGTTTGAATACATTTCACGATGACTTTTAACAGTCTTCGTGGCGCACGATTGAGTGGTTGTGTCTCGTAAAATATTTCAAAGCTCAACCTAAACTGTATAAATTAGGTACTACAAAAGGATTTTAAAAATATTTAAATATTATTTTTATTAATTAATTGTAGTTAATATAAAAATGTTTATCATTGATTTAAAATTAATAAGGTTTTTTTATTGTTTGATTAAGTATTATATATATAGTACTTTAAAATTTGGATTTTTTAAAGTAGGTTTATATTAGTGATATATTTACAATTGTGAATATAGTTTGTTGAAACACTACTATGTTTACCAACCAATTTGGATCTTATATAACCAATTTAAAATATAATAATAATAAATTTATTTATATCATTATCATAAGATAATTTTACTGTAGCAGAAATATTCAAATTAATTTCAAAATAAATATTTATATGCACAAGACGTGTATATATATATATATATATATATATATATATATATATATATATATATATATATATAACTTAATTAATTGGAAAAATAATATTTTTTGTATTATTAATTTAAAAAAATGGTACCAAGAGCTAATGGCAATAAAAAGTGATCCTTATTTTTTCATTTTTTACATCAACACGAAAGAGTAGGTAGAGCAGACAAATAGGAAGCAAGTGTGAGTAAGCTTTGAGCTGAATATTTTTTTATCCAAATATTTAGCTGAATTGAAAACTAAAAGATTTATATGAGAAAAATCTAGGTAACATGGAAGGAAAGCCATATTTGAAAGCCCAAATTTTAAGATGCCCTAGTTGGAAGCATGGAAGCACAAACAATATTGGACACAAGAGAAAAAGCAAATACATAGAAGCTCTATTGTAGACAGTAGATGCTACACCAAAGTGATTATAAAAAATAAGATGATCTAGCATTGTATAATGGTTCTTAAAAGTAGAGGGTTAGGCCACATTTTTTAGATATTCAAAAATGAATCAAGAGAAAGTTTGAATTGGGTTCAAGTTACTCTATGAATTTTCTTCCTAAATAATTTTTCATTTGTTATATTTTCAAATTCATAATTTAGGGATAAAAGAATGGGTGGTGGCCCATGCCTTAGGGGGGGATATACCCTATATTTTAATGACATGGAGATAAGTTTTTAAAAGCTTCCATTATGGGTTAGGATTTCAAACTTCTATATCAACTTATCATTAATGATGTTTTAAAGAATATTAGAAATCTACTAAAAAAATCCATCCAATAGGGACCAACTATTAAGGAGAAAATATATGTTGTATATACTTGGATATGTGTTGCTATAGCCATTTCATGTAACAAAATAAGGTCTCACAATCCTAGCCAGCCAAATAAAGTTTTTATATTTTAGTTTGTTTAAGATATTTTAAAAGTAAGACTATACAATACAATCATTTAGTTAATGCATAGAGGTGGAGGCTCATCAAGGGAATTGAATCCACTTATTAACAAAAATCCTATGAGCAATTATTAACTTTTTTTGTAAGCTTTACACTATTTAAAGGCTTATGAGAGCTAGATATTTTAACTTCAAAGAAATCCCAGTGTAAGGTATTTGATAGACTCTAGAGTTTATAGGATAGAGTTATTGTAGACACCAAAATAGCACCAATCCGATTATGTGACTGCAAACACTGATCGCTTTGACAAACACAGCCCCCAGGGGCAGCCCTCAGAGGTTAAACAGTGGTCTTAACCACTTTCATAGCAATTTTGTAAGGTCAAGAAGCAATTTGGCACACTTGGACACTTTGCCTAGTATTCGTCTCACCCCGGGACGAATTCAAAATAGAATCCGTCCCACCCCAGGACGAATTCTGAATCCGTCCCTGGGTGGGACAAATTCTAAGCTTAACGGGCAAAAAGGCAAAGGGTGCCAAGTGGCAGCCCAGAACAGTCAGTTAAGGACTCCTGCATTGCACACGTGTGTAGGGGGACAGAGGGGCCGTTAGAAGACTATTACAAAAAGTATTTATCAAAGCTCAAGTCAATGGAGGACTCCCCTCCCTCATGGGAAGACAAGACTGCCACATGGCGCCTATGGCCAACACATGGCATTTGTGCTTCCCTCCCAAAAGAGACCCCATGGGTCTATAAAAGGTGGGACTTTTCTCACCCAAAATATACAGGTTGAAGGAGTTTTCAAGCAACGAAGTGCTGCCGAGTTGAAGACCCACTTGCATCCCTTTTGGTTCACCTTCCCACATCCACCAATCTCTTTTGCAAGGGAGGTTGTTGGGTGGCCTTTGGAAGCTCGAACCGGACCCAAATCCAACACATGGACACCTGAACCAACCAATTCACCGACCCCCCAATCCTAAAAGGTTTTGGGCCCATCCCTGGTGGATTGGCTCCAAAATCGAGGGCCAACGGTGGGAGGCCCACTTGGGCACCCCCGCACCTCCCAAGTCCTATTTTTAGTTTTTGAGCATTTTAGATTATTTTTTAGATTGCATTTTGTGTTATTAGGTCTGATTAATCCATAGCTGCAATTTTGTAACTTTTGGTCAGATTCTAGGATGTTTTGTATTGCTTTGTCGTTTCGCTAACTTGCAGGTGTCAAGGTCAAATTCCCGAGGGTGGAGGCCAAATTGGGAAAATCCGACCATCTAGGTCGTCCCAAAATGGCCCCAATTACATAACCCCCCGTTTGCAGGCGTTTTGCAAGTCTCGGGATCCGACATTGGAGCAGCAGCAGGTCGGTTTCTTCAACACAGAAGAATTCGTCCCACCCAGGGACGAATTACAGTCAGAATTCATCCTGCCCAGGGATGAATTCCAGTTTAAGGTGGATTGGCCAGCTGCCTCAGTGGCAGTGGCCTTCTGGTAACTTTTCTTACCTTCTGTCAAGTTTTGAAGCAATTTGGATTCACTTATTCATTTTAGGCAAATATTTACATGCATATTTCGTTAGTTTTAGAGAGCAAACGCTTTTCATTTGCAGCAGGTGCTACTGACGTCTTGGTCATTTCTTTGTTCGCAGGAGAAGCAAGCAGAGGTGAAGAACTCATCGACATCAGCGGCGGCATCATCTTGGCCCGCCCATTGCAATCGTGGGCACGCGGAAAGAGGAATCATTCAGTGATTGTAATCAAACTCTATTTGCGCTCCTAGCCCTTGAAAAGGGAGGAGACGCCATTGTAACAGAGAGCAAGGGATATTAATGAAAGGGCTGTGTTTTCTCTATTTTCTTGTGTCTCTTCCAATGTGTTTCTTTTCCATTTCATGCAATTTATATTTCTAGGACTTAAGCATACTTTATTTTGAATGCAATCGCACTTGGTGTTTCCTTTTCCCGGAATCTCATGCTTTCAGTGGTGATCACAGTGGGACCCTATTCCCTGGTTTTTAAAATCATAGAAACTGATTAAAATTTTGTGTTTTGTGCTTGACAGGTACATTTTTTTTGTTGCAGACTGCTATTCGTCTCTGACAGGGACGAATTCTTTCCTGCAATTCGTCTGACCCTGAGACGAATTCAAATTCGTCTCTGGGAGGGACGAATTTTGTTCTGCAATTCGTCTCCCAGAGGGACGAATTCCTGTCTGTGGATTTTCAGAGCAGAAATTCAGAAGCAACTGGAGCAGGCAGAGAAGAGGTAGGGATTTTTATCATCTCTATTAAATTTTCTATTTCTGTTTTTGTTTCTTTAATTGTTTTCATTTAATCCTGCATTGCATTAGGAAAAGTCATGTATGCTAGTTTCATTTTTGTTGAATAAAATGAATCCCACACACATCACGAAACAATTTTAAACCAAGGAGCTAGTCGTAAGACCCCAGCCCTTGATCAAGACCATTGGTGGATTTCATCACCACCTTGGCTTGATTTGCATCCATTTCCCGATTGTCAACTGTTGTTAGGCGTAAATCCTGACGAAGACAGACCGAGCGTAGCTGGGGTGATTCCCATGCACGCGAGGATAAGTCTTCTATGGTAGGTGCCATTAACAGGAAAATCCCCCTTTCGTACCGCCTACGTACCACGTACCTTCTGCTCTCACGTACCTATAGTCTCCCTCTCGTAAGGGCGGGTATATAGAGAGGTTGGTATATCGGCCTGGCTGGTATATTGAAGGGGCGACCTTTTTGGAGTTATAAGAGCCTACATTATGCATTTAAATGTCCTTCAAAACCTACAAAAACAAAAACAAAACACCAAAATGCACTAAACCAGTCTAGGGCACACCAAGAATCCTTAAAAGAGATAATCACGGTTTTGTGAATGTGTGTGTTTAATTCTGCTTAGTGTAGACAAAAAAAAAAAAATCATAAAAAAAAAGATAAAAATCTACGCATTTTGTCACTTTTCTCCAAAAAGCTCCAAGGATTCCCGTAATCGCTTGGTCACTCCAAAATGCCCCAAAGGTGTCCATGAACCCTTTGGTCAACCCAAAATCACCCCAAATGTGCCCATAAGTGATGCAGGACCATCCAACAAAAAATGGGAAATCTTGTATTTTTCTCTAAATTTTAGTGCATCTTGCCGGGGCCATAACTTCTCAACCGTAGCTCCATTTGACATGAAATTTTATAGGGAGTTGGTTGGGAGAATTTTAAATCTAGTTTTCGGGGCCAAATTCCATCATCTAGTGCCCCGAAATTAGGTTCTAAAATTGCGTGCCCAATTTTTTGCACTTTTTGAGCTGTTCGGATGTCAATATCTCCTAATGTATTTAGAGTTAGGACTTGAAACTTCATTTTTGTCTTATCTATTATAAGAGGGATGCGCACACCAATTTTGGGCCCCATCTGACTCATTTTCAATTTTAGGGCTTTTTAGAGAGACATCGTCATGGTGCTCACCCGTAGCCAGGCCCAATCACGGGTGGATGCTGTGGGGAATATCCAAGGAGGCACGAGTCACCTCCGTTACAATCCCAAGGATTTGGTCATACCACCTTGGTGACCTAACACACAATGCAGTCCCCTCCACACCTTAAAGGAAAGAGACTACAGGGACACCTCTTCGAGGAGCACTCCTGTTCAACATAGCACTCATCACACACCCTTCCATGAGGGGTACAGTCATAGGAGAGCTCCCTTAGATGATCGCTATGAGCGGTCACCGCGCGATGAAGCTCTAGGTCAGCATAGGGTTCGACGGGAGGAACCACATCATTACACTACCCGTCCTTCACCCCCTCTAGTTGTCAGGACTACAAAGACAAATCCAGAGCACAAGGCTCCTCAGGCGGGGTGGGACAACTCCACCCGTTCCTTTTTCATTTATGAAAGAGAGCACGAGGAATACCTCTACCTTCCTCGAGAGCAATATACAATGCGAGAGCAATATGCCTCCGCACCTGCTATCTATCAGGAACACTCACTGAGGCCAAAGCCTCGAGGGAATGTCGCTACCCCCAATAGAGGGAGGTCGCCTATAGAGATCTTGGATCACTACGACCGAGATAGATATCTAGAAGAGGCATCTAGGCCTTCTAGACATGAAGCAATGAGAGCTCCCTTAGATGCTCCCTATGAGCGGTCATCGCGCGATGAAGTGCTAAGTCAACATAGGGTTCGATGGGAGGAACCACATGATTACATTATCCCTCCTTCACCCCCTCTAGTTGCCGAACTACAAAGACAAATCCAGAGCACAAGGCTCTTTGGGCAGGGCGAGATAGCTCCGTCCATCCCTTTTTCACTTATGAAAGAGAGCACGAGGAAGACCTCTACCTTCCTCGAGAGCAATATACAGTGCGAGAGCAATATGCCTTCGCACCTGCTATCTATCAGGACCAATCACTGAGGCCAAAGCCCCGAGAGAATGCTGCTACCCCTAACAGAGGGATGTGTCCTATAGAGATCTTGGATCACTATGACCGAGATTTTTATCTAAGAGAGGCATCTAGGCCTTCTAGACATGAGGCGGTGGGACTAACTATCATAGAATCTATCGAATATATCACACATCTCAAGAAACTCACGCAACTTGAGCTCGAACGACTACCGTTAGAGGAACCGTACCATATTAACGAAGAGCACCTTCAGCGCCAGAAGGATGAGCTGTTCCAACACACTATGCAAGAGAAGACTCCAACCCCTCACATGCATAAGACAAAATATTTTGAGTGGCACAACCCATGGGGGGAAGATAGGTCATCGCGACCTCATCAAAAGCTACCCCCAACACCTCCTAGACAGGAGCGGGAAGCTACTCTCCCGATTCCTGAAGCACCACCCCCGATGCCTCCTAGACATGAATGGGAGGCTGCTCCTATAACCAATGACGGGTGCCTTCCTCAGACATCCACCCAGGATTATGAGCCACCCTTAGAAATTCATCAAGAAGCCTCTAAGGAATCAGAGCGCAAAGAAGAGCGGGATGAACTGCCCTACCAAGGCATGGGGGTGCCATATGGCCACCCCTCCATAAGCCCCAAGTTCCTCAACAAGAACCAACCAAAGAGGAGGAGTTCAAATCTCCCAATACATGCAAAGCACTAGAGCACTTAGAGTTGGTAGAGGCCAAGATTTTGGAGCTCCCAAGGCCCAACTTACATAAGGCTCCTTTCGAAGAGGATCAACCTTTAACCATAGGGCTACCTGATGATGCAGTCCTCCATGTCTCAGAATCTACAGATTTTGATGAGCTATACACATTGTCCAAAGGTGAGGATGAAACAGACATAGCCCACAACAATCACATGCGACAGCATCGGCATCCCATAAAATTTGAGGAAGCATGTCAATAGATAAACATAATACTAGGGCATGAGTGGTGCGTTAACCCACCACAGTGGGACCAAGCATTACATCCGCCACGTTGGGCACACAAAGAGCAACTTCCACCAAGAGACATCATAGCAACATCAGTGCCACGGGCGGACCCTGTCTTCATCTCCGTGCATAGGGATGATCCATTCATGCCCATACCTCTAAAGCCAGATCCAGAGTGCAAATACCATCAAGCTGGGGGTACCTCTATCCCCTAAAGAACCATAATCCAAACCAAAAATCTCCAAGGATTATCGCAATCCCTTGGTCACCCAAAAATCTCCAAGGATTATCGCAATCACTTGGTCAAAACCAAAAAGCTCCAAGGATTATCGCAATCTCTTGGTCACTCCAAAAGCTCCAAGGATTATCGCAATCCCTTGGTCACCCAAAAAGCTCCAAGGATTATCGCAATTTCTTGGTCAACCCAAAAAGCTCCAAAGATTATCGCAATCTCTTGGTCACCCAAAAAACTCCAAGGATTATCGCAATCTCTTGGTCACCCAAAAAGCTCCAAGGATTATCGCAATCTCTTGGTCACCCAAAAATCTCCAAGGATTATCGCAATCTCTTGGTCAATACAAAAATCTCCAAGGATTATCGCAATCTCTTGGTCAATACAAAAAGCTCCAAGGATTATCGCAATCTCTTGGTCAACCCAAAAAGCTCCAAGGATTATCGCAATCTCTTGGTCACCAACAAGCTCCAAGGATTATCGCAATCTCTTGGTCAACCAAAAATCTCCAAGGATTATCGCAATCTCTTGGCCAACCAAAAAGCTCCAAGGATTATCGCAATCTCTTGGTCAACCCAAAAAGCTCCAACGATTATCGCAATCGTTGGGTCAAAAAAAAAAAAAAAATCAATAAATTCAACAAAAACAAAACAACAAAAATCATCAAAAACAACAAAGATTTGCATCTCAATTCTAGGCATACTCGAATTCATCAAAAACAACAAAAACACCAAGCATAACTTTTACCACACTACAGTCAGTGGTCTGGGAATGTACCAAGAGTTTCAGTGATTCAGTCATCATTTTCCTCTTTAGCCATGTAGCGTATCAAGTCGAACATATTTTACGAAGGTAGAGTCATACTTGAAATACACCATGTTACGTAACATCCCAACACAAATCAAAACACTAAAAATTCCCAAGTTATGTGAACGAAAGATGAAACCTGCACAATAATCTAGGTCACCACAAGCAAAACGGTTATCTTGCTCATCCCCCTGTGCGAGTGACCCCTAGAATGTTGATATTTTGCAAAAGGACAAGCATCCTCCCTACCCAATTCCCTAAGAATCCCTAAAGTTCTCAATAGTTGCAAAACACAAAAAGTTGCAAAATGTCAAAACTCTAAATTTGACAAACTACAGTGCAAACATCAAAAGGCACAAACAACAGTGATTTTCATCACTCCATATCCCCAATCCCTTGCTCGAAAGAAAAACAAATCAAAATAAACAGTGATCTCATCATTACAATGAGCAAGTATCCCAATACAATTGAAGAAAAGAAGGGAGTTGACCTTGAATCCCTGGAACTCTCAGCATTCTGTAGGTCATAAGGCAAGCTTCAATACCAATTCGGTAACAGAAGTAAACCTCCCGCATGACGATATATCTGTCACATTAACTTGCGTACAGATCAATGTTTGCATGTGGATGAGCTAGCTTATGGCATCCTGGATTACATCGCAGATTAATCTTAGTACATACAACAAAGGAATTCGTGGAGCTAATTAGGTGATCCTTAGTACAGGTTCGGTTGAAAGCCCACCTGGCACTGGCGGTATCCTAACAAATACCACATAAATGAAATCAATTGCACACACAGGGATGTGAAATAACTTGGTCAAAAACAAGTCCAATTCATACCTTGGTCAAAAGTCTTGTAAGATAAAGTACAATCGTGGCTAGTGAGCTAAAACCGTCTGAGTCTCAGAAAACCTTAGCTACATTTCTAAACCAACTATGCTACTTTTCATCTTTGCAAATACCATCAAAAAATACAAAAATAGAAAAACCATGTATACATGTAGAGGCATACATCACAACAGTCGCCTAAAAACAAAATAACAGAGCTCTAAACAGTCTATGGTGCCATAGCCAAACATCACAAATCCCATTCATCCATTTCATATCTCGCATATCACATATAAATCAAAACCATTTGCATTCATCATAGCATATGCATCCATCAAAATAAATCAACATGCATACATCCATATTCATCAACCATCATGCACAAGATCAAAGAAAATCAAAACAACAAAAACAACAAATAAATGCAACACAAAAACAAAAAGCAATAAACATTGCCAGACATAAGTGCTCTTGCACTTAACCTCTTGGCATAGCAAAATTGATGTCGGGGTTTACATTGTCACTATCCTACTCCCGAATAAGGCTACCATAGCCGGACCGCTCCACGGGCAGACAGATTGACGACAATTTAATCACCAAATGGCGTCACAAAAACAACAAAACAACAAGAACATCACAAAAATGCAACACAAAACCAACAATAAACATTGCCAGACACAAGTGCTCTTGCACTTAACCTCTTGGCATAGCAAAATTGATGTCGGGGTTTACATTGTCACTATCCTACTCCCGAAGAAGGCTACCATAGCCGGACCGCTCCACGGGAGGATGGATTGCCGATAATTTAATCACCAAATGGTGTCACAAAAACAACAAGAACATCACAAAAATGCAACACAAAAACACAACAATAAACATTGCCAGAAACAAGTGCTCTTGCACTTAACCTCTTGGCATAGCAAAATTGATGTTGGGGTTTACATTGTCACTATCCTACTCCCGAAGAAGGCTACCATAGCCGGACCGCTCCACGGGAAAACGGATTGACGACAATTTAATCACCAAATGGTGTCACAAAAACAACAAAAATAGCAAATATCCACAAACAACAAAAGCAATAAACATTGCCAGACACAAGTGCTCTTGCACTTTACCTCTTGGCATAGAAAAACTGATGTTAGGGTCTACATTGTCACTATCCTACTCCCTAAGAAGGCTACCATAGCTGGACCACTCCACGGGAAGACAGATTTTTGACAATTTCATCCCCAAACGACGTCACAAAAGGGGCAAAGCCCACTCAAAAACAATAAGAAAATCAAAACAAAACAAAAAGCAATAAGCATTGCCGGACACAAGTGCTCTTGCACTTAACCTCTTGGAAAAGAAAATCGATGTCGAGGTCCAAATTATCGCTCTCCTAATTCCCCAAGAAGGCTATCATAGCCAGACCGCTCCACGGGAAATAAGTTTTCGACGATTTCACCTCATTATGACATCACCAAAAGGGTTAACACCCACCAAAAATAGGTCCATATGTTGGAAAAATTGCACACGCTTAACGGTAAAACCTTTAAGGCACCCCTGCACAAGTCATCTTGGGTCAAGCGACTCGTCGCTTCTCTCACGAAGGTCATTCCCTCATCGATTCATCGCTTGAGGGGGTAGTCACACTTAGTCACCAATCAACAATCACACACCCAATTAAGGAAAACGACATGCATTCAAATAATCATTGACAAAGACAATCACGCTCCTGCTTGGGGCAGTAAACAAGCAACAATCAAATCAATCAAACACTTGGCATTTCGTGAATCATGAACACAAGGTTCCCCTTGAGGATAAAAACGCGCTTCACTTATTCATGATTGATAAATGTCTAAGTTGAAGGTGGGGCTTTTCTCACCCAAAACAAAGAGGTTGAAGGAGTTTTCAAGCAACGAAGTGCTGCTGAGTTGAAGACCCACTTGCATCCCTTTTGGTTCACCTTCCCACATCCACCAATCTCTTTTGCAAGGGAGGTTGTTGGGTGGCCTTTGGAAGCTCGAACCGGACCCAAATCCAACACATGGACACCTGAACCTACCAATTCGCCGACCCCCCAATCCTAAAAGGTTTTGGGCCCATCCCTGGTGGATTGGCTCCAAAATCAAGGGCCAACGGTGGGAGGCCCACTTGGGCACCCCCGCACCTCCCAAGTCCTATTTTTAGTTTTTGAGCATTTTAGATTATTTTTTAGATTGCATTTTGTGTTATTAGGTTTGATTAATCCATAGCTACAATTTTGTAACTTTTGGTCAGATTCTAGGATGTTTTGTATTGCTTTGTTGTTTCGCTCTGACTTGCAGGTGTCAAGGTCAAATTCCTGAGGGTGCAGGCCAAATTGGGAAAATCCGACCATCTGGGTCGTCCCAAAATGGCCCCAATTACATAACCCCCTTGTTTGCAGGCGTTTTGCAGGTCTCGGGATCCGACATTGGAGCAGCAGCAGGTTGGTTTCTTCAACACAGAAGAATTCGTCCCACCCAGGGACGAATTACAGTCAGAATTCATCTTGCCCAGGGACAAATTCCATTTGAAGGTGGATTGGCTAGCTGCCTTAGTGGCAGTGGCCTTCTAGTAACTTTTCTTACCTTCTGTCAAGTTTTGAAGCAATTTGGATTCACTGTTTCAGGCAAATATTTACATGCATATTTCGTTAGTTTTAGAGAGCAAACGCTTTTCATTTGCAGCAGGTGCTACTGACGTCTTGGTCATTTCTTTGTTCGCAGGAGAAGCTACAGAGGTGAAGAACTCATCGACATTAGCGACGACATCATCTTGGCCCGCCCATTGCAATCGTGGGCATGCGGAAAGAGGAATCATTCAGTGATTGTAATCAAACTCTATTTGCGCTCCTAGCCCCTGAAAAGGGAGGAGACGCCATTGTAACAGAGAGCAAGGGATATTAATGAAAGGGTTGTGTTTTCTCTATTTGCTTGTGTCTCTTCCAATGTGTTTCTTTTCCATTTCATGCAATTTACGTTTCTAGGACTTAAGCGTACTTTATTTTGAATGCAATCGCACTTGGTGTTTCCTTTGCCCGGAATCTCGTGCTTTCAGTTATTTCAAAATAAGCCAAGAAATCTAGAGTCAAACATGTATCCTACTCAAAACTTGATGAAGAATTTACTTTTTCTTATTTGAATTTTTTTATTGGAATATATCATGTGAATGTATATTTTTATTTATCTTCTAAGTAATTTTACAATATCATGCTTACCCTCCTTCATTGTTTCTATCATTAGAGCACAAATTCCACTAAAAGTTCTCAAAAATTTACTATGAAAATATGCTAAAGAATGGAAGCTTCTCATATCAAACATACTTCTTGGTGATGGCTAATGCACAATAGCTTTTAAATTTATTGGATTCATCTAAAATCTATGTTTATAAATAACAAAACCTAATTATACCAAATCTTCCTTCAAAAAACTAAATTTCTTCAAATTAATTAGCAAGTATTCCTCCTATTTTTGTGAAACTAACATCAAATGCATTAGGTGTTCCTATTTCATCTTGCTAAACAACAAAATATCATCCAATTTAACCACCAAAAACTTACCAATAAAAAATTTCAAGACTTCATTCATTAACCACATAAAAGTGTTGGGTTCATTTGGTAATAGAAAGGACATGACCAACCATTCATACAAGCATTTTTTGTTCTTAAATGTAATTTTATACTCATATACTTATATTATTTCAATTGTATGGTAACTAATCTTCAAATCCATCTTTATGAAGTACTTTACTTCACTTAAACATTCCATCAAATAATCCATACAAGGTAATAGAAACTGGTATTTTATTGTAATCTTATTAATAGCTTGGGAGTTTATACACATATGCCATTATCCATATTTATTTGGTATTAATATGGATGGTACTAAAAATGGGCTCAAGCTCTCCCTAATCAACCCCTTCTCAAATAGTTCTTGAACTTGTCTTTTCATATCTTCATTTTCCAAGTGTATCATCCTACAAGTTGCCTTGTTTGGAAAACTTGACCTAGGTATGCATTCTATGTTATGTTTAATGATCCTCATAGGAAGTAATTCATTCAACAACTCTTTAGTGAGGATTTTAGAAAATATTATTTACTTCATGAGGAATCTCATCCCTTTCATCATCTATTTTATCTTCAATAAATTTGATAGTGAAGGAAAAGCACACTCCTTTCTTCAAGTCTTGTAGGAATTTTTTTCTGGAGAGTAGGAAAATTTTAGAACCGCTATCCACCTCTTATATTTTGTCCTTAAATGGACTCAATGTATAACATATGCCATATTTGACAATTGAATAATTATTCATTCTTAATTTTTTTATCACCTTTTTGTAAAACTACCATGGTATAACCAATAAAATATGGTATTCATCCATCAACATGATGTCACATAGAATTACATCCTTATAAGAACCAATATAAAAATTCATCATACATTGTTCAATTACCCAAATTTTACGTCCATTATGCGACCATGACATTTTATAAAAATTCAAATGCTCTATTCTCTCCAAGCTAATTTTCTCCACCATATCGATTGATACTACATTGTCTATGTTGCACTATCCACAATTATCTTACAATATATACCTCTAGAATTAAAAATAAATAGGTTCTTTCTTTGCACTAGTTCCTACACCTCCTTCACTAGTTTTAAAAATATCCTTATCGTCATAAGGATTCTCATTATTTTGATTCCTCCATATGCTTCGCTAAAGTGATATTTTATTAACCTACTTGTGCAATTTCTTTATTGGATTTCTTCCCTCATCCATTGATTTGTTGTACTTGAAGGAATTTATATTATTTATTCCCTCCTTTAAAGCATCTATAACACTTTCTAGTAGAACGATATTCTCTACCCTCACCAAATCCACCTCATTCTCTTGGTGATTCACCATTTTATTTGGTACTTTAGCTAAAACTATTATTTTGGTAAAATTTTCTATTGCATCATGAACTTGTTGCACTCTTCCTCCATGGAATTTTCCTCTTCCTCTTGAATACTTTCCTCCCCATCTAGAGTGGTTTTTTCTTATGTTTCAACTTCTCTTCTACCTTGAGTACATATTGATATGCTTCTTCAACCATTATAATTAGAATAATACTAATTTAACCTTGTATGGATGACCTTAGTCAATTTGTGTATCTTGCAAATTTATCCTCATGATATTTGATATGACCTATTCTTATGGTTAATTTATAGAATTCATTTGTATACTCTTTCACTCCCAACTCATTTTGCTTAAGGTTTTGTATACTTCTAAATAACCCACTCTAATAATCAGTAGGTACAAATTTAGATTTCAACTTGGATTTTATCATTATTACCTCTCTATTTGGAAATTATTCCACCAAATTGAAGCATGTCATTTTAGCCCTCTACATAAAAATTTGACCCATTTTAGATCCTCCTTAGATTCATAGTCAAATAATCTCTCCATGTCTATTATCTAGTCGATCAACTCCTTAGTATTTAAACTTCCATTAAAATTTGGAGTATACATCTTTGGCTTACTTCCCATGCTAGAAATTACCCAAATCAAGTAATTCAATGATTCTTCTCCTTCCTCTTCATCTCAAGATTCTAGGTGACTAGTTTTCTCCTCTTCATTATCACTAACTTCCTCAAGATGAATGCCACTCTTTTGGGTAATATTTATTGCATCTAATCTAGAAAAGCATACTCTTAGTATTTTAGCTATATCTATTGGTCAACACACAACAAACATCAAGTTCTTCTTGTTGTATCATATCTCCTTTGATGCATATTACAAACCTCTAAAAAAAATATAACTTTGATACCAAATGATACAATGATAATAGAAAGAGGTCAATTGAATGACTACCTTCCAAAGTAGAAACATTTTATAGACAACCATAAACTATATGTACAATAGTAAGGGAACTACATCCCTACTTAAATAGCACAATATCGTTACTTGAATAACATTGTGGCCACCATAGAAAGTATCTTTAATTTTCCCCCACCATCTACCACTCTCACTTATTTTTCTATTATTTATTCTTTTATTATTACTTCCTCTTCTCTCCCTATCTATTTCTATTGCACTTCTCTTATTCTCCACTTGTGTAATCCATAGTTATCCTAGGGGTACTTTCCTTACAATGAACTCCATCACGCTTGGGACCACACCTATCACTTTATTATTATTGTGTACTATGTTTATTCCACTTCTCTCACCCTTCACTAGTGCAACCCATAGTTCTCCTAGAGGCACTCTACCTTCAAATGTCTCATCATGCCTGGGATAATACCTATCACTTTTTTCTCACTGCACACCATTCCAATATCCATCACATAATCATTAATATCATATACCACATCACCACTATTAACCATTATTTCACCTATAATATCACCATTAGCTAACACAACTAGTAGTTTCCGCATTATTTCCTTCCATCATCATGCAATTCACTTTGCTTACCCTTTGCTTGCTATTCCTTCGACTTCTACATGTTTTCCTCATCCATCATATTAAATGATACAAATCGTACTATAAGCAACAGTGCCTAAGTTCATTATTGTTTTAATTTTGACTTTAGTTTTAGTTGTCCTTAGAGTCGTTTCCATGATTTTCATGGGTTTTTTAAAATATATTAAGGGAATGTTTTAATAAATAATAGTAATTCAACATAGTTAAACCTGATGTATGCATCTGGATCTGATTTTTTCCTAGATTCCATCTAAACATAGGTATCTTTTATTAAGAGATGTTTATATCTCTTTAAACTAAAGTAATTGCACTTAAAATATTTGAAGTATTAAAAATTGTTTAAAATATTATTTGAAGCTTTAGCTAAATAAGTTGATTCATTACAAAAATAAAATGACAAGAGGGAGTCCATATTTAAATAAGACTTAAAGAATGTATGATTTTTTAATGCATGAATTTTTTTAGTATTAATTTTAAAAGAGGGTTTTGAAAGGAGCCCCACAACCTTATACAACAAGAAAGCCCAAAGGCTAATTAAAGCATAATATGACCGCTATAATGGAGGCCCACCTAAAATGACAACAAGGTATTAAAAATCGAGGAAAGCATCCCCTGGGGAAGGGGAACCGCGGGAGTTCACACCATCCCCACGAAGGAAATTTGGGGAGGAAAATCCAAACAACTCGGCCCTAAAGAATAGCATGACAATGTAGGGGGTGAAAAACTACCAACCTAAATAAATGCATCGTTTGAAATTTGAAAGTCACAACAGGCTACAAAATTTGATAAGCTCAAGTATAAGAAGGGGTGACATAACTAGGGGGCTAGAAGGGACAATCAGGGAAGGTAGGAACGTACAGAGGGGCTAGCATAATAAAGGCCAGTACATACCATAAAATACTTAATACTACAAGTACCAACTAGATCACCCAAATCTTGGAAAGGAACCAAAGTATAACAAGAGTTAAGGAGCTTCCTCCTTGATGCGAATTACAACATCATTAGGAAAACCCCACTACTACATAGATAAGCCTTGACAACGAACTCCCAAGTTTTCTAAGAGATCAACCATTGAATTGCCTTCTCTAAAACCATGGGAGAACTCCACGCTAGAAAAGAAATGAACAAGCCAAGTTGCTTCCTCAATTAAATTAGCAATTAATGCATGAAATTAGTAAGAGAGTCCTTGGTCACTTTAATTATAATATAGAAAGGAAAAATAACAATATGAATTAGTGCTAGTACATCATGAATTAGTGCTAGTATATCATTCACCTTCTACCCAATAAAATAAAATTTAGTTTTTATGATTTTTATCTAAGCAAGTGACATATTTTCATCATTTGCATATACTTACATATAAATATTGAGTGATTACTTGCAATATCATAGTATTATCTCTACATAGTCATGTGTAATTATTAAACAATCCAAAAAATATCATTTTTCAGAGGCATAGAAATTAATCAATTATTTAAAAAATAAGAATTTAGGTTTCTAACAAATTCTATTTTAATCATACTAATCCTTAATAAAAATGATATATGAATTATAGAAAAATATTTGTGACAATTCTAATTCTATGTTATAAAAAATTATTTTCAAATATAGAATAAAATGATTTAATTATATCAAAATTTTGACGGGTAAAATATGTTGATTTTTGAGTTGGAAGTTTGATCTAAATGTTGCTATATGATATATATAGAATTGTTAATACTTTATTTAGGTGCTACTATATGGTGTGTTGAAATAGATTGATTATAATTACTTTTACGATAAAAAATAATAAAATAACAATTTATAATTTTTATCAAAAATATTTTTCAATAAATTAAAAGCTCTACATCTTCTTATCATATTTTGAGGGATGGTTTCTTTTGTTGTTAATTTTGAAGAAGTTTTTTATTTTATATATTTTTTGTTTTTTAAAAAATTTTAGCAAGTTCATTTTTGAAGTGTTTTTATATGCATCCTCTTTATGCTGCCATTACGAAAACAAATACATATTCATTTTGATAACGTTTATTTAAATTTTTTTCACTTAAGATAGTGTAAACTAGATCTTAATTGGTTTATAATCATTTTTTTCCTATTTGATCTTTGAATTTATGAACTTTTGTTGGTTATGTTTGTAATTTAAGTTTAATTTATTGATGCAATCCTAATTTTTCTTTCTATATTTTTAGTTCATATGATAAATATATAATTCTTCTTTATTGATAATATTAAGGTTTTTTTTTTTATATATTATTTTAAGATATCAACCCTATAACCTTATATTTGAAATATTCAACTTGTAAACAAACATTTTCAATAATGTATTACATTAATTATAATATCCATTTAAATTTAAATCGATCAAAAACTAAAAAAAATTAAAATTAAACCATTAATATATATGTTATTTCATCTTCCATTGCATATCTTCTTCTTTTCCTTCTTTTCAATTTATTTATTTTTCCACATCCATTTTATAAAAGTGAATAATTAATAATATGAATAATATTAATATATATGAATGACACATTCTTTAAATTTCATAAGCTAATGTTATCTTTAAAATACAAGTTATTGTAACTAGGTTTCCAGCTAAAATTATTAAATAATCATTTATCCAAATAAAACAATGAAAATATAGTTTTCACATTGATCTTTACATTTAAAAATTCAAAAACTATATATGTATTTGATATTTTTTATTTTTTATTTATAATTATTATTAATTAATTAATTTTTGTTTCAATAATTCTTGTATAATTAAACTATTAAATAATTTAAAAGATATTTATATTCTAACGGTATCTTTATAAAAGCAGAAGTAATACCTCTCTCCCGTTTGAATTATTATGAAAGCAAAACTAATAATATTTTTTTTCCATATAACGCTGAAAATATAGTGCTAGTTACTCCACGTTGTCCATTATTCTTATAACCAAACTCGAAACATCCTTCTAATTTCAATTTAACGGACCCATAGCATCAGTGAAACACCAATTGTTTCAGATAAAATTCTATATACCCACGATAGACCGGTAATTAACGCGAAATTCTATGACGCAAACTCAAACCAGTTGCTTTAAACTAGATTACAAATGACAGAATGTATAACTGAATTTGGTGTTTTAAGCAGCGGACAATATGGTTCTAGAGGCCTATGGGGCTGTGTATGCAGTCCTTTATCATGGCCAAAGAAGTACACATTTTGGCAAGCCTGATTTTGAAATATTGCTAGGGCTTAATCTATCATCTATTATTCAAAGAGCCTTTCTACCTTTCAGCTGCTCCATATGCACTCTACCTTATACAATTCACAACTGCTCGAATATTTTGAACGAGATCATCAACTTACCTGTGGTGCGGACCGGGACTCGGTCCGGAAGGCAGTTTATTGATAGCAAACATCTTTATGGTCTTGAAAAGTTCAGAATTGATAAATCTGTGACCAACTCCTGGACTTGAGCCTGAAGGGAGTTTATCCTCTAATGGCCTTGCTACCTCAATCGTCTTCACGGGGCTGGCGTCAATATATGCGTGGCCGACGCTGGAACTCGAACCCGAAGGAAGTTTATCATTCAATATGTTTGTTCTCGAACTAGCCTTCACAGATCCTGCATTCACATAAGCGTGGCCTACTCCGGGGCTTGAACCTGAAGGCAGCTTATTAATGTTCAGCGTGCTGGTTTTCTCATTTGGATGTTTTCGTTCCACGTGACCGACCTCCGAGCTCACTAGGTCTACATCGACCATGCTTAGAGCTAAATGTTTCGCCTCCCCGGATTCTCGTTGGAGTGTTCTACCTCCATGCGTTTCTTCAATATGCAATGCTACTACGGTGAAAACAACCAGTAATTGGACGCGTTTGATAGCCGAGGAAATGCTCTTCATTGGAACACTTTTTTCTATCAATACCAAAAAGAAATATGTATCAATTCTAATAATGCTTCACACGTTGAGCAATACAATATAAGACTTTACTTGTAAGATCTCAAGGGTAAGGCGTTTATAAGAGAAGGGATGAATACGCCTCGCTTTGGTTCGATTGTGAGAGTCCAGAGTAACTTGCAAATGCATATATAGAGATAGAGAAACAAGTCGGTCCTGCGCCCGCCACAATTAGTATTAAAAAATTAACGTGGAATATTTTGGTATGACTGAAGCTAAGTTTCATCACTGAGAACGTGTTTTGAAAGCCCTCCATAAAGGGTTTGTAGACGGAGAGTTGGGGATGGCAACTGTGGACTTCAACGTTAAAGAAAGTCAAGAGGCACGCGAGTGGAAGGATTGGCTAGAAACGGCAAAGCGACTTTGGAAGCTCACGTCTTACGCAATTTCTATGCATGTGAGGGGGGGGAGTTGATACAAAATTACGAGGCAAATAGCAATTGAGTAGTGGAGTCTGTCCTCAATTATGTATATATGCAGTAGTGGAGTCAAGCATGCGACCTGCTCGTCTTACTCTATTTTCAGAACCACGTTGTGTCGAAAGTAACTAAACATGGACATTTTACTTTGAAACACGAAGACTAAAAACACGAAAACTATTTTTACAGTCTTTATTTCAATCGAATAAAATCAGACATAAAGAAAACTCGAACTTAAACCATTAAAAGAAATTTAACCATGAAGAAATTAATGCGTTCTGTTGGATCCAAGAAAAACGATGTGAAGTTGCGTTTTTCTACGCCGTCAAGAGATTAATGCGTTCTGTTGGATCCAAGAAAATCGATGTTAAGTTGCGTTTTTCTACGCCGTCAATATCTTATTTCATTGTGTTAGACCTACAAGCATCGTGTCATCACCACCTACCTACCTATGTTTTTCCTTTTAGGAGGAATATTTCTTAACACCATAAATAAACACGTTGAACGTGTGGCATTTTTGGAATTGTTTATTTTCTCCAAATTCTAATCAAAGGTTGAAGGAGAAAAAGTAAATTCTCCCTGTTTTGGTCTCCTTCCCGACAACGTGGATGGGAAAATAGAGTTCAAGGCTGGCTGCATGCTTCACTACATAAGTACATGAGGAGGTAAAACTCCACTGTTCTGTTTCTATCTGCTTGCTAATTCTGAACTAACTTTCTTAGAAGAGGAAGTATTAAAATGGAATTAAATTTAAACATATTGAAAGTCTACCGGACTCGGACTTGGGAAATTAATCAGTCAAGAATTAGTACTCAGGTGAGAACAGTTCTTTCATTGCCACGATTTTCCACGCAAAATTGAAGCCTTTTCAACACCCGACCCGGTTAGAAGAACCTATTCAACGTTTGAATACATTTCACGATGACTTTTAACAGTCTTCGTGGCGCACGATTGAGTGGTTGTGTCTGGTAAAATATTTCAAAGCTCAACCTAAACTGTATAAATTAGGTACTACAAAAGGATTTTAAAAATATTTAAATATTATTTTTATTAATTAATTGTAGTTAATATAAAAATGTTTATCATTGATTTAAAATTAATAAGGTTTTTTTATTGTTTGATTAAGTATTATATATATAGTACTTTAAAATTTGGATTTTTTAAAGTAGGTTTATATTAGTGATATATTTACAATTGTGAATATAGTTTGTTGAAACACTACTATGTTTACCAACCAATTTGGATCTTATATAACCAATTTAAAATATAATAATAATAAATTTATTTATATCATTATCATAAGATAATTTTACTGTAGCAGAAATATTCAAATTAATTTCAAAATAAATATTTATATGCACAAGACGTGTATATATATATATATATATATATATATATATATATATATATATATAACTTAATTAATTGGAAAAATAATATTTTTTGTATTATTAATTTAAAAAAATGGTACCAAGAGCTAATGGCAATAAAAAGTGATCCTTATTTTTTCATTTTTTACATCAACACGAAAGAGTAGGTAGAGCAGACAAATAGGAAGCAATTGCGAGTAAGCTTTGAGCTGAATATTTTTTTATCCAAATATTTAGCTGAATTGAAAACTAAAAGATTTATATGAGAAAAATCTAGGTAACATGGAAGGAAAGCCATATTTGAAAGCCCAAATTTTAAGATGCCCTAGTTGGAAGCATGGAAGCACAAACAATATTGGACACAAGAGAAAAAGCAAATACATAGAAGCTCTATTGTAGACAGTAGATGCTACACCAAAGTGATTATAAAAAATAAGATGATCTAGCATTGTATAATGGTTCTTAAAAGTAGAGGGTTAGGCCACATTTTTTAGAGATTCAAAAATGAATCAAGAGAAAGTTTGAATTGGGTTCAAGTTACTCTATGAATTTTCTTCCTAAATAATTTTTCATTTGTTATCTTTTCAAATTCATAATTTAGGGATAAAAGAATGGGTGGTGGCCCATGCCTTAGGGGGAGATATACCCTATATTTTAATGACATGGAGATAAGTTTTTAAAAGCTTCCATTATGGGTTAGGATTTCAAACTTCTATATCAACTTATCATTAATGATGTTTTAAAGAATATTAGAAATCTACTAAAAAAATCCATCCAATAGGGACCAACTATTAAGGAGAAAATATATGTTGTATATACTTGGATATGTGTTGCTATAGCCATTTCATGTAACAAAATAAGGTCTCACAATCCTAGCCAGCCAAATAAAGTTTTTATATTTTAGTTTGTTTAAGATATTTTAAAAGTAAGACTATACAATACAATCATTTAGTTAATGCATAGAGGTGGAGGCTCAGCAAGGGAATTGAATCCACTTATTAACAAAAATCCTATGAGCAATTATTAACTTTTTTTGTAAGCTTTACACTATTTATAGGCTTATGAGAGCTAGATATTTTAACTTCAAAGAAATCCCAGTGTAAGGTATTTGATAGACTCTAGAGTTTATAGGATAGAGTTATTTCAAAATAAGCCAAGAAATCTAGAGTCAAACATGTATCCTGCTCAGAACTTGATGAAGAATTTACTTTTTCTTATTTGAATTTTTTTATTGGAATATATCATGTGAATGTATATTTTTATTTATCTTCTAAGTAATTTTACAATATCATGCTTACCCTCCTTCATTGTTTCTATCATTAGAGCACAAATTCCACTAAAAGTTCTCAAAATTTTACTATGAAAATATGCTAAAGAATGGAAGCTTCTCATATCAAACATACTTCTTGGTGATGGCTAATGCACAATAGCTTTTAAATTTATTGGATTCGTCTAAAATCTATGTTTATAAATAACAAAACCTAATTATACCAAATCTTCCTTCAAAAAACTAAATTTCTTCAAATTAATTAGCAAGTATTCCTCCTATATTTGTGAAACTAACATCAAATGCATTAGGTGTTCCTATTTCATCTTGCTAAACAACAAAATATCATCCAATTTAACCACCAAAAACTTACCAATAAAAAATTTCAAGACTTCATTCATTAACCACATAAAAGTGTTGGGTTCATTTGGTAATAGAAAGGACATGACCAACCATTCATACAAGCATTTTTTGTTCTTAAATGTACTTTTATACTCATATACTTATATTATTTCAATTGTATGGTAACTAATCTTCAAATCCATCTTTATGAAGTACTTTACTTCACTTAAACATTCCATCAAATAATCCATACAAGGTAATAGAAACTGGTATTTTATTGTAATCTTATTAATAGCTTGGGAGTTTATACACATATGCCATTATCCATATTTACTTGGTATTAATATGGATGGTACTATAAATGGGCTCAAGCTCTCCCTAATCAACCCCTTCTCAAATAGTTCTTGAACTTGTCTTTTCATATCTTCATTTTCCAAGTGTATCATCCTACAAGTTGCCTTGTTTGGAAAACTTGACCTAGGTATGCATTCTATGTTATGTTTAATGATCCTCATAGGAAGTAATTCATTCAACAACTCTTTAGTGAGGATTTTAGAAAATATTATTTACTTCATGAGGAATCTCATCCCTTTCATCATCTATTTTATCTTCAATAAATTTGATAGTGAAGGAAAAGCACACTCCTTTCTTCAAGTCTTGTAGGAATTTTTTTCTGGAGAGTAGGAAAATTTTAGAACTGCTATCCACCTCTTATATTTTGTCCTTAAATGGACTCAATGTATAACATATGCCATATTTGACAATTGAATAATTATTCATTCTTAATTTTTTTATCACCTTTTTGTAAAACTACCATGGTATAACCAATAAAATATGGTGTTCATCCATCAACATGATGTCATGTAGAATTACATCCTTATAAGAACCAATATAAAAATTCATCATACATTGTTCAATTACCCAAATTTTATGTCCATTATGCGACCATGACATTTTATAAAAATTCAAATGCTCTATTCTCTCCAAGCTAATTTTCTCCACCATATCGATTGATACTACATTGTCTATGTTGCACTATCCACAATTATCTTACAATATATACCTCTAGAATTAAAAATAAATAGGTTCTTTCTTTGCACTAGTTCCTACACCTCCTTCACTAGTTTTAAAAATATCCTTCTCGTCATAAGGATTCTCATTATTTTGATTCCTCCATATGCTTCGCTAAAGTGATATTTTATTAACCTACTTGCGCAATTTCTTTATTGGCTTTCTTCCCTCATCCATTGATTTGTTGTACTTGAAGGAATTTATATTATTTATTCCCTCCTTTAAAGCATCTATAACACTTTCTAGTAGAACGATATTCTCTACCCTCACCAAATCCACCTCATTCTCTTGGTGATTCACCATTTTATTTGGTACTTTAGCTAAAACTATTATTTTGGTAAAATTTTCTATTGCATCATGAACTTGTTGCACTCTTCCTCCATGGAATTTTCCTCTTCCTCTTGAATACTTTCCTCCCCATCTAGAGTGGTTTTTTCTTATGTTTCAACTTCTCTTCTACCTTGAGTACATATTGATATGCTTCTTCAACCATTATAATTAGAATAATACTAATTTAACCTTGTATAGATGACCTTAGTCAATTTGTGTATCTTGCAAATTTATCCTCATGATATTTGATATGACCTATTCTTATGGTTAATTTATAGAATTCATTTGTATACTCTTTCACTCCCAACTCATTTTGCTTAAGGTTTTGTATACTTCTAAATAACGCACTCGAATAATCAGTAGGTACAAATTTAGATTTCAACTTGGATTTTATCATTATTACCTCTCTATTTGGAAATTATTCCACCAAATTGAAGCATGTCATTTTAGCCCTCTACATAAAAATTTGACCCATTTCAGATCCTCCTTAGATTCATAGTCAAATAATCTCTCCATGTCTATTATCTAGTCGATCAACTCCTTAGTATTTAAACTTCCATTAAAATTTGGAGTATACATCTTTGGCTTACTTCCCATGCTAGAAATTACCCAAATCAAGTAATTCAATGATTCTTCTCCTTCCTCTTCATCTCAAGATTCTAGGTGACTAGTTTTCTCCTCTTCATTATCACTAACTTCCTCAAGATGAATGCCACTCTTTTGGGTAATATTTATTGCATCTAATCTAGAAAAGCATACTCTTAGTATTTTAGCTATATCTATTGGTCAACACACAACAAACATCAAGTTCTTCTTGTTGTATCATATCTCCTTTGATGCATATTACAAACCTCTAAAAAAAATATAACTTTGATACCAAATGATACAATGATAATAGAAAGAGGTCAATTGAATGACTACCTTCCAAAGTAGAAACATTTTATAGACAACCATAAACTATATGTACAATAGTAAGGGAACTACATCCCTACTTAAATAGCACAATATCGTTACTTGAATAACATTGTGGCCACCATAGAAAGTATCTTTAATTTTCCCCCACCATCTACCACTCTCACTTATTTTTCTATTATTTATTCTTTTATTATTACTTCCTCTTCTCTCCCTATCTATTTCTATTGCACTTCTCTTATTCTCCACTTGTGTAATCCATAGTTATCCTAGGGGTACTTTCCTTACAATGAACTCCATCACGCTTGGGACCACACCTATCACTTTATTATTATTGTGTACTATGTTTATTCCACTTCTCTCACCCTTCACTAGTGCAACCCATAGTTCTCCTAGAGGCACTCTACCTTCAAATGTCTCATCATGCCTGGGATAATACCTATCACTTTTTTCTCACTGCACACCATTCCAATATCCATCACATAATCATTAATATCATATACCACATCACCACTATTAACCATTATTTCACCTATAATATCACCATTAGCTAACACAACTAGTAGTTTCCGCATTATTTCCTTCCATCATCATGCAATTCACTTTGCTTACCCTTTGCTTGCTATTCCTTCGACTTCTACATGTTTTCCTCATCCATCATATTAAATGAGACAAATCGTACTATAAGCAACAGTGCCTAGGTTCATTATTGTTTTAATTTTGACTTTAGTTTTAGTTGTCCTTAGAGTCGTTTCCATGATTTTCATGGGTTTTTTAAAATATATTAAGGGAATGTTTTAATAAATAATAGTAATTCAACATAGTTAAACCTGATGTATGCATCTGGATCTGATTTTTTCCTAGATTCCATCTAAACATAGGTATCTTTTATTAAGAGATGTTTATATCTCTTTAAACTAAAGTAATTGCACTTAAAATATTTGAAGTATTAAAAATTGTTTAAAATATTATTTGAAGCTTTAGCTAAATAAGTTGATTCATTACAAAAATAAAATGACAAGAGGGAGTCCATATTTAAATAAGACTTAAAGAATGTATGATTTTTTAATGCATGAATTTTTTTAGTATTAATTTTAAAAGAGGGTTTTGAAAGGAGCCCCACAACCTTATACAACAAGAAAGCCCAAAGGCTAATTAAAGCATAAGATGACCGCTATAATGGAGGCCCACCTAAAATGACAACAAGGTATTACAAATCGAGGCAAGCATCCCCTGGGGAAGGGGAACTGCGGGAGTTCACACCATCCCCACGAAGGAAATTTGGGGAGGAAAATCCAAACAACTCGGCCCTAAAGAATAGCATGACAATGTAGTGGGTGAAAAACTACCAACCTAAATAAATGCATCGTTTGAAATTTGAAAGTCACAACAGGCTACAAAATTTGATAAGCTCGGGTATAAGAAGGGGTGACATAACTAGGGGGCTAGAAGGGACAATCGGGGAAGGTAGGAATGTACGAGAGGGGCTAGCATAATAAATGCCAAGTACATACCATAAAATACTTAATACTACAAGTACCAACTAGATCACCCAAATCTTGGAAAGGAACCAAAGTCTAACAAGAGTTAAGGAGCTTCCTCCTTGATGCGAATTACAACATCATTAGGAAAACCCCACTACTACATAGATAAGCCTTGACAACGAACTCCCAAGTTTTCTAAGAGATCAACCATTGAATCGCCTTCTCTAAAACCATGGGAGAACTCCACGCTAGAAAGGAAATGAACAAGCCAAGTTGCTTCCTCAATTAAATTAGCAATTAATGCATGAAATTAGTAAGAGAGTCCTTGGTCACTTTAATTATAATATAGAAAGGAAAAATAACAATATGAATTAGTGCTAGTACATCATGAATTAGTGCTAGTATATAATTCACCTTCTACCCAATAAAATAAAATTTAGTTTTTATGATTTTTATCTAAGCAAGTGACATATTTTCATCATTTGCATATACTTACATATAAATATTGAGTGATTACTTGCAATATCATAGTATTATCTCTACATAGTCATGTGTAATTATTAAACAATCCAAAAAATATCATTTTTCAGAGGCATAGAAATTAATCAATTATTTAAAAAATAAGAATTTTAGGTTTCTCATGATATTTGATATGACCTATTCTTATGGTTAATTTATAGAATTCATTTGTATACTCTTTCACTCCCAACTCATTTTGCTTAAGGTTTTGTATACTTCTAAATAACCCACTCTAATAATCAGTAGGTACAAATTTAGATTTCAACTTGGATTTTATCATTATTACCTCTCTATTTGGAAATTATTCCACCAAATTGAAGCATGTCATTTTAGCCCTCTACATAAAAATTTGACCCATTTCAGATCCTCCTTAGATTCATAGTCAAATAATCTCTCCATGTCTATTATCTAGTCGATCAACTCCTTAGTATTTAAACTTCCATTAAAATTTGGAGTATACATCTTTGGCTTACTTCCCATGCTAGAAATTACCCAAATCAAGTAATTCAATGATTCTTCTCCTTCCTCTTCATCTCAAGATTCTAGGTGACTAGTTTTCTCCTCTTCATTATCACTAACTTCCTCAAGATGAATGCCACTCTTTTGGGTAATATTTATTGCATCTAATCTAGAAAAGCATACTCTTAGTATTTTAGCTATATCTATTGGTCAACACACAACAAACATCAAGTTCTTCTTGTTGTATCATATCTCCTTTGATGCATATTACAAACCTCTAAAAAAAATATAACTTTGATACCAAATGATACAATGATAATAGAAAGAGGTCAATTGAATGACTACCTTCCAAAGTAGAAACATTTTATAGACAACCATAAACTATATGTACAATAGTAAGGGAACTACATCCCTACTTAAATAGCACAATATCGTTACTTGAATAACATTGTGGCCACCATAGAAAGTATCTTTAATTTTCCCCCACCATCTACCACTCTCACTTATTTTTCTATTATTTATTCTTTTATTATTACTTCCTCTTCTCTCCCTATCTATTTCTATTGCACTTCTCTTATTCTCCACTTGTGTAATCCATAGTTATCCTAGGGGTACTTTCCTTACAATGAACTCCATCACGCTTGGGACCACACCTATCACTTTATTATTATTGTGTACTATGTTTATTCCACTTCTCTCACCCTTCACTAGTGCAACCCATAGTTCTCCTAGAGGCACTCTACCTTCAAATGTCTCATCATGCCTGGGATAATACCTATCACTTTTTTCTCACTGCACACCATTCCAATATCCATCACATAATCATTAATATCATATACCACATCACCACTATTAACCATTATTTCACCTATAATATCACCATTAGCTAACACAACTAGTAGTTTCCGCATTATTTCCTTCCATCATCATGCAATTCACTTTGCTTACCCTTTGCTTGCTATTCCTTCGACTTCTACATGTTTTCCTCATCCATCATATTAAATGAGACAAATCGTACTATAAGCAACAAGGTGCCTAAGTTCATTATTGTTTTAATTTTGACTTTAGTTTTAGTTGTCCTTAGAGTCGTTTCCATGATTTTCATGGGTTTTTTAAAATATATTAAGGGAATGTTTTAATAAATAATAGTAATTCAACATAGTTAAACCTGATGTATGCATCTGGATCTGATTTTTTCCTAGATTCCATCTAAACATAGGTATCTTTTATTAAGAGATGTTTATATCTCTTTAAACTAAAGTAATTGCACTTAAAATATTTGAAGTATTAAAAATTGTTTAAAATATTATTTGAAGCTTTAGCTAAATAAGTTGATTCATTACAAAAATAAAATGACAAGAGGGAGTCCATATTTAAATAAGACTTAAAGAATGTATGATTTTTTAATGCATGAATTTTTTTAGTATTAATTTTAAAAGAGGGTTTTGAAAGGAGCCCCACAACCTTATACAACAAGAAAGCCCAAAGGCTAATTAAAGCATAAGATGACCGCTATAATGGAGGCCCACCTAAAATGACAACAAGGTATTACAAATCGAGGCAAGCATCCCCTGGGGAAGGGGAACCGCGGGAGTTCACACCATCCCCACGAAGGAAATTTGGGGAGGAAAATCCAAACAACTCGGCCCTAAAGAATAGCATGACAATGTAGGGGGTGAAAAACTACCAACCTAAATAAATGCATCGTTTGAAATTTGAAAGTCACAACAGGCTACAAAATTTGATAAGCTCAGGTATAAGAAGGGGTGACATAACTAGGGGGCTAGAAGGGACAATCAGGGAAGGTAGGAACGTACAGAGGGGCTAGCATAATAAAGGCCAGTACATACCATAAAATACTTAATACTACAAGTACCAACTAGATCACCCAAATCTTGGAAAGGAACCAAAGTCTAACAAGAGTTAAGGAGCTTCCTCCTTGATGCGAATTACAACATCATTAGGAAAACCCCACTACTACATAGATAAGCCTTGACAACGAACTCCCAAGTTTTCTAAGAGATCAACCATTGAATTGCCTTCTCTAAAACCATGGGAGAACTCCACGCTAGAAAAGAAATGAACAAGCCAAGTTGCTTCCTCAATTAAATTAGCAATTAATGCATGAAATTAGTAAGAGAGTCCTTGGTCACTTTAATTATAATATAGAAAGGAAAAATAACAATATGAATTAGTGCTAGTACATCATGAATTAGTGCTAGTATATCATTCACCTTCTACCCAATAAAATAAAATTTAGTTTTTATGATTTTTATCTAAGCAAGTGACATATTTTCATCATTTGCATATACTTACATATAAATATTGAGTGATTACTTGCAATATCATAGTATTATCTCTACATAGTCATGTGTAATTATTAAACAATCCAAAAAATATCATTTTTCAGAGGCATAGAAATTAATCAATTATTTAAAAAATAAGAATTTAGGTTTCTAACAAATTCTATTTTAATCATACTAATCCTTAATAAAAATGATATATGAATTATAGAAAAATATTTGTGACAATTCTAATTCTATGTTATAAAAAATTATTTTCAAATATAGAATAAAATGATTTAATTATATCAAAATTTTGACGGGTAAAATATGTTGATTTTTGAGTTGGAAGTTTGATCTAAATGTTGCTATATGATATATATAGAATTGTTAATACTTTATTTAGGTGCTACTATATGGTGTGTTGAAATAGATTGATTATAATTACTTTTACGATAAAAAATAATAAAATAACAATTTATAATTTTTATCAAAAATATTTTTCAATAAATTAAAAGCTCTACATCTTCTTATCATATTTTGAGGGATGGTTTCTTTTGTTGTTAATTTTGAAGAAGTTTTTTATTTTATATATTTTTTGTTTTTTAAAAAATTTTAGCAAGTTCATTTTTGAAGTGTTTTTATATGCATCCTCTCTATGCTGCCATTACGAAAACAAATACATATTCATTTTGATAACGTTTATTTAAATTTTTTTCACTTAAGATAGTGTAAACTAGATCTTAATTGGTTTATAATCATTTTTTTCCTATTTGATCTTTGAATTTATGAACTTTTGTTGGTTATGTTTGTAATTTAAGTTTAATTTATTGATGCAATCCTAATTTTTCTTTCTATATTTTTAGTTCATATGATAAATATATAATTCTTCTTTATTGATAATATTAAGGTTTTTTTTTTATATATTATTTTAAGATATCAACCCTATAACCTTATATTTGAAATATTCAACTTGTAAACAAACATTTTCAATAATGTATTACATTAATTATAATATCCATTTAAAGTTAAATCGATCAAAAACTAAAAAAAATTAAAATTAAACCATTAATATATATGTTATTTCATCTTCCATTGCATATCTTCTTCTTTTCCTTCTTTTCAATTTATTTATTTTTCCACATCCATTTTATAAAAGTGAATAATTAATAATATGAATAATATTAATATATATGAATGACACATTCTTTAAATTTCATAAGCTAATGTTATCTTTAAAATACAAGTTATTGTAACTAGGTTTCCAGCTAAAATTATTAAATAATCATTTATCCAAATAAAACAATGAAAATATAGTTTTCACATTGATCTTTACATTTAAAAATTCAAAAACTATATATGTATTTGATATTTTTTATTTTTTATTTATAATTATTATTAATTAATTAATTTTTGTTTCAATAATTCTTGTATAATTAAACTATTAAATAATTTAAAAGATATTTATATTCTAACGGTATCTTTATAAAAGCAGAAGTAATACCTCTCTCCCGTTTGAATTATTATGAAAGCAAAACTTATAATATTTTTTTTCCATATAACGCTGAAAATATAGTGCTAGTTACTCCACGTTGTCCATTATTCTTATAACCAAACTCGAAACATCCTTCTAATTTCAATTTAACGGACCCATAGCATCAGTGAAACACCAATTGTTTCAGATAAAATTCTATATACCCACGATAGACCGGTAATTAACGCGAAATTCTATGACGCAAACTCAAACCAGTTGCTTTAAACTAGATTACAAATGACAGAATGTATATCATATACCACATCACCACTATTTTATTAAGGGAATGTTTTAATAAATAATAGTAATTCAACATAGTTAAACCTGATGTATGCATCTGGATCTGATTTTTTCATAGATTCCATCTAAACATAGGTATATTTTATTAAGAGATGTTTATATCTCTTTAAACTAAAGTAATTGCACTTAAAATATTTGAAGTATTAAAAATTGTTTAAAATATTATTTGAAGCTTTAGCTAAATAAGTTGATTCATTACAAAAATAAAATGACAAGAGGGAGTCCATATTTAAATAAGACTTAAAGAATGTATGATTTTTTAATGCATGAATTTTTTTAGTATTAATTTTAAAAGAGGGTTTTGAAAGGAGCCCCACAACCTTATACAACAAGAAAGCCCAAAGGCTAATTAAAGCATAAGATGACCGCTATAATGGAGGCCCACCTAAAATGACAACAAGGTATTACAAATCGAGGCAAGCATCCCCTGGGGAAGGGGAACCGCGGGAGTTCACACCATCCCCACGAAGGAAATTTGGGGAGGAAAATCCAAACAACTCGGCCCTAAAGAATAGCATGACAATGTAGGGGGTGAAAAACTACCAACCTAAATAAATGCATCGTTTGAAATTTGAAAGTCACAACAGGCTACAAAATTTGATAAGCTCAGGTATAAGAAGGGGTGACATAACTAGGGGGCTATAAGGGACAATCAGGGAAGGTAGGAATGTACAGAGGGGCTGGCATAATAAATGCCAGTACATACCATAAAATACTTAATACTACAAGTACCAACTAGATCACCCAAATCTTGGAAAGGAACCAAAGTCTAACAAGAGTTAAGGAGCTTCCTCCTTGATGCGAATTACAACATCATTAGGAAAACCCCACTACTACATAGATAAGCCTTGACAACGAACTCCCAAGTTTTCTAAGAGATCAACCATTGAATCGCCTTCTCTAAAACCATGGGAGAACTCCACGCTAGAAAGGAAATGAACAAGCCAAGTTGCTTCCTCAATTAAATTAGCAATTAATGCATGAAATTAGTAAGAGAGTCCTTGGTCACTTTAATTATAATATAGAAAGGAAAAATAACAATATGAATTAGTGCTAGTACATCATGAATTAGTGCTAGTATATAATTCACCTTCTACCCAATAAAATAAAATTTAGTTTTTATGACTTTTATCTAAGCAAGTGACATATTTTCATCATTTGCATATACTTACATATAAATATTGAGTGATTACTTGCAATATCATAGTATTATCTCTACATAGTCATGTGTAATTATTAAACAATCCAAAAAATATCATTTTTCAGAGGCATAGAAATTAATCAATTATTTAAAAAATAAGAATTTTAGGTTTCTCATGATATTTGATATGACCTATTCTTATGGTTAATTTATAGAATTCATTTGTATACTCTTTCACTCCCAACTCATTTTGCTTAAGGTTTTGTATACTTCTAAATAACCCACTCTAATAATCAGTAGGTACAAATTTAGATTTCAACTTGGATTTTATCATTATTACCTCTCTATTTGGAAATTATTCCACCAAATTGAAGCATGTAATTTTAGCCCTCTACATAAAAATTTGACCCATTTCAGATCCTCCTTAGATTCATAGTCAAATAATCTCTCCATGTCTATTATCTAGTCGATCAACTCCTTAGTATTTAAACTTCCATTAAAATTTGGAGTATACATCTTTGGCTTACTTCCCATGCTAGAAATTACCCAAATAAAGTAATTCAATGATTCTTCTCCTTCCTCTTCATCTCAAGATTCTAGGTGACTAGTTTTCTCCTCTTCATTATCACTAACTTCCTCAAGATGAATGCCACTCTTTTGGGTAATATTTATTGCATCTAATCTAGAAAAACATACTCTTAGTATTTTAGCTATATCTATTGGTCAACACACAAAAAACATCAAGTTCTTCTTGTTGTATCATATCTCCTTTGATGCATATTACAAACCTCTAAAAAAAATATAACTTTGATACCAAATGATACAATGATAATAGAAAGAGGTCAATTGAATGACTACCTTCCAAAGTAGAAACATTTTATAGACAACCATAAACTATATGTACAATAGTAAGGGAACTACATCCCTACTTAAATAGCACAATATCGTTACTTGAATAACATTGTGGCCACCATAGAAAGTATCTTTAATTTTCCCCCACCATCTACCACTCTCACTTATTTTTCTATTATTTATTCTTTTATTATTACTTCCTCTTCTCTCCCTATCTATTTCTATTGCACTTCTCTTATTCTCCACTTGTGTAATCCATAGTTATCCTAGGGGTACTTTCCTTACAATGAACTCTATCACGCTTGGGACCACACCTATCACTTTATTATTATTGTGTACTATGTTTATTCCACTTCTCTCACCCTTCACTAGTGCAACCCATAGTTCTCCTAGAGGCACTCTACCTTCAAATGTCTCATCATGCCTGGGATAATACCTATCACTTTTTTCTCACTGCACACCATTCCAATATCCATCACATAATCATTAATATCATATACCACATCACCACTATTAACCATTATTTCACCTATAATATCACCATTAGCTAACACAACTAGTAGTTTCCGCATTATTTCCTTCCATCATCATGCAATTCACTTTGCTTACCCTTTGCTTTCTATTCCTTCGACTTCTACATGTTTTCCTCATCCATCATATTAAATGAGACAAATCGTACTATAAGCAACAGTGCCTAAGTTCATTATTGTTTTAATTTTGACTTTAGTTTTAGTTGACCGCTATAATGGAGGCCCACCTAAAATGACAACAAGGTATTACAAATCGAGGCAAGCATCCCCTGGGGAAGGGGAACCGCGGGAGTTCACACCATCCCCACGAAGGAAATTTGGGGAGGAAAATCCAAACAACTCGGCCCTAAAGAATAGCATGACAATGTAGGGGGTGAAAAACTACCAACCTAAATAAATGCATCGTTTGAAATTTGAAAGTCACAACAAGGCTACAAAATTTGATAAGCTCGGGTATAAGAAGGGGTGACATAACTAGGGGGCTATAAGGGACAATCGGGGAAGGTAGGAATGTACGGAGGGGCTGGCATAATAAATGCCGATACATACCATAAAATACTTAATACTACAAGTACCAACTAGATCACCCAAATCTTGGAAAGGAACCAAAGTCTAACAAGAGTTAAGGAGCTTCCTCCTTGATGCGAATTACAACATCATTAGGAAAACCCAACTACTACATAGATAAGCCTTGACAACGAACTCCCAAGTTTTCTAAGAGATCAACCATTGAATCGCCTTCATGAGGAATCTCATCCCTTTCATCATCTATTTTATCTTCAATAAATTTGATAGTGAAGGAAAAGCACACTCCTTTCTTCAAGTCTTGTAGGAATTTTTTTCTGGAGAGTAGGAAAATTTTAGAACTGCTATCCACCTCTTATATTTTGTCCTTAAATGGACTCAATGTATAATATATGCCATATTTGACAATTGAATAATTATTCATTCTTAATTTTTTTATCACCTTTTTGTAAAACTACCATGGTATAACCAATAAAATATGGTGTTCATCCATCAACATGATGTCACGTAGAATTACATCCTTATAAGAACCAATATAAAAATTCATCATACATTGTTCAATTACCCAAATTTTATGTCCATTATGCGACCATGACATTTTATAAAAATTCAAATGCTCTATTCTCTCCAAGCTAATTTTCTCCACCATATCGATTGATACTACATTGTCTATGTTGCACTATCCACAATTATCTTACAATATATACCTCTAGAATTAAAAATAAATAGGTTCTTTCTTTGCACTAGTTCCTACACCTCCTTCACTAGTTTTAAAAATATCCTTCTCGTCATAAGGATTCTCATTATTTTGATTCCTCCATATGCTTCGCTAAAGTGATATTTTATTAACCTACTTGCGCAATTTCTTTATTGGCTTTCTTCCCTCATCCATTGATTTGTTGTACTTGAAGGAATTTATATTATTTATTCCCTCCTTTAAAGCATCTATAACACTTTCTAGTAGAACGATATTCTCTACCCTCACCAAATCCACCTCATTCTCTTGGTGATTCACCATTTTATTTGGTACTTTAGCTAAAACTATTATTTTGGTAAAATTTTCTATTGCATCATGAACTTGTTGCACTCTTCCTCCATGGAATTTTCCTCTTCCTCTTGAATACTTTCCTCCCCATCTAGAGTGGTTTTTTCTTATGTTTCAACTTCTCTTCTACCTTGAGTACATATTGATATGCTTCTTCAACCATTATAATTAGAATAATACTAATTTAACCTTGTATGGATGACCTTAGTCAATTTGTGTATCTTGCAAATTTATCCTCATGATATTTGATATGACCTATTCTTATGGTTAATTTATAGAATTCATTTGTATACTCTTTCACTCCCAACTCATTTTGCTTAAGGTTTTGTATACTTCTAAATAACGCACTCGAATAATCAGTAGGTACAGATTTAGATTTCAACTTGGATTTTATCATTATTACCTCTCTATTTGGAAATTATTCCACCAAATTGAAGCATGTCATTTTAGCCCTCTACATAAAAATTTGACCCATTTCAGATCCTCCTTAGATTCATAGTCAAATAATCTCTCCATGTCTATTATCTAGTCGATCAACTCCTTAGTATTTAAACTTCCATTAAAATTTGGAGTATACATCTTTGGCTTACTTCCCATGCTAGAAATTACCCAAATCAAGTAATTCAATGATTCTTCTCCTTCCTCTTCATCTCAAGATTCTAGGTGACTAGTTTTCTCCTCTTCATTATCACTAACTTCCTCAAGATGAATGCCACTCTTTTGGGTAATATTTATTGCATCTAATCTAGAAAAGCATACTCTTAGTATTTTAGCTATATCTATTGGTCAACACACAACAAACATCAAGTTATTCTTGTTGTATCATATCTCCTTTGATGCATATTACAAACCTCTAAAAAAAATATAACTTTGATACCAAAAGATACAATGATAATAGAAAGAGGTCAATTGAATGACTACCTTCCAAAGTAGAAACATTTTATAGACAACCATAAACTATATGTACAATAGTAAGGGAACTACATCCCTACTTAAATAGCACAATATCGTTACTTGAATAACATTGTGGCCACCATAGAAAGTATCTTTAATTTTCCCCCACCATCTACCACTCTCACTTATTTTTCTATTATTTATTCTTTTATTATTACTTCCTCTTCTCTCCCTATCTATTTCTATTGCACTTCTCTTATTCTCCACTTGTGTAATCCATAGTTATCCTAGGGGTACTTTCCTTACAATGAACTCCATCACGCTTGGGACCACACCTATCACTTTATTCTTATTGTCAACTATGTTTATTCCACTTCTCTCACCCTTCACTAGTGCAACCCATAGTTCTCCTAGAGGCACTCTACCTTCAAATGTCTCATCATGCCTGGGATAATACCTATCACTTTTTTCTCACTGCACACCATTCCAATATCCATCACATAATCATTAATATCATATACCACATCACCACTATTAACCATTATTTCACCTATAATATCACCATTAGCTAACACAACTAGTAGTTTCCGCATTATTTCCTTCCTTCATCATGCAATTCACTTTGCTTACCCTTTGCTTGCTATTCCTTCGACTTCTACATGTTTTCCTCATCCATCATATTAAATGAGACAAATCGTACTATAAGCAACAGTGCCTAAGTTCATTATTGTTTTAATTTTGACTTTAGTTTTAGTTGTCCTTAGAGTCGTTTCCATGATTTTCATGGGTTTTTTAAAATATATTAAGGGAATGTTTTAATAAATAATAGTAATTCAACATAGTTAAACCTGATGTATGCATCTGGATCTGATTTTTTCATAGATTCCATCTAAACATAGGTATCTTTTATTAAGAGATGTTTATATCTCTTTAAACTAAAGTAATTGCACTTAAAATATTTGAAGTATTAAAAATTGTTTAAAATATTATTTGAAGCTTTAGCTAAATAAGTTGATTCATTACAAAAATAAAATGACAAGAGGGAGTCCATATTTAAATAAGACTTAAAGAATGTATGATTTTTTAATGCATGAATTTTTTTAGTATTAATTTTAAAAGAGGGTTTTGAAAGGAGCCCCACAACCTTATACAACAAGAAAGCCCAAAGGCTAATTAAATCATAAGATGACCGCTATAATGGAGGCCCACCTAAAATGACAACAAGGTATTACAAATCGAGGCAAGCATCCCCTGGGGAAGGGGAACCGCGGGAGTTCACACCATCCCCACGAAGGAAATTTGGGGAGGAAAATCCAAACAACTCGGCCCTAAAGAATAGCATGACAATGTAGGGGGTGAAAAACTACCAACCTAAATAAATGCATCGTTTGAAATTTGAAAGTCACAACAGGCTACAAAATTTGATAAGCTCAGGTATAAGAAGGGGTGACATAACTAGGGGGCTATAAGGGACAATCAGGGAAGGTAGGAATGTACAGAGGGGCTGGCATAATAAATGCCAGTACATACCATAAAATACTTAATACTACAAGTACCAACTAGATCACCCAAATCTTGGAAAGGAACCAAAGTCTAACAAGAGTTAAGGAGCTTCCTCCTTGATGCGAATTACAACATCATTAGGAAAACCCCACTACTACATAGATAAGCCTTGACAACGAACTCCCAAGTTTTCTAAGAGATCAACCATTGAATCGCCTTCTCTAAAACCATGGGAGAACTCCACGCTAGAAAGGAAATGAACAAGCCAAGTTGCTTCCTCAATTAAATTAGCAATTAATGCATGAAATTAGTAAGAGAGTCCTTGGTCACTTTAATTATAATATAGAAAGGAAAAATAACAATATGAATTAGTGCTAGTACATCATGAATTAGTGCTAGTATATAATTCACCTTCTACCCAATAAAATAAAATTTAGTTTTTATGATTTTTATCTAAGCAAGTGACATATTTTCATCATTTGCATATACTTACATATAAATATTGAGTGATTACTTGCAATATCATAGTATTATCTCTACATAGTCATGTGTAATTATTAAACAATCCAAAAAATATCATTTTTCAGAGGCATAGAAATTAATCAATTATTTAAAAAATAAGAATTTTAGGTTTCTCATGATATTTGATATGACCTATTCTTATGGTTAATTTATAGAATTCATTTGTATACTCTTTCACTCCCAACTCATTTTGCTTAAGGTTTTGTATACTTCTAAATAACCCACTCTAATAATCAGTAGGTACAAATTTAGATTTCAACTTGGATTTTATCATTATTACCTCTCTATTTGGAAATTATTCCACCAAATTGAAGCATGTAATTTTAGCCCTCTACATAAAAATTTGACCCATTTCAGATCCTCCTTAGATTCATAGTCAAATAATCTCTCCATGTCTATTATCTAGTCGATCAACTCCTTAGTATTTAAACTTCCATTAAAATTTGGAGTATACATCTTTGGCTTACTTCCCATGCTAGAAATTACCCAAATAAAGTAATTCAATGATTCTTCTCCTTCCTCTTCATCTCAAGATTCTAGGTGACTAGTTTTCTCCTCTTCATTATCACTAACTTCCTCAAGATGAATGCCACTCTTTTGGGTAATATTTATTGCATCTAATCTAGAAAAACATACTCTTAGTATTTTAGCTATATCTATTGGTCAACACACAAAAAACATCAAGTTCTTCTTGTTGTATCATATCTCCTTTGATGCATATTACAAACCTCTAAAAAAAATATAACTTTGATACCAAATGATACAATGATAATAGAAAGAGGTCAATTGAATGACTACCTTCCAAAGTAGAAACATTTTATAGACAACCATAAACTATATGTACAATAGTAAGGGAACTACATCCCTACTTAAATAGCACAATATCGTTACTTGAATAACATTGTGGCCACCATAGAAAGTATCTTTAATTTTCCCCCACCATCTACCACTCTCACTTATTTTTCTATTATTTATTCTTTTATTATTACTTCCTCTTCTCTCCCTATCTATTTCTATTGCACTTCTCTTATTCTCCACTTGTGTAATCCATAGTTATCCTAGGGGTACTTTCCTTACAATGAACTCTATCACGCTTGGGACCACACCTATCACTTTATTATTATTGTGTACTATGTTTATTCCACTTCTCTCACCCTTCACTAGTGCAACCCATAGTTCTCCTAGAGGCACTCTACCTTCAAATGTCTCATCATGCCTGGGATAATACCTATCACTTTTTTCTCACTGCACACCATTCCAATATCCATCACATAATCATTAATATCATATACCACATCACCACTATTAACCATTATTTCACCTATAATATCACCATTAGCTAACACAACTAGTAGTTTCCGCATTATTTCCTTCCATCATCATGCAATTCACTTTGCTTACCCTTTGCTTGCTATTCCTTCGACTTCTACATGTTTTCCTCATCCATCATATTAAATGAGACAAATCGTACTATAAGCAACAGTGCCTAAGTTCATTATTGTTTTAATTTTGACTTTAGTTTTAGTTGTCCTTAGAGTCGTTTCCATGATTTTCATGGGTTTTTTAAAATATATTAAGGGAATGTTTTAATAAATAATAGTAATTCAACATAGTTAAACCTGATGTATGCATCTGGATCTGATTTTTTCCTAGATTCCATCTAAACATAGGTATCTTTTATTAAGAGATGTTTATATCTCTTTAAACTAAAGTAATTGCACTTAAAATATTTGAAGTATTAAAAATTGTTTAAAATATTATTTGAAGCTTTAGCTAAATAAGTTGATTCATTACAAAAATAAAATGACAAGAGGGAGTCCATATTTAAATAAGTCTTAAAGAATGTATGATTTTTTAATGCATGAATTTTTTTAGTATTAATTTTAAAAGAGGGTTTTGAAAGGATCCCCACAACCTTATACAACAAGAAAGCCCAAAGGCTAATTAAAGCATAAGATGACCGCTATAATGGAGGCCCACCTAAAATGACAACAAGGTATTACAAATTGAGGCAAGAATCCCCTGGGGAAGGGGAACCGCGGGAGTTCACACCATCCCCACGAAGGAAATTTGGGGAGGAAAATCCAAACAACTCGGCCCTAAAGAATAGCATGACAATGTAGGGGGTGAAAAACTACCAACCTAAATAAATGCATCATTTGAAATTTGAAAGTCACAACAAGGCTACAAAATTTGACAAGCTCGGGCATAAGAAGGGGTGACATCACTAGGGGGCTAGAAGGGACAATCAGGGAAGGTAGAAATGTACGAGAGGGGCTAGCATAATAAATGCCAAGTACATACCATAAAATACTTAATACTACAAGTACCAACTAGATCACCCAAATCTTGGAAAGGAACCAAAGTCTAACAAGAGTTAAGGAGCTTCCTCCTTGATGCGAATTACAACATCATTAGGAAAACCCCACTACTACATAGATAAGCCTTGACAACGAACTCCCAAGTTTTCTAAGAGATCAACCATTGAATCGCCTTCTCTAAAACCATGGGAGAACTCCACGCTAGAAAGCAATTGTGAGTAAGCTTTGAGCTGAATATTTTTTTATCCAAATATTTAGCTGAATTGAAAACTAAAAGATTTATATGAGAAAAATCTAGGTAACATGGAAGGAAAGCCATATTTGAAAGCCCAAATTTTAAGATGCCCTAGTTGGAAGCATGGAAGCACAAACAATATTGGACACAAGAGAAAAAACAAATACATAGAAGCTCTATTGTAGACAGTAGATGCTACACCAAATGATTATAAAAAATAAGATGATCTAGCATTGTATAATGGTTCTTAAAAGTAGAGGGTTAGGCCACATTTTTTAGAGATTCAAAAATGAATCAAGAGAAAGTTTGAATTGGGTTCAAGTTACTCTATGAATTTTCTTCCTAAATAATTTTTCATTTGTTATCTTTTCAAATTCATAATTTAGGGATAAAAGAATGGGTGGTGGCCCATGCCTTAGGGGGAGATATACCCTATATTTTAATGACATGGAGATAAGTTTTTAAAAGCTTCCATTATGGGTTAGGATTTCAAACTTCTATATCAACTTATCATTAATGATGTTTTAAAGAATATTAGAAATCTACTAAAAAAATCCATCCAATAGGGACCAACTATTAAGGAAAAAATATATGTTGTATATACTTGGATATGTGTTGCTATAGCCATTTCATGTAACAAAATAAGGTCTCACAATCCTAGCCAGCCAAATAAAGTTTTTATATTTTAGTTTTTTTAAGATATTTTAAAAGTAAGACTATACAATACAATCATTTAGTTAATGCATAGAGGTGGAGGCTCAACAAGGGAATTGAATCCACTTATTAACAAAAATCCTATGAGCAATTATTAACTTTTTTTGTAAGCTTTACACTATTTATAGGCTTATGAGAGCTAGATATTTTAACTTCAAATAAATCCCAGTGTAAGGTATTTGATAGACTCTAGAGTTTATAGGATAGAGTTATTTCAAAATAAGCCAAGAAATCTAGAGTCAAACATGTATCCTACTCAGAACTTGATGAAGAATTTACTTTTTCTTATTTGAATTTTTTTATTGGAATATATCATGTGAATGTATATTTTTATTTATCTTCTAAGTAATTTTACAATATCATGCTTACCCTCCTTCATTGTTTCTATCATTAGAGCACAAATTCCACTAAAAGTTCTCAAAATTTTACTATGAAAATATGCTAAAGAATGGAAGCTTCTCATATCAAACATACTTCTTGGTGATGGCTAATGCACAATAGCTTTTAAATTTATTGGATTCGTCTAAAATCTATGTTTATAAATAACAAAACCTAATTATACCAAATCTTCCTTCAAAAAACTAAATTTCTTCAAATTAATTAGCAAGTATTCCTCCTATATTTGTGAAACTAACATCAAATGCATTAGGTGTTCCTATTTCATCTTGCTAAACAACAAAATATCATCCAATTTAACCACCAAAAACTTACCAATAAAAAAATTCAAGACTTCATTCATTAACCACATAAAAGTGTTGGGTTCATTTGGTAATAGAAAGGACATGACCAACCATTCATACAAGCATTTTTTGTTCTTAAATGTACTTTTATACTCATATACTTATATTATTTCAATTTTATGGTAACTAATCTTCAAATCCATCTTTATGAAGTACTTTACTTCACTTAAACATTCCATCAAATAATCCATACAAGGTAATAGAAACTGGTATTTTATTGTAATCTTATTAATAGCTTGGGAGTTTATACACATATGCCATTATCCATATTTACTTGGTATTAATATGGATGGTACTAAAAATGGGCTCAAGCTCTCCCTAATCAACCCCTTCTCAAATAGTTCTTGAACTTGTCTTTTCATATCTTCATTTTCCAAGTGTATCATCCTACAAGTTGCCTTGTTTGGAAAACTTGACCTAGGTATGCATTCTATGTTAAGTTTAATGATCCTCATAGGAAGTAATTAATTCAACAACTCTTTAGTGAGGATTTTAGAAAATATTATTTACTTCATGAGGAATCTCATCCCTTTCATCATCTATTTTATCTTCAATAAATTTGATAGTGAAGGAAAAGCACACTCCTTTCTTCAAGTCTTGTAGGAATTTTTTTCTGGAGAGTAGGAAAATTTTAGAACTGCTATCCACCTCTTATATTTTGTCCTTAAATGGACTCAATGTATAATATATGCCATATTTGACAATTGAATAATTATTCATTCTTAATTTTTTTATCACCTTTTTGTAAAACTACCATGGTATAACCAATAAAATATGGTGTTCATCCATCAACATGATGTCACGTAGAATTACATCCTTATAAGAACCAATATAAAAATTCATCATACATTGTTCAATTACCCAAATTTTTTGTCCATTATGCGACCATGACATTTTATAAAAATTCAAATGCTCTATTCTCTCCAAGCTAATTTTCTCCACCATATCGATTGATACTACATTGTCTATGTTGCACTATCCACAATTATCTTACAATATATACCTCTAGAATTAAAAATAAATAGGTTCTTTCTTTGCACTAGTTCCTACACCTCCTTCACTAGTTTTAAAAATATCCTTCTCGTCATAAGGATTCTCATTATTTTGATTCCTCCATATGCTTCGCTAAAGTGATATTTTATTAACCTACTTGCGCAATTTCTTTATTGGCTTTCTTCCCTCATCCATTGATTTGTTGTACTTGAAGGAATTTATATTATTTATTCCCTCCTTTAAAGCATCTATAACACTTTCTAGTAGAACGATATTCTCTACCCTCACCAAATCCACCTCATTCTCTTGGTGATTCACCATTTTATTTGGTACTTTAGCTAAAACTATTATTTTGGTAAAATTTTCTATTGCATCATGAACTTGTTGCACTCTTCCTCCATGGAATTTTCCTCTTCCTCTTGAATACTTTCCTCCCCATCTAGAGTGGTTTTTTCTTATTTTTCAACTTCTCTTCTACCTTGAGTACATATTGATATGCTTCTTCAACCATTATAATTAGAATAATACTAATTTAACCTTGTATGGATGACCTTAGTCAATTTGTGTATCTTGCAAATTTATCCTCATGATATTTGATATGACCTATTCTTATGGTTAATTTATAGAATTCATTTGTATACTCTTTCACTCCCAACTCATTTTGCTTAAGGTTTTGTATACTTCTAAATAACGCACTCGAATAATCAGTAGGTACAAATTTAGATTTCAACTTGGATTTTATCATTATTACCTCTCTATTTGGAAATTATTCCACCAAATTGAAGCATGTCATTTTAGCCCTCTACATAAAAATTTGACCCATTTCAGATCCTCCTTAGATTCATAGTCAAATAATCTCTCCATGTCTATTATCTAGTCGATCAACTCCTTAGTATTTAAACTTCCATTAAAATTTGGAGTATACATCTTTGGCTTACTTCCCATGCTAGAAATTACCCAAATCAAGTAATTCAATGATTCTTCTCCTTCCTCTTCATCTCAAGATTCTAGGTGACTAGTTTTCTCCTCTTCATTATCACTAACTTCCTCAAGATGAATGCCACTCTTTTGGGTAATATTTATTGCATCTAATCTAGAAAAGCATACTCTTAAAATTTTAGCTATATCTATTGGTCAACACACAACAAACATCAAGTTATTCTTGTTGTATCATATCTCCTTTGATGCATATTACAAACCTCTAAAAAAAATATAACTTTGATACCAAATGATACAATGATAATAGAAAGAGGTCAATTGAATGACTACCTTCCAAAGTAGAAACATTTTATAGACAACCATAAACTATATGTACAATAGTAAGGGAACTACATCCCTACTTAAATAGCACAATATCGTTACTTGAATAACATTGTGGCCACCATAGAAAGTATCTTTAATTTTCCCCCACCATCTACCACTCTCACTTATTTTTCTATTATTTATTCTTTTATTATTACTTCCTCTTCTCTCCCTATCTATTTCTATTGCACTTCTCTTATTCTCCACTTGTGTAATCCATAGTTATCCTAGGGGTACTTTCCTTACAATGAACTCCATCACGCTTGGGACCACACCTATCACTTTATTATTATTGTGTACTATGTTTATTCCACTTCTCTCACCCTTCACTAGTGCAACCCATAGTTCTCCTAGAGGCACTCTACCTTCAAATGTCTCATCATGCCTGGGATAATACCTATCACTTTTTTCTCACTGCACACCATTCCAATATCCATCACATAATCATTAATATCATATACCACATCACCACTATTAACCATTATTTCACCTATAATATCACCATTAGCTAACACAACTAGTAGTTTCCGCATTATTTCCTTCCATCATCATGCAATTCACTTTGCTTACCCTTTGCTTGCTATTCCTTCGACTTCTACATGTTTTCCTCATCCATCATATTAAATGAGACAAATCGTACTATAAGCAACAGTGCCTAAGTTCATTATTGTTTTAATTTTGACTTTAGTTTTAGTTGTCCTTAGAGTCGTTTCCATGATTTTCATGGGTTTTTTAAAATATATTAAGGGAATGTTTTAATAAATAATAGTAATTCAACATAGTTAAACCTGATGTATGCATCTGGATCTGATTTTTTCATAGATTCCATCTAAACATAGGTATCTTTTATTAAGAGATGTTTATATCTCTTTAAACTAAAGTAATTGCACTTAAAATATTTGAAGTATTAAAAATTGTTTAAAATATTATTTGAAGCTTTAGCTAAATAAGTTGATTCATTACAAAAATAAAATGACAAGAGGGAGTCCATATTTAAATAAGACTTAAAGAATGTATGATTTTTTAATGCATGAATTTTTTTAGTATTAATTTTAAAAGAGGGTTTTGAAAGGAGCCCCACAACCTTATACAACAAGAAAGCCCAAAGGCTAATTAAATCATAAGATGACCGCTATAATGGAGGCCCACCTAAAATGACAACAAGGTATTACAAATCGAGGCAAGCATCCCCTGGGGAAGGGGAACCGCGGGAGTTCACACCATCCCCACGAAGGAAATTTGGGGAGGAAAATCCAAACAACTCGGCCCTAAAGAATAGCATGACAATGTAGGGGGTGAAAAACTACCAACCTAAATAAATGCATCGTTTGAAATTTGAAAGTCACAACAGGCTACAAAATTTGATAAGCTCAGGTATAAGAAGGGGTGACATAACTAGGGGGCTATAAGGGACAATCAGGGAAGGTAGGAATGTACATAGGGGCTGGCATAATAAATGCCAGTACATACCATAAAATACTTAATACTACAAGTACCAACTAGATCACCCAAATCTTGGAAAGGAACCAAAGTCTAACAAGAGTTAAGGAGCTTCCTCCTTGATGCGAATTACAACATCATTAGGAAAACCCCACTACTACATAGATAAGCCTTGACAACGAACTCCCAAGTTTTCTAAGAGATCAACCATTGAATCGCCTTCTCTAAAACCATGGGAGAACTCCACGCTAGAAAGGAAATGAACAAGCCAAGTTGCTTCCTCAATTAAATTAGCAATTAATGCATGAAATTAGTAAGAGAGTCCTTGGTCACTTTAATTATAATATAGAAAGGAAAAATAACAATATGAATTAGTGCTAGTACATCATGAATTAGTGCTAGTATATAATTCACCTTCTACCCAATAAAATAAAATTTAGTTTTTATGATTTTTATCTAAGCAAGTGACATATTTTCATCATTTGCATATACTTACATATAAATATTGAGTGATTACTTGCAATATCATAGTATTATCTCTACATAGTCATGTGTAATTATTAAACAATCCAAAAAATATCATTTTTCAGAGGCATAGAAATTAATCAATTATTTAAAAAATAAGAATTTTAGGTTTCTCATGATATTTGATATGACCTATTCTTATGGTTAATTTATAGAATTCATTTGTATACTCTTTCACTCCCAACTCATTTTGCTTAAGGTTTTGTATACTTCTAAATAACCCACTCTAATAATCAGTAGGTACAAATTTAGATTTCAACTTGGATTTTATCATTATTACCTCTCTATTTGGAAATTATTCCACCAAATTGAAGCATGTAATTTTAGCCCTCTACATAAAAATTTGACCCATTTCAGATCCTCCTTAGATTCATAGTCAAATAATCTCTCCATGTCTATTATCTAGTCGATCAACTCCTTAGTATTTAAACTTCCATTAAAATTTGGAGTATACATCTTTGGCTTACTTCCCATGCTAGAAATTACCCAAATAAAGTAATTCAATGATTCTTCTCCTTCCTCTTCATCTCAAGATTCTAGGTGACTAGTTTTCTCCTCTTCATTATCACTAACTTCCTCAAGATGAATGCCACTCTTTTGGGTAATATTTATTGCATCTAATCTAGAAAAACATACTCTTAGTATTTTAGCTATATCTATTGGTCAACACACAAAAAACATCAAGTTCTTCTTGTTGTATCATATCTCCTTTGATGCATATTACAAACCTCTAAAAAAAATATAACTTTGATACCAAATGATACAATGATAATAGAAAGAGGTCAATTGAATGACTACCTTCCAAAGTAGAAACATTTTATAGACAACCATAAACTATATGTACAATAGTAAGGGAACTACATCCCTACTTAAATAGCACAATATCGTTACTTGAATAACATTGTGGCCACCATAGAAAGTATCTTTAATTTTCCCCCACCATCTACCACTCTCACTTATTTTTCTATTATTTATTCTTTTATTATTACTTCCTCTTCTCTCCCTATCTATTTCTATTGCACTTCTCTTATTCTCCACTTGTGTAATCCATAGTTATCCTAGGGGTACTTTCCTTACAATGAACTCTATCACGCTTGGGACCACACCTATCACTTTATTATTATTGTGTACTATGTTTATTCCACTTCTCTCACCCTTCACTAGTGCAACCCATAGTTCTCCTAGAGGCACTCTACCTTCAAATGTCTCATCATGCCTGGGATAATACCTATCACTTTTTTCTCACTGCACACCATTCCAATATCCATCACATAATCATTAATATCATATACCACATCACCACTATTAACCATTATTTCACCTATAATATCACCATTAGCTAACACAACTAGTAGTTTCCGCATTATTTCCTTCCATCATCATGCAATTCACTTTGCTTACCCTTTTCTTGCTATTCCTTCGACTTCTACATGTTTTCCTCATCCATCATATTAAATGAGACAAATCGTACTATAAGCAACAGTGCCTAAGTTCATTATTGTTTTAATTTTGACTTTAGTTTTAGTTGTCCTTAGAGTCGTTTCCATGATTTTCATGGGTTTTTTAAAATATATTAAGGGAATGTTTTAATAAATAATAGTAATTCAACATAGTTAAACCTGATGTATGCATCTGGATCTGATTTTTTCCTAGATTCCATCTAAACATAGGTATCTTTTATTAAGAGATGTTTATATCTCTTTAAACTAAAGTAATTGCACTTAAAATATTTGAAGTATTAAAAATTGTTTAAAATATTATTTGAAGCTTTAGCTAAATAAGTTGATTCATTACAAAAATAAAATGACAAGAGGGAGTCCATATTTAAATAAGTCTTAAAGAATGTATGATTTTTTAATGCATGAATTTTTTTAGTATTAATTTTAAAAGAGGGTTTTGAAAGGAGCCCCACAACCTTATACAACAAGAAAGCCCAAAGGCTAATTAAAGCATAAGATGACCGCTATAATGGAGGCCCACCTAAAATGACAACAAGGTATTACAAATTGAGGCAAGCATCCCCTGGGGAAGGGGAACCGCGGGAGTTCACACCATCCCCACGAAGGAAATTTGGGGAGGAAAATCCAAACAACTCGGCCCTAAAGAATAGCATGACAATGTAGGGGGTGAAAAACTACCAACCTAAATAAATGCATCATTTGAAATTTGAAAGTCACAACAGGCTACAAAATTTGATAAGCTCAGGTATAAGAAGGGGTGACATAACTAGGGGGCTATAAGGGACAATCAGGGAAGGTAGGAATGTACAGAGGGGCTAGCATAATAAATGCCAGTACATACCATAAAATACTTAATACTACAAGTACCAACTAGATCACCCAAATCTTGGAAAGGAACCAAAGTCTAACAAGAGTTAAGGAGCTTCCTCCTTGATGCGAATTACAACATCATTAGGAAAACCCCACTACTACATAGATAAGCCTTGACAACGAACTCCCAAGTTTTCTAAGAGATCAACCATTGAATCGCCTTCTCTAAAACCATGGGAGAACTCCACGCTAGAAAGCAATTGTGAGTAAGCTTTGAGCTGAATATTTTTTTATCCAAATATTTAGCTGAATTGAAAACTAAAAGATTTATATGAGAAAAATCTAGGTAACATGGAAGGAAAGCCATATTTGAAAGCCCAAATTTTAAGATGCCCTAGTTGGAAGCATGGAAGCACAAACAATATTGGACACAAGAGAAAAAACAAATACATAGAAGCTCTATTGTAGACAGTAGATGCTACACCAAATGATTATAAAAAATAAGATGATCTAGCATTGTATAATGGTTCTTAAAAGTAGAGGGTTAGGCCACATTTTTTAGAGATTCAAAAATGAATCAAGAGAAAGTTTGAATTGGGTTCAAGTTACTCTATGAATTTTCTTCCTAAATAATTTTTCATTTGTTATCTTTTCAAATTCATAATTTAGGGATAAAAGAATGGGTGGTGGCCCATGCCTTAGGGGGAGATATACCCTATATTTTAATGACATGGAGATAAGTTTTTAAAAGCTTCCATTATGGGTTAGGATTTCAAACTTCTATATCAACTTATCATTAATGATGTTTTAAAGAATATTAGAAATCTACTAAAAAAATCCATCCAATAGGGACCAACTATTAAGGAAAAAATATATGTTGTATATACTTGGATATGTGTTGCTATAGCCATTTCATGTAACAAAATAAGGTCTCACAATCCTAGCCAGCCAAATAAAGTTTTTATATTTTAGTTTTTTTAAGATATTTTAAAAGTAAGACTATACAATACAATCATTTAGTTAATGCATAGAGGTGGAGGCTCAACAAGGGAATTGAATCCACTTATTAACAAAAATCCTATGAGCAATTATTAACTTTTTTTGTAAGCTTTACACTATTTATAGGCTTATGAGAGCTAGATATTTTAACTTCAAATAAATCCCAGTGTAAGGTATTTGATAGACTCTAGAGTTTATAGGATAGAGTTATTTCAAAATAAGCCAAGAAATCTAGAGTCAAACATGTATCCTACTCAGAACTTGATGAAGAATTTACTTTTTCTTATTTGAATTTTTTTATTGGAATATATCATGTGAATGTATATTTTTATTTATCTTCTAAGTAATTTTACAATATCATGCTTACCCTCCTTCATTGTTTCTATCATTAGAGCACAAATTCCACTAAAAGTTCTCAAAATTTTACTATGAAAATATGCTAAAGAATGGAAGCTTCTCATATCAAACATACTTCTTGGTGATGGCTAATGCACAATAGCTTTTAAATTTATTGGATTCGTCTAAAATCTATGTTTATAAATAACAAAACCTAATTATACCAAATCTTCCTTCAAAAAACTAAATTTCTTCAAATTAATTAGCAAGTATTCCTCCTATATTTGTGAAACTAACATCAAATGCATTAGGTGTTCCTATTTCATCTTGCTAAACAACAAAATATCATCCAATTTAACCACCAAAAACTTACCAATAAAAAAATTCAAGACTTCATTCATTAACCACATAAAAGTGTTGGGTTCATTTGGTAATAGAAAGGACATGACCAACCATTCATACAAGCATTTTTTGTTCTTAAATGTACTTTTATACTCATATACTTATATTATTTCAATTTTATGGTAACTAATCTTCAAATCCATCTTTATGAAGTACTTTACTTCACTTAAACATTCCATCAAATAATCCATACAAGGTAATAGAAACTGGTATTTTATTGTAATCTTATTAATAGCTTGGGAGTTTATACACATATGCCATTATCCATATTTACTTGGTATTAATATGGATGGTACTAAAAATGGGCTCAAGCTCTCCCTAATCAACCCCTTCTCAAATAGTTCTTGAACTTGTCTTTTCATATCTTCATTTTCCAAGTGTATCATCCTACAAGTTGCCTTGTTTGGAAAACTTGACCTAGGTATGCATTCTATGTTAAGTTTAATGATCCTCATAGGAAGTAATTAATTCAACAACTCTTTAGTGAGGATTTTAGAAAATATTATTTACTTCATGAGGAATCTCATCCCTTTCATCATCTATTTTATCTTCAATAAATTTGATAGTGAAGGAAAAGCACACTCCTTTCTTCAAGTCTTGTAGGAATTTTTTTCTGGAGAGTAGGAAAATTTTAGAACTGCTATCCACCTCTTATATTTTGTCCTTAAATGGACTCAATGTATAATATATGCCATATTTGACAATTGAATAATTATTCATTCTTAATTTTTTTATCACCTTTTTGTAAAACTACCATGGTATAACCAATAAAATATGGTGTTCATCCATCAACATGATGTCACGTAGAATTACATCCTTATAAGAACCAATATAAAAATTCATCATACATTGTTCAATTACCCAAATTTTTTGTCCATTATGCGACCATGACATTTTATAAAAATTCAAATGCTCTATTCTCTCCAAGCTAATTTTCTCCACCATATCGATTGATACTACATTGTCTATGTTGCACTATCCACAATTATCTTACAATATATACCTCTAGAATTAAAAATAAATAGGTTCTTTCTTTGCACTAGTTCCTACACCTCCTTCACTATTTTTAAAAATATCCTTCTCGTCATAAGGATTCTCATTATTTTGATTCCTCCATATGCTTCGCTAAAGTGATATTTTATTAACCTACTTGCGCAATTTCTTTATTGGCTTTCTTCCCTCATCCATTGATTTGTTGTACTTGAAGGAATTTATATTATTTATTCCCTCCTTTAAAGCATCTATAACACTTTCTAGTAGAACGATATTCTCTACCCTCACCAAATCCACCTCATTCTCTTGGTGATTCACCATTTTATTTGGTACTTTAGCTAAAACTATTATTTTGGTAAAATTTTCTATTGCATCATGAACTTGTTGCACTCTTCCTCCATGGAATTTTCCTCTTCCTCTTGAATACTTTCCTCCCCATCTAGAGTGGTTTTTTCTTATTTTTCAACTTCTCTTCTACCTTGAGTACATATTGATATGCTTCTTCAACCATTATAATTAGAATAATACTAATTTAACCTTGTATGGATGACCTTAGTCAATTTGTGTATCTTGCAAATTTATCCTCATGATATTTGATATGACCTATTCTTATGGTTAATTTATAGAATTCATTTGTATACTCTTTCACTCCCAACTCATTTTGCTTAAGGTTTTGTATACTTCTAAATAACGCACTCGAATAATCAGTAGGTACAAATTTAGATTTCAACTTGGATTTTATCATTATTACCTCTCTATTTGGAAATTATTCCACCAAATTGAAGCATGTCATTTTAGCCCTCTACATAAAAATTTGACCCATTTCAGATCCTCCTTAGATTCATAGTCAAATAATCTCTCCATGTCTATTATCTAGTCGATCAACTCCTTAGTATTTAAACTTCCATTAAAATTTGGAGTATACATCTTTGGCTTACTTCCCATGCTAGAAATTACCCAAATCAAGTAATTCAATGATTCTTCTCCTTCCTCTTCATCTCAAGATTCTAGGTGACTAGTTTTCTCCTCTTCATTATCACTAACTTCCTCAAGATGAATGCCACTCTTTTGGGTAATATTTATTGCATCTAATCTAGAAAAGCATACTCTTAGTATTTTAGCTATATCTATTGGTCAACACACAACAAACATCAAGTTCTTCTTGTTGTATCATATCTCCTTTGATGCATATTACAAACCTCTAAAAAAAATATAACTTTGATACCAAATGATACAATGATAATAGAAAGAGGTCAATTGAATGACTACCTTCCAAAGTAGAAACATTTTATAGACAACCATAAACTATATGTACAATAGTAAGGGAACTACATCCCTACTTAAATAGCACAATATCGTTACTTGAATAACATTGTGGCCACCATAGAAAGTATCTTTAATTTTCCCCCACCATCTACCACTCTCACTTATTTTTCTATTATTTATTCTTTTATTATTACTTCCTCTTCTCTCCCTATCTATTTCTATTGCACTTCTCTTATTCTCCACTTGTGTAATCCATAGTTATCCTAGGGGTACTTTCCTTACAATGAACTCCATCACGCTTGGGACCACACCTATCACTTTATTATTATTGTGTACTATGTTTATTCCACTTCTCTCACCCTTCACTAGTGCAACCCATAGTTCTCCTAGAGGCACTCTACCTTCAAATGTCTCATCATGCCTGGGATAATACCTATCACTTTTTTCTCACTGCACACCATTCCAATATCCATCACATAATCATTAATATCATATACCACATCACCACTATTAACCATTATTTCACCTATAATATCACCATTAGCTAACACAACTAGTAGTTTCCGCATTATTTCCTTCCATCATCATGCAATTCACTTTGCTTACCCTTTGCTTGCTATTCCTTCGACTTCTACATGTTTTCCTCATCCATCATATTAAATGAGACAAATCGTACTATAAGCAACAGTGCCTAAGTTCATTATTGTTTTAATTTTGACTTTAGTTTTAGTTGTCCTTAGAGTCGTTTCCATGATTTTCATGGGTTTTTTAAAATATATTAAGGGAATATTTTAATAAATAATAGTAATTCAACATAGTTAAACCTGATGTATGCATCTGGATCTGATTTTTTCCTAGATTCCATCTAAACATAGGTATCTTTTATTAAGAGATGTTTATATCTCTTTAAACTAAAGTAATTGCACTTAAAATATTTGAAGTATTAAAAATTGTTTAAAATATTATTTGAAGCTTTAGCTAAATAAGTTGATTCATTACAAAAATAAAATGACAAGAGGGAGTCCATATTTAAATAAGACTTAAAGAATGTATGATTTTTTAATGCATGAATTTTTTTAGTATTAATTTTAAAAGAGGGTTTTGAAAGGATCCCCACAACCTTATACAACAAGAAAGCCCAAAGGCTAATTAAAGCATAAGATGACCGCTATAATGGAGGCCCACCTAAAATGACAACAAGGTATTACAAATCGAGGCAAGCATCCCCTGGGGAAGGGGAACCGCGGGAGTTCACACCATCCCCACGAAGGAAATTTGGGGAGGAAAATCCAAACAACTCGGCCCTAAAGAATAGCATGACAATGTAGGGGGTGAAAAACTACCAACCTAAATAAATGCATCGTTTGAAATTTGAAAGTCACAACAGGCTACAAAATTTGATAAGCTCAGGTATAAGAAGGGGTGACATAACTAGGGGGCTAGAAGGGACAATCAGGGAAGGTAGGAATGTACAGAGGGGCTAGCATAATAAATGCCAGTACATACCATAAAATACTTAATACTACAAGTACCAACTAGATCACCCAAATCTTGGAAAGGAACCAAAGTCTAACAAGAGTTAAGGAGCTTCCTCCTTGATGCGAATTACAACATCATTAGGAAAACCCCACTACTACATAGATAAGCCTTGACAACGAACTCCCAAGTTTTCTAAGAGATCAACCATTGAATCGCCTTCTCTAAAACCATGGGAGAACTCCACGCTAGAAAGGAAATGAACAAGCCAAGTTGCTTCCTCAATTAAATTAGCAATTAATGCATGAAATTAGTAAGAGAGTCCTTGGTCACTTTAATTATAATATAGAAAGGAAAAATAACAATATGAATTAGTGCTAGTACATCATGAATTAGTGCTAGTATATAATTCACCTTCTACCCAATAAAATAAAATTTAGTTTTTATGATTTTTATCTAAGCAAGTGACATATTTTCATCATTTGCATATACTTACATATAAATATTGAGTGATTACTTGCAATATCATAGTATTATCTCTACATAGTCATGTGTAATTATTAAACAATCCAAAAAATATCATTTTTCAGAGGCATAGAAATTAATCAATTATTTAAAAAATAAGAATTTTAGGTTTCTCATGATATTTGATATGACCTATTCTTATGGTTAATTTATAGAATTCATTTGTATACTCTTTCACTCCCAACTCATTTTGCTTAAGGTTTTGTATACTTCTAAATAACCCACTCTAATAATCAGTAGGTACAAATTTAGATTTCAACTTGGATTTTATCATTATTACCTCTCTATTTGGAAATTATTCCACCAAATTGAAGCATGTCATTTTAGCCCTCTACATAAAAATTTGACCCATTTCAGATCCTCCTTAGATTCATAGTCAAATAATCTCTCCATGTCTATTATCTAGTCGATCAACTCCTTAGTATTTAAACTTCCATTAAAATTTGGAGTATACATCTTTGGCTTACTTCCCATGCTAGAAATTACCCAAATCAAGTAATTCAATGATTCTTCTCCTTCCTCTTCATCTCAAGATTCTAGGTGACTAGTTTTCTCCTCTTCATTATCACTAACTTCCTCAAGATGAATGCCACTCTTTTGGGTAATATTTATTGCATCTAATCTAGAAAAGCATACTCTTAGTATTTTAGCTATATCTATTGGTCAACACACAACAAACATCAAGTTCTTCTTGTTGTATCATATCTCCTTTGATGCATATTACAAACCTCTAAAAAAAATATAACTTTGATACCAAATGATACAATGATAATAGAAAGAGGTCAATTGAATGACTACCTTCCAAAGTAGAAACATTTTATAGACAACCATAAACTATATGTACAATAGTAAGGGAACTACATCCCTACTTAAATAGCACAATATCGTTACTTGAATAACATTGTGGCCACCATAGAAAGTATCTTTAATTTTCCCCCACCATCTACCACTCTCACTTATTTTTCTATTATTTATTCTTTTATTATTACTTCCTCTTCTCTCCCTATCTATTTCTATTGCACTTCTCTTATTCTCCACTTGTGTAATCCATAGTTATCCTAGGGGTACTTTCCTTACAATGAACTCCATCACGCTTGGGACCACACCTATCACTTTATTATTATTGTGTACTATGTTTATTCCACTTCTCTCACCCTTCACTAGTGCAACCCATAGTTCTCCTAGAGGCACTCTACCTTCAAATGTCTCATCATGCCTGGGATAATACCTATCACTTTTTTCTCACTGCACACCATTCCAATATCCATCACATAATCATTAATATCATATACCACATCACCACTATTAACCATTATTTCACCTATAATATCACCATTAGCTAACACAACTAGTAGTTTCCGCATTATTTCCTTCCATCATCATGCAATTCACTTTGCTTACCCTTTGCTTGCTATTCCTTCGACTTCTACATGTTTTCCTCATCCATCATATTAAATGAGACAAATCGTACTATAAGCAACAGTGCCTAAGTTCATTATTGTTTTAATTTTGACTTTAGTTTTAGTTGTCCTTAGAGTCGTTTCCATGATTTTCATGGGTTTTTTAAAATATATTAAGGGAATGTTTTAATAAATAATAGTAATTCAACATAGTTAAACCTGATGTATGCATCTGGATCTGATTTTTTCCTAGATTCCATCTAAACATAGGTATCTTTTATTAAGAGATGTTTATATCTCTTTAAACTAAAGTAATTGCACTTAAAATATTTGAAGTATTAAAAATTGTTTAAAATATTATTTGAAGCTTTAGCTAAATAAGTTGATTCATTACAAAAATAAAATGACAAGAGGGAGTCCATATTTAAATAAGACTTAAAGAATGTATGATTTTTTAATGCATGAATTTTTTTAGTATTAATTTTAAAAGAGGGTTTTGAAAGGAGCCCCACAACCTTATACAACAAGAAAGCCCAAAGGCTAATTAAAGCATAAGATGACCGCTATAATGGAGGCCCACCTAAAATGACAACAAGGTATTACAAATCGAGGCAAGCATCCCCTGGGGAAGGGGAACCGCGGGAGTTCACACCATCCCCACGAAGGAAATTTGGGGAGGAAAATCCAAACAACTCGGCCCTAAAGAATAGCATGACAATGTAGGGGGTGAAAAACTACCAACCTAAATAAATGCATCGTTTGAAATTTGAAAGTCACAACAGGCTACAAAATTTGATAAGCTCAGGTATAAGAAGGGGTGACATAACTAGGGGGCTAGAAGGGACAATCAGGGAAGGTAGGAATGTACAGAGGGGCTAGCATAATAAATGCCAGTACATACCATAAAATACTTAATACTACAAGTACCAACTAGATCACCCAAATCTTGGAAAGGAACCAAAGTCTAACAAGAGTTAAGGAGCTTCCTCCTTGATGCGAATTACAACATCATTAGGAAAACCCCACTACTACATAGATAAGCCTTGACAACGAACTCCCAAGTTTTCTAAGAGATCAACCATTGAATCGCCTTCTCTAAAACCATGGGAGAACTCCACGCTAGAAAGGAAATGAACAAGCCAAGTTGCTTCCTCAATTAAATTAGCAATTAATGCATGAAATTAGTAAGAGAGTCCTTGGTCACTTTAATTATAATATAGAAAGGAAAAATAACAATATGAATTAGTGCTAGTACATCATGAATTAGTGCTAGTATATAATTCACCTTCTACCCAATAAAATAAAATTTAGTTTTTATGATTTTTATCTAAGCAAGTGACATATTTTCATCATTTGCATATACTTACATATAAATATTGAGTGATTACTTGCAATATCATAGTATTATCTCTACATAGTCATGTGTAATTATTAAACAATCCAAAAAATATCATTTTTCAGAGGCATAGAAATTAATCAATTATTTAAAAAATAAGAATTTTAGGTTTCTCATGATATTTGATATGACCTATTCTTATGGTTAATTTATAGAATTCATTTGTATACTCTTTCACTCCCAACTCATTTTGCTTAAGGTTTTGTATACTTCTAAATAACCCACTCTAATAATCAGTAGGTACAAATTTAGATTTCAACTTGGATTTTATCATTATTACCTCTCTATTTGGAAATTATTCCACCAAATTGAAGCATGTCATTTTAGCCCTCTACATAAAAATTTGACCCATTTCAGATCCTCCTTAGATTCATAGTCAAATAATCTCTCCATGTCTATTATCTAGTCGATCAACTCCTTAGTATTTAAACTTCCATTAAAATTTGGAGTATACATCTTTGGCTTACTTCCCATGCTAGAAATTACCCAAATCAAGTAATTCAATGATTCTTCTCCTTCCTCTTCATCTCAAGATTCTAGGTGACTAGTTTTCTCCTCTTCATTATCACTAACTTCCTCAAGATGAATGCCACTCTTTTGGGTAATATTTATTGCATCTAATCTAGAAAAGCATACTCTTAGTATTTTAGCTATATCTATTGGTCAACACACAACAAACATCAAGTTCTTCTTGTTGTATCATATCTCCTTTGATGCATATTACAAACCTCTAAAAAAAATATAACTTTGATACCAAATGATACAATGATAATAGAAAGAGGTCAATTGAATGACTACCTTCCAAAGTAGAAACATTTTATAGACAACCATAAACTATATGTACAATAGTAAGGGAACTACATCCCTACTTAAATAGCACAATATCGTTACTTGAATAACATTGTGGCCACCATAGAAAGTATCTTTAATTTTCCCCCACCATCTACCACTCTCACTTATTTTTCTATTATTTATTCTTTTATTATTACTTCCTCTTCTCTCCCTATCTATTTCTATTGCACTTCTCTTATTCTCCACTTGTGTAATCCATAGTTATCCTAGGGGTACTTTCCTTACAATGAACTCCATCACGCTTGGGACCACACCTATCACTTTATTATTATTGTGTACTATGTTTATTCCACTTCTCTCACCCTTCACTAGTGCAACCCATAGTTCTCCTAGAGGCACTCTACCTTCAAATGTCTCATCATGCCTGGGATAATACCTATCACTTTTTTCTCACTGCACACCATTCCAATATCCATCACATAATCATTAATATCATATACCACATCACCACTATTAACCATTATTTCACCTATAATATCACCATTAGCTAACACAACTAGTAGTTTCCGCATTATTTCCTTCCATCATCATGCAATTCACTTTGCTTACCCTTTGCTTGCTATTCCTTCGACTTCTACATGTTTTCCTCATCCATCATATTAAATGAGACAAATCGTACTATAAGCAACAGTGCCTAAGTTCATTATTGTTTTAATTTTGACTTTAGTTTTAGTTGTCCTTAGAGTCGTTTCCATGATTTTCATGGGTTTTTTAAAATATATTAAGGGAATGTTTTAATAAATAATAGTAATTCAACATAGTTAAACCTGATGTATGCATCTGGATCTGATTTTTTCCTAGATTCCATCTAAACATAGGTATCTTTTATTAAGAGATGTTTATATCTCTTTAAACTAAAGTAATTGCACTTAAAATATTTGAAGTATTAAAAATTGTTTAAAATATTATTTGAAGCTTTAGCTAAATAAGTTGATTCATTACAAAAATAAAATGACAAGAGGGAGTCCATATTTAAATAAGACTTAAAGAATGTATGATTTTTTAATGCATGAATTTTTTTAGTATTAATTTTAAAAGAGGGTTTTGAAAGGAGCCCCACAACCTTATACAACAAGAAAGCCCAAAGGCTAATTAAAGCATAAGATGACCGCTATAATGGAGGCCCACCTAAAATGACAACAAGGTATTACAAATCGAGGCAAGCATCCCCTGGGGAAGGGGAACCGCGGGAGTTCACACCATCCCCACGAAGGAAATTTGGGGAGGAAAATCCAAACAACTCGGCCCTAAAGAATAGCATGACAATGTAGGGGGTGAAAAACTACCAACCTAAATAAATGCATCGTTTGAAATTTGAAAGTCACAACAGGCTACAAAATTTGATAAGCTCGGGTATAAGAAGGGGTGACATAACTAGGGGGCTAGAAGGGACAATCAGGGAAGGTAGGAATGTACAGAGGGGCTAGCATAATAAATGCCAATACATACCATAAAATACTTAATACTACAAGTACCAACTAGATCACCCAAATCTTGGAAAGGAACCAAAGTCTAACAAGAGTTAAGGAGCTTCCTCCTTGATGCGAATTACAACATCATTAGGAAAACCCCACTACTACATAGATAAGCCTTGACAACGAACTCCCAAGTTTTCTAAGAGATCAACCATTGAATCGCCTTCTCTAAAACCATGGGAGAACTCCACGCTAGAAAGGAAATGAACAAGCCAAGTTGCTTCCTCAATTAAATTAGCAATTAATGCATGAAATTAGTAAGAGAGTCCTTGGTCACTTTAATTATAATATAGAAAGGAAAAATAACAATATGAATTAGTGCTAGTACATCATGAATTAGTGCTAGTATATAATTCACCTTCTACCCAATAAAATAAAATTTAGTTTTTATGATTTTTATCTAAGCAAGTGACATATTTTCATCATTTGCATATACTTACATATAAATATTGAGTGATTACTTGCAATATCATAGTATTATCTCTACATAGTCATGTGTAATTATTAAACAATCCAAAAAATATCATTTTTCAGAGGCATAGAAATTAATCAATTATTTAAAAAATAAGAATTTTAGGTTTCTCATGATATTTGATATGACCTATTCTTATGGTTAATTTATAGAATTCATTTGTATACTCTTTCACTCCCAACTCATTTTGCTTAAGGTTTTGTATACTTCTAAATAACCCACTCTAATAATCAGTAGGTACAAATTTAGATTTCAACTTGGATTTTATCATTATTACCTCTCTATTTGGAAATTATTCCACCAAATTGAAGCATGTCATTTTAGCCCTCTACATAAAAATTTGACCCATTTCAGATCCTCCTTAGATTCATAGTCAAATAATCTCTCCATGTCTATTATCTAGTCGATCAACTCCTTAGTATTTAAACTTCCATTAAAATTTGGAGTATACATCTTTGGCTTACTTCCCATGCTAGAAATTACCCAAATCAAGTAATTCAATGATTCTTCTCCTTCCTCTTCATCTCAAGATTCTAGGTGACTAGTTTTCTCCTCTTCATTATCACTAACTTCCTCAAGATGAATGCCACTCTTTTGGGTAATATTTATTGCATCTAATCTAGAAAAGCATACTCTTAGTATTTTAGCTATATCTATTGGTCAACACACAACAAACATCAAGTTCTTCTTGTTGTATCATATCTCCTTTGATGCATATTACAAACCTCTAAAAAAAATATAACTTTGATACCAAATGATACAATGATAATAGAAAGAGGTCAATTGAATGACTACCTTCCAAAGTAGAAACATTTTATAGACAACCATAAACTATATGTACAATAGTAAGGGAACTACATCCCTACTTAAATAGCACAATATCGTTACTTGAATAACATTGTGGCCACCATAGAAAGTATCTTTAATTTTCCCCCACCATCTACCACTCTCACTTATTTTTCTATTATTTATTCTTTTATTATTACTTCCTCTTCTCTCCCTATCTATTTCTATTGCACTTCTCTTATTCTCCACTTGTGTAATCCATAGTTATCCTAGGGGTACTTTCCTTACAATGAACTCCATCACGCTTGGGACCACACCTATCACTTTATTATTATTGTGTACTATGTTTATTCCACTTCTCTCACCCTTCACTAGTGCAACCCATAGTTCTCCTAGAGGCACTCTACCTTCAAATGTCTCATCATGCCTGGGATAATACCTATCACTTTTTTCTCACTGCACACCATTCCAATATCCATCACATAATCATTAATATCATATACCACATCACCACTATTAACCATTATTTCACCTATAATATCACCATTAGCTAACACAACTAGTAGTTTCCGCATTATTTCCTTCCATCATCATGCAATTCACTTTGCTTACCCTTTGCTTGCTATTCCTTCGACTTCTACATGTTTTCCTCATCCATCATATTAAATGAGACAAATCGTACTATAAGCAACAGTGCCTAAGTTCATTATTGTTTTAATTTTGACTTTAGTTTTAGTTGTCCTTAGAGTCGTTTCCATGATTTTCATGGGTTTTTTAAAATATATTAAGGGAATGTTTTAATAAATAATAGTAATTCAACATAGTTAAACCTGATGTATGCATCTGGATCTGATTTTTTCCTAGATTCCATCTAAACATACGTATCTTTTATTAAGAGATGTTTATATCTCTTTAAACTAAAGTAATTGCACTTAAAATATTTGAAGTATTAAAAATTTTGTTTAAAATATTATTTGAAGCTTTAGCTAAATAAGTTGATTCATTACAAAAATAAAATGACAAGAGGGAGTCCATATTTAAATAAGACTTAAAGAATGTATGATTTTTTAATGCATGAATTTTTTTAGTATTAATTTTAAAAGAGGGTTTTGAAAGGAGCCCCACAACCTTATACAACAAGAAAGCCCAAAGGCTAATTAAAGCATAAGATGACCGCTATAATGGAGGCCCACCTAAAATGACAACAAGGTATTACAAATCGAGGCAAGCATCCCCTGGGGAAGGGGAACCGCGGGAGTTCACACCATCCCCACGAAGGAAATTTGGGGAGGAAAATCCAAACAACTCGGCCCTAAAGAATAGCATGACAATGTAGGGGGTGAAAAACTACCAACCTAAATAAATGCATCGTTTGAAATTTGAAAGTCACAACAGGCTACAAAATTTGATAAGCTCAGGTATAAGAAGGGGTGACATAACTAGGGGGCTAGAAGGGACAATCAGGGAAGGTAGGAATGTACAGAGGGGCTAGCATAATAAATGCCAGTACATACCATAAAATACTTAATACTACAAGTACCAACTAGATCACCCAAATCTTGGAAAGGAACCAAAGTCTAACAAGAGTTAAGGAGCTTCCTCCTTGATGCGAATTACAACATCATTAGGAAAACCCCACTACTACATAGATAAGCCTTGACAACGAACTCCCAAGTTTTCTAAGAGATCAACCATTGAATCGCCTTCTCTAAAACCATGGGAGAACTCCACGCTAGAAAGGAAATGAACAAGCCAAGTTGCTTCCTCAATTAAATTAGCAATTAATGCATGAAATTAGTAAGAGAGTCCTTGGTCACTTTAATTATAATATAGAAAGGAAAAATAACAATATGAATTAGTGCTAGTACATCATGAATTAGTGCTAGTATATAATTCACCTTCTACCCAATAAAATAAAATTTAGTTTTTATGATTTTTATCTAAGCAAGTGACATATTTTCATCATTTGCATATACTTACATATAAATATTGAGTGATTACTTGCAATATCATAGTATTATCTCTACATAGTCATGTGTAATTATTAAACAATCCAAAAAATATCATTTTTCAGAGGCATAGAAATTAATCAATTATTTAAAAAATAAGAATTTTAGGTTTCTCATGATATTTGATATGACCTATTCTTATGGTTAATTTATAGAATTCATTTGTATACTCTTTCACTCCCAACTCATTTTGCTTAAGGTTTTGTATACTTCTAAATAACCCACTCTAATAATCAGTAGGTACAAATTTAGATTTCAACTTGGATTTTATCATTATTACCTCTCTATTTGGAAATTATTCCACCAAATTGAAGCATGTCATTTTAGCCCTCTACATAAAAATTTGACCCATTTCAGATCCTCCTTAGATTCATAGTCAAATAATCTCTCCATGTCTATTATCTAGTCGATCAACTCCTTAGTATTTAAACTTCCATTAAAATTTGGAGTATACATCTTTGGCTTACTTCCCATGCTAGAAATTACCCAAATCAAGTAATTCAATGATTCTTCTCCTTCCTCTTCATCTCAAGATTCTAGGTGACTAGTTTTCTCCTCTTCATTATCACTAACTTCCTCAAGATGAATGCCACTCTTTTGGGTAATATTTATTGCATCTAATCTAGAAAAGCATACTCTTAGTATTTTAGCTATATCTATTGGTCAACACACAACAAACATCAAGTTCTTCTTGTTGTATCATATCTCCTTTGATGCATATTACAAACCTCTAAAAAAAATATAACTTTGATACCAAATGATACAATGATAATAGAAAGAGGTCAATTGAATGACTACCTTCCAAAGTAGAAACATTTTATAGACAACCATAAACTATATGTACAATAGTAAGGGAACTACATCCCTACTTAAATAGCACAATATCGTTACTTGAATAACATTGTGGCCACCATAGAAAGTATCTTTAATTTTCCCCCACCATCTACCACTCTCACTTATTTTTCTATTATTTATTCTTTTATTATTACTTCCTCTTCTCTCCCTATCTATTTCTATTGCACTTCTCTTATTCTCCACTTGTGTAATCCATAGTTATCCTAGGGGTACTTTCCTTACAATGAACTCCATCACGCTTGGGACCACACCTATCACTTTATTATTATTGTGTACTATGTTTATTCCACTTCTCTCACCCTTCACTAGTGCAACCCATAGTTCTCCTAGAGGCACTCTACCTTCAAATGTCTCATCATGCCTGGGATAATACCTATCACTTTTTTCTCACTGCACACCATTCCAATATCCATCACATAATCATTAATATCATATACCACATCACCACTATTAACCATTATTTCACCTATAATATCACCATTAGCTAACACAACTAGTAGTTTCCGCATTATTTCCTTCCATCATCATGCAATTCACTTTGCTTACCCTTTGCTTGCTATTCCTTCGACTTCTACATGTTTTCCTCATCCATCATATTAAATGAGACAAATCGTACTATAAGCAACAGTGCCTAAGTTCATTATTGTTTTAATTTTGACTTTAGTTTTAGTTGTCCTTAGAGTCGTTTCCATGATTTTCATGGGTTTTTTAAAATATATTAAGGGAATGTTTTAATAAATAATAGTAATTCAACATAGTTAAACCTGATGTATGCATCTGGATCTGATTTTTTCCTAGATTCCATCTAAACATAAGTATCTTTTATTAAGAGATGTTTATATCTCTTTAAACTAAAGTAATTGCACTTAAAATATTTGAAGTATTAAAAATTGTTTAAAATATTATTTGAAGCTTTAGCTAAATAAGTTGATTCATTACAAAAATAAAATGACAAGAGGGAGTCCATATTTAAATAAGACTTAAAGAATGTATGATTTTTTAATGCATGAATTTTTTTAGTATTAATTTTAAAAGAGGGTTTTGAAAGGATCCCCACAACCTTATACAACAAGAAAGCCCAAAGGCTAATTAAAGCATAAGATGACCGCTATAATGGAGGCCCACCTAAAATGACAACAAGGTATTACAAATCGAGGCAAGCATCCCCTGGGGAAGGGGAACCGCGGGAGTTCACACCATCCCCACGAAGGAAATTTGGGGAGGAAAATCCAAACAACTCGGCCCTAAAGAATAGCATGACAATGTAGGGGGTGAAAAACTACCAACCTAAATAAATGCATCGTTTGAAATTTGAAAGTCACAACAAGCTACAAAATTTGATAAGCTCGGGTATAAGAAGGGGTGACATAACTAGGGGGCTAGAAGGGACAATCGGGGAAGGTAGGAATGTACGGAGGGGCTAGCATAATAAATGCCAAGTACATACCATAAAATACTTAATACTACAAGTACCAACTAGATCACCCAAATCTTGGAAAGGAACCAAAGTCTAACAAGAGTTAAGGAGCTTCCTCCTTGATGCGAATTACAACATCATTAGGAAAACCCCACTACTACATAGATAAGCCTTGACAACGAACTCCCAAGTTTTCTAAGAGATCAACCATTGAATCGCCTTCTCTAAAACCATGGGAGAACTCCACGCTAGAAAGGAAATGAACAAGCCAAGTTGCTTCCTCAATTAAATTAGCAATTAATGCATGAAATTAGTAAGAGAGTCCTTGGTCACTTTAATTATAATATAGAAAGGAAAAATAACAATATGAATTAGTGCTAGTACATCATGAATTAGTGCTAGTATATAATTCACCTTCTACCCAATAAAATAAAATTTAGTTTTTATGATTTTTATCTAAGCAAGTGACATATTTTCATCATTTGCATATACTTACATATAAATATTGAGTGATTACTTGCAATATCATAGTATTATCTCTACATAGTCATGTGTAATTATTAAACAATCCAAAAAATATCATTTTTCAGAGGCATAGAAATTAATCAATTATTTAAAAAATAAGAATTTTAGGTTTCTCATGATATTTGATATGACCTATTCTTATGGTTAATTTATAGAATTCATTTGTATACTCTTTCACTCCCAACTCATTTTGCTTAAGGTTTTGTATACTTCTAAATAACCCACTCTAATAATCAGTAGGTACAAATTTAGATTTCAACTTGGATTTTATCATTATTACCTCTCTATTTGGAAATTATTCCACCAAATTGAAGCATGTCATTTTAGCCCTCTACATAAAAATTTGACCCATTTCAGATCCTCCTTAGATTCATAGTCAAATAATCTCTCCATGTCTATTATCTAGTCGATCAACTCCTTAGTATTTAAACTTCCATTAAAATTTGGAGTATACATCTTTGGCTTACTTCCCATGCTAGAAATTACCCAAATCAAGTAATTCAATGATTCTTCTCCTTCCTCTTCATCTCAAGATTCTAGGTGACTAGTTTTCTCCTCTTCATTATCACTAACTTCCTCAAGATGAATGCCACTCTTTTGGGTAATATTTATTGCATCTAATCTAGAAAAGCATACTCTTAGTATTTTAGCTATATCTATTGGTCAACACACAACAAACATCAAGTTCTTCTTGTTGTATCATATCTCCTTTGATGCATATTACAAACCTCTAAAAAAAATATAACTTTGATACCAAATGATACAATGATAATAGAAAGAGGTCAATTGAATGACTACCTTCCAAAGTAGAAACATTTTATAGACAACCATAAACTATATGTACAATAGTAAGGGAACTACATCCCTACTTAAATAGCACAATATCGTTACTTGAATAACATTGTGGCCACCATAGAAAGTATCTTTAATTTTCCCCCACCATCTACCACTCTCACTTATTTTTCTATTATTTATTCTTTTATTATTACTTCCTCTTCTCTCCCTATCTATTTCTATTGCACTTCTCTTATTCTCCACTTGTGTAATCCATAGTTATCCTAGGGGTACTTTCCTTACAATGAACTCCATCACGCTTGGGACCACACCTATCACTTTATTATTATTGTGTACTATGTTTATTCCACTTCTCTCACCCTTCACTAGTGCAACCCATAGTTCTCCTAGAGGCACTCTACCTTCAAATGTCTCATCATGCCTGGGATAATACCTATCACTTTTTTCTCACTGCACACCATTCCAATATCCATCACATAATCATTAATATCATATACCACATCACCACTATTAACCATTATTTCACCTATAATATCACCATTAGCTAACACAACTAGTAGTTTCCGCATTATTTCCTTCCATCATCATGCAATTCACTTTGCTTACCCTTTGCTTGCTATTCCTTCGACTTCTACATGTTTTCCTCATCCATCATATTAAATGAGACAAATCGTACTATAAGCAACAGTGCCTAAGTTCATTATTGTTTTAATTTTGACTTTAGTTTTAGTTGTCCTTAGAGTCGTTTCCATGATTTTCATGGGTTTTTTAAAATATATTAAGGGAATGTTTTAATAAATAATAGTAATTCAACATAGTTAAACCTGATGTATGCATCTGGATCTGATTTTTTCCTAGATTCCATCTAAACATAGGTATCTTTTATTAAGAGATGTTTATATCTCTTTAAACTAAAGTAATTGCACTTAAAATATTTGAAGTATTAAAAATTGTTTAAAATATTATTTGAAGCTTTAGCTAAATAAGTTGATTCATTACAAAAATAAAATGACAAGAGGGAGTCCATATTTAAATAAGACTTAAAGAATGTATGATTTTTTAATGCATGAATTTTTTTAGTATTAATTTTAAAAGAGGGTTTTGAAAGGATCCCCACAACCTTATACAACAAGAAAGCCCAAAGGCTAATTAAAGCATAAGATGACCGCTATAATGGAGGCCCACCTAAAATGACAACAAGGTATTACAAATCGAGGCAAGCATCCCCTGGGGAAGGGGAACCGCGGGAGTTCACACCATCCCCACGAAGGAAATTTGGGGAGGAAAATCCAAACAACTCGGCCCTAAAGAATAGCATGACAATGTAGGGGGTGAAAAACTACCAACCTAAATAAATGCATCGTTTGAAATTTGAAAGTCACAACAGGCTACAAAATTTGATAAGCTCGGGTATAAGAAGGGGTGACATAACTAGGGGGCTAGAAGGGACAATCAGTGGAAGGTAGGAATGTACGGAGGGGCTAGCATAATAAATGCCAAGACATACCATAAAATACTTAATACTACAAGTACCAACTAGATCACCCAAATCTTGGAAAGGAACCAAAGTCTAACAAGAGTTAAGGAGCTTCCTCCTTGATGCGAATTACAACATCATTAGGAAAACCCCACTACTACATAGATAAGCCTTGACAACGAACTCCCAAGTTTTCTAAGAGATCAACCATTGAATCGCCTTCTCTAAAACCATGGGAGAACTCCACGCTAGAAAGGAAATGAACAAGCCAAGTTGCTTCCTCAATTAAATTAGCAATTAATGCATGAAATTAGTAAGAGAGTCCTTGGTCACTTTAATTATAATATAGAAAGGAAAAATAACAATATGAATTAGTGCTAGTACATCATGAATTAGTGCTAGTATATAATTCACCTTCTACCCAATAAAATAAAATTTAGTTTTTATGATTTTTATCTAAGCAAGTGACATATTTTCATCATTTGCATATACTTACATATAAATATTGAGTGATTACTTGCAATATCATAGTATTATCTCTACATAGTCATGTGTAATTATTAAACAATCCAAAAAATATCATTTTTCAGAGGCATAGAAATTAATCAATTATTTAAAAAATAAGAATTTTAGGTTTCTCATGATATTTGATATGACCTATTCTTATGGTTAATTTATAGAATTCATTTGTATACTCTTTCACTCCCAACTCATTTTTCTTAAGGTTTTGTATACTTTTAAATAACCCACTCTAATAATCAGTAGTTACAAATTTAGATTTCAACTTGGATTTTATCATTATTACCTCTCTATTTGGAAATTATTCCACCAAATTGAAGCATGTCATTTTAGCCCTCTACATAAAAATTTGACCCATTTTAGATCCTCCTTAGATTCATAGTCAAATAATCTCTCCATGTCTATTATCTAGTCGATCAACTCCTTAGTATTTAAACTTCCATTAAAATTTGGAGTATACATCTTTGGCTTACTTCCCATGCTAGAAATTACCCAAATCAAGTAATTCAATGATTCTTCTCCTTCCTCTTCATCTCAAGATTCTAGGTGACTAGTTTTCTCCTCTTCATTATCACTAACTTCCTCAAGATGAATGCCACTCTTTTGGGTAATATTTATTGCATCTAATCTAGAAAAACATACTCTTAGTATTTTAGCTATATCTATTGGTCAACACACAACAAACATCAAGTTCTTCTTGTTGTATCATATCTCCTTTGATGCATATTACAAACCTCTAAAAAAAATATAACTTTGATACCAAATGATACAATGATAATAGAAAGAGGTCAATTGAATGACTACCTTCCAAAGTAGAAACATTTTATAGACAACCATAAACTATATGTACAATAGTAAGGGAACTACATCCCTACTTAAATAGCACAATATCGTTACTTGAATAACATTGTGGCCACCATAGAAAGTATCTTTAATTTTCCCCCACCATCTACCACTCTCACTTATTTTTCTATTATTTATTCTTTTATTATTACTTCCTCTTCTCTCCCTATCTATTTCTATTGCACTTCTCTTATTCTCCACTTGTGTAATCCATAGTTATCCTAGGGGTACTTTCCTTACAATGAACTCCATCACGCTTGGGACCACACCTATCACTTTATTATTATTGTGTACTATGTTTATTCCACTTCTCTCACCCTTCACTAGTGCAACCCATAGTTCTCCTAGAGGCACTCTACCTTCAAATGTCTCATCATGCCTGGGATAATACCTATCACTTTTTTCTCACTGCACACCATTCCAATATCCATCACATAATCATTAATATCATATACCACATCACCACTATTAACCATTATTTCACCTATAATATCACCATTAGCTAACACAACTAGTAGTTTCCGCATTATTTCCTTCCATCATCATGCAATTCACTTTGCTTACCCTTTGCTTGCTATTCCTTCGACTTCTACATGTTTTCCTCATCCATCATATTAAATGAGACAAATCGTACTATAAGCAACAGTGCCTAAGTTCATTATTGTTTTAATTTTGACTTTAGTTTTAGTTGTCCTTAGAGTCGTTTCCATGATTTTCATGGGTTTTTTAAAATATATTAAGGGAATGTTTTAATAAATAATAGTAATTCAACATAGTTAAACCTGATGTATGCATCTGGATCTGATTTTTTCCTAGATTCCATCTAAACATAGGTATCTTTTATTAAGAGATGTTTATATCTCTTTAAACTAAAGTAATTGCACTTAAAATATTTGAAGTATTAAAAATTGTTTAAAATATTATTTGAAGCTTTAGCTAAATAAGTTGATTCATTACAAAAATAAAATGACAAGAGGGAGTCCATATTTAAATAAGACTTAAAGAATGTATGATTTTTTAATGCATGAATTTTTTTAGTATTAATTTTAAAAGAGGGTTTTGAAAGGAGCCCCACAACCTTATACAACAAGAAAGCCCAAAGGCTAATTAAAGCATAAGATGACCGCTATAATGGAGGCCCACCTAAAATGACAACAAGGTATTAAAAATCGAGGCAAGCATCCCCTGGGGAAGGGGAACCGCGGGAGTTCACACCATCCCCACGAAGGAAATTTGGGGAGGAAAATCCAAACAACTCGGCCCTAAAGAATAGCATGACAATGTAGGGGGTGAAAAACTACCAACCTAAATAAATGCATCGTTTGAAATTTGAAAGTCACAACAGGCTACAAAATTTGATAAGCTCAAGTATAAGAAGGGGTGACATAACTAGGGGGCTAGAAGGGACAATCAGGGAAGGTAGGAACGTACAGAGGGGCTAGCATAATAAAGGCCAGTACATACCATAAAATACTTAATACTACAAGTACCAACTAGATCACCCAAATCTTGGAAAGGAACCAAAGTATAACAAGAGTTAAGGAGCTTCCTCCTTGATGCGAATTACAACATCATTAGGAAAACCCCACTACTACATAGATAAGCCTTGACAACGAACTCCCAAGTTTTCTAAGAGATCAACCATTGAATTGCCTTCTCTAAAACCATGGGAGAACTCCACGCTAGAAAAGAAATGAACAAGCCAAGTTGCTTCCTCAATTAAATTAGCAATTAATGCATGAAATTAGTAAGAGAGTCCTTGGTCACTTTAATTATAATATAGAAAGGAAAAATAACAATATGAATTAGTGCTAGTACATCATGAATTAGTGCTAGTATATCATTCACCTTCTACCCAATAAAATAAAATTTAGTTTTTATGATTTTTATCTAAGCAAGTGACATATTTTCATCATTTGCATATACTTACATATAAATATTGAGTGATTACTTGCAATATCATAGTATTATCTCTACATAGTCATGTGTAATTATTAAACAATCCAAAAAATATCATTTTTCAGAGGCATAGAAATTAATCAATTATTTAAAAAATAAGAATTTAGGTTTCTAACAAATTCTATTTTAATCATACTAATCCTTAATAAAAATGATATATGAATTATAGAAAAATATTTGTGACAATTCTAATTCTATGTTATAAAAAATTATTTTCAAATATAGAATAAAATGATTTAATTATATCAAAATTTTGACGGGTAAAATATGTTGATTTTTGAGTTGGAAAATGTTGCTATATGATATATATAGAATTTTTAATACTTTATTTAGGTGCTACTATATGGTGTGTTGAAATAGATTGATTATAATTACTTTTATGATAAAAAATAATAAAATAACAATTTATAATTTTTATCAAAAATATTTTTCAATAAATTAAAAGATCTACATCTTCTTATCATATTTTGAGGGATGGTTTCTTTTGTTGTTAATTTTGAAGAATTTTTTTATTTTATATATTTTTTGTTTTTTAAAAAAATTTAGCAAGTTCATTTTTGAAGTGTTTTTATATGCATCCTCTTTATGCTGCCATTACGAAAACAAATACATATTCATTTTGATAACGTTTATTTAAATTTTTTTCACTTAAGATAGTGTAAACTAGATCTTAATTGGTTTATAATCATTTTTTTCCTATTTGATCTTTGAATTTATGAACTTTTGTTGGTTATGTTTGTAATTTAAGTTTAATTTATTGATGCAATCCTAATTTTTCTTTCTATATTTTTAGTTCATATGATAAATATATAATTCTTCTTTATTGATAATATTAAGGTTTTTTTTTTATATATTATTTTAAGATATCAACCCTATAACCTTATATTTGAAATATTCAAC